>JALPQD010000134.1:1493673-1898023 GCA_023101885.1 Typhlomys cinereus | reverse complement strand
AGTGATATGCATGCACTTGGCTGCCTCCTGCTAGTAATCCAGATGGGTCTCCTATTCATTCTGTGTCTGGGAGTTCTCTGAGTGTTTCATCATGGTTTTGGGACTTAAAAGTCATACTTTGTAGAGAAGGAAATATTAGGCATTACCCTCTTGTCCAGACTTAAGGTTTCTGCTTTCAGCCTTCTTGTTAATTCAAGATTCTTCTGATATTGTGAACTATTTAGTAATTGAAATTGAAAGTCCTCTAACACACTAGAATTTTCTAACACCCCTCAAAGATTACAGAATAACTACCATTTCTCAAAATGCACTCATTCTACCTCTTCTCTTATCAGTTCCTACATTAAGTTTCTGAGGAGCATATTCTAATTATATGCTATCTGCTAAGACTCATACATGAGGCGTTTTTTTCTAATAGAAGTATAACTGGTCAAAGTTATGCAAAGGTACATTTGCTCATCTTTTTAAATTAATTGAGAATGCCTATTCATAGATCACCTGGGTTGTTTTTACATTTATTAAGACTTCCTCAAAAATCTGAGCATGAATTAGTTACTTGCTGTGCATTTGGCTACAGACACTTCTAGTATGTTAAGGTTTTTGATGCTCTCAAACACGTGGTTTCCTGTAAACATATTTTAAGAATCTTGAAATAGTTTTAAATATATTTTATGTGAATGTGGATTGCATGTATAAGTTTGTGTGCACATATGTACACTTGGTTATGGAGTCTTGAAGTTGTCATTCTATTGACTTCCTTCATTTTTTGAGACAGGGTCTGGCAACTGAACCCAGAGCCTACCAATTGGCTAGGCTACCGAGCCAGTTTGCTCTGGGATTCCCAGTGATGGTTTCCCAAGTACTAGACACCAGGTAGATGCTATGCCTGTCTAGATTTTTACATGGGTGCTGGAGATCCAGACTCTGGTCTTCATGCCTGGGTACTAGGTCTCTTATCCATTGAGCCATCTCCCCTATCCCTAAATATTTTTTTAAGATCTGTGTAACTGTTACAGAGCAGGGAAAATGTTCAGTTATGTGTTTTCTTTCTTTTCTTTTCTTCCTTTCTTTCTTTCTTTCTTTTTCTTTCTTTCTTTTTCTTTCTTTCTTTCTTTCTTTCTTTCTTTCTTTCTTTCTTTCTTTCTTCCCTCTTTTCTTTCTTTTCTTTTCTTTTCTTTCTTTTCTTTCTTTTCTTTCTTTTCTTTTCTTTTCTTTCTTTTTTTTCTTTTCTTTTCTTTTCTTTTCTTTTCTTTTCTTTTCTTTTCTTTCATGTGTGTGTGTATGTCTGTGTTTCTCTATATATCAGAGGGCAATGTGTTTGCCTTTAGAGGCCCAAGAATGACTTCTGGACTCATCCTGGATTGCTCTACCTCCTTTCTGTTCTGCTTTGAGATTTCTCATGTTCAACCTTCTGGGTAAGGAAGTGTAGGGTGCTGCTATTTCCACTTGTTTTTTTAACATGGGATCCAAACTCAGGTCCTTCCACCTTTTTTTTTTATTGCCACGAATACAAACTTAACGGGTACACCGGTCCCCTCCACCCCCCACCCACCTGTGGCCCACCCGGTCCCCTCCACCCCCCACACCCCTGTGGCCCCTCTTCTCCCCCCTCCCTCCCCATTCCCCAGTGCCTCCCCTTCCCATCCCCAGAGCATCCTTTTATGTGCATGCCAAATTCTCCTCTGTGTCCTCCTCTCCGATGAGGTGCAAGGACCCAGTGGCATTTCCCAGAACCTTTCCTGTGTTCCCCTTAAGCATAGGAACACTACTGTGGCTGTCAATCCCTTGACGCTAAGGATCCTGTGCCTTTAGCCCATGCTAGACATTGAGGGGTCAATAATGTGTTGGACATTGCGCAGGGCATGCAAATTCCACTTATGATTGCTTGGGCCCTAACTTTTGTGGAGTATCTTGCATATCATTACTCCTCCAATCCTTGTGCGCTTACAATCTTAACACCCCCTCTTCCGCAGATTTCCCTGAGCTTCAGGATGGGGAGAGATTAGGCTGGCCTAGTTCCAGGTGGTTGATATAGAGTCTCTGATGTTCGGGATTATGGTTTGTTGATTTTTTTTTCAGTTTTGCTGCTCCTCCTATGCCCTTGGCTCTATCCTGATGGGTATTGGATGTCACCCCCTGGCCGAGATAAAAACTTGTTAAACTAGAGTCTTGTTATAAGAGTATATTCAAAGGTAGATGTAATAAAAGTGGGAAACCACAGTGAGGGAGGGGTCTATCACCAATTTGCAAAATGGTTACTTTCTATCTGCCAGACTATATGCCCTCCTCTTCTGGTGAGATCATACCCCCTCAGTAGCAAATGATCAGGAACAAAAGTCTGTGAACTTAATCAGATGTCTCATTACTTATTTGAGTCCTTGATGGAGGTCTATTTTCTCTGCTGTAACATAGTCCCTTCTCTCCTTGTTTCTGGTGTGGCCCTCCTACCCCATCCCTCCTGTTCATAATCCTTGGAATTACTGTCTCTAGGTGGGCTGGGTGGGTTTGGTACTAGGAGCCACCTATTAGGACGAAGGGGTCTGGGATTAATTTTCTGGGTCTGGGATACTTCACTTAATATAATTGTTTCTAATGACATCTATTTCCCGGCAAATTCCAGTAATTCATCATTTTTGATGGCTGAGTAGTACTCCATTGTATAGATGTACCACAGTTTCCTTATCCACTCGTCAACTGTTGGACATTTGGGTTGATTCCATGACTTTGCTATTGTAAACAGTGCTGCTATGAACACGGTCGTGCTTGTGCTATCGAGGTGAACCTCTGCTACATGGGGGGTTATTCCCAAAAGTGGAATCGCAGGGTCATATGGCATTTCAATCTTTAATTTCTTTAAGAATCTCCAGACGGCTCGCCAGAGTGGCTGTATGAGCTTGCATTCCCACCAGCAGTGTAGGAGAGTTCCCCTCTCTCCACATCCTCTCCAGCATTTGTTGTTTGTATTGTGGATTTTTGCCATCCTGACCGGGATGAGATGATATCTCAGGGAAGTTTTGATTTCCATTTCCCTGATGGCTACGGAAGTGGAGCATTTTTTAGGATATTTGTTAGACATTTTAAATTCATCCCTGGTAAAGTTTCTTTTGAGTTCCAGGGCCCATTTTTTAATTGGGCCTATTGGTTTCCTTGGTGTTTAGTTTTCTAAGTTCTTTGTGCACTCCGGACAGCAGAGTTCTATCAGATGTGTGGTTAGTGAAGATTTTCTCCCATTCTGTGGGTTGCCTTTGAGCTCATGTTACAATCTCTTTATCTGAACAGAAGCTCTTTAATTTCACAAGATCCCAACTGTTGAGAGTTGGTAGCAGTGACTGTGCCATTGGATGTCTGTTTAGGAAATGTTGGCCTAGCCCAATCAGCTTGAGGGAGTTCCCTATCCTTTCAACTATGGTTTTTATAGTCTGTGGCCTGATATCAAGGTCCTTGATCCATTTGGAATTAAGTCTTCCACATGGTGACAAGTACGGGTCCAGCTTTAATCTTCTGCATGTGGAGATCCAGTTTTGCCAGCATCATTTGTTGAAGATGCAGTTCCTTTTCCATTGGATTCTTTGGGCCCCTTCGTCAAAGACCAAATGGCTTTAATTTTGTGGGCTTATATCTGTGTCTTCAATCCTTATGTATTTTGGAGCCAGTACCAGGCTGTCTTTATAACTATGGATTTGTCGGTATAGACTTAGGTTTGGTATGGTAATACCTTCAGCAGTGTTTTTGTTACTCAGGATTGTCTTTGCTATCCTGGGTCTTTTGTGCCTCCATATGAACTTTGAGATTGTTTGGTCAACTTCTTTGAAGAATTGCTTTGGGATTTTGATTGGTATAGCATTGAATCTGCATATTGCCTTTGGTAGGATGGTCATTTTTACTACTTTTGGGATCAGATTGCTCTAGTTTCTCTAAAGCTTTAAGCTGCATTGTTAAGTTGTTTATTTCTGATGTTTCCATTTTTTTGATGTAGGCATTAAGAGCTATGAACTTACCTCTTAGAACAGCTTTCATTGTGTCCCAGAGATTTTGGTAAGTTGCATTTTCATTATCATTCACTTTCAGGAAATCTTGAATTTCCTTTTTAATTTCTTCCTGAATCCAGTTCTCATTCAGCATATTGTTAAGTTTCCAGGAGTTAGTGTATTTTCTCTTGTTTGTTGTGTTGTGGATGTCCAGCTTTAGGCCATGGTGGTCTGACAGGGCACAGATTAGAATTTCAACTTTTTTGTACATGTGTAGACTCGTTTTGTAGCCCAGTATGTGATCTATTTTGGAGAAAGTTCCGTGTGCTGCTGAGGAAAATGTGTATTCTTTGGTGCGTGGGTGAAAAGTTCGATAGAGATCTGTAAGGTCCATTTTTTTCAGGGTTTGATTAAGTTCCGAAGTGTCTCTGTTAAGCTTTTGACCTATTGATCTATCCCATGTTGAGAGGGCGGTGTTGAAGTCCCCAAGAATTATCGTTTGGGGGTTGATTTCTTGCTTTAGGCACTGTAGGGTTTTTGTAATGAATGTGGAGGGGCCCGTATTGGGTGCATAAATGTTCAGTATTGTGAAGTCTTCCTGGTGAATTGTACCTGTGACTAAAATGTAGTATCCATCTGTGTCTCTTACAATTTTCATTGGTTTGAAGTCCACTTTGTCTGATATCATAATGGCTACCCCTGCCTGTTTTCTGCTTCCATTAGCTTGTAGAATTATTGACCAGCTTTTCATTTTTAGGGCATGCCTATCTTTTGTGGTGAGATGGGTTTCCTGCAGGCAGCAGATTGATGGATTGTGATTTTTAATCCAAATTCGTAATCTGTGTCTCTTGATCGGTGAATTAATTCCATTTACATTTAGTGTTATAATGGAGAAACTATTTTTAATTCCAGACATTTATTATGTTTAGTAGTTTTTCTAAGTATATTGCTTCGCTTTTAATGGTATTATACTTGCCTTCTGTTCTCCTGGATATGCCTGTTTTTTTCTTCAAGCTTGATATCATTTCTAGCATTTTTTGAAGGCCTGGTTTGGTGGACATGTATCCCTTCAAGTTGTCTTTGTGCTGGAAGATTTTTCTTTCTCCCTCAATCATGACTGATAGTTTTGCAGGGTAAATCAGCCTGGGTTGACATTTTTGCTCATTCAATACTTGAAGTATGTCTCTCCAAGCTCTTCTTGCTTTTAGTGTTTCGACTGAGAAGTAATTTGTTATTTTAGTAGGTTTACCTTTAAAAGTGACTTGTTTTTTCTCCCTTGAAGTTCTCAGCACCAGTTCTTTATCTTGAATGTGGAGTGTTTTGACTATTATTTGCCGTGGCGAGCTTCCGTTTTGGTCATATCTGTTTGGGGTGTGGAATGGCTCTTGTATATGGATGGGCCTCTCTTTTTTGATATGAGGAAAGTTTTCCTTGATGATCGTTTGAAAAATTTCCTCAGGGGTGGTATTTTGAGATTCTTGCTCTGGTATTCCACGAATACGTATGTTGGGCTTCTTCAGGGTGTCCCATATCTCCTGGATATTTCTCTCAAGCATCTTTTTGGCTTTAACAATCTCTTCCATTGAGCTGGTTAATACTCCCACTTTATCTTCAAGATCTGAAATTCTGTTTTCTGCTTCCTTAGTTCTGCTGATAAGACTCTCTGTGGTGTTCTGGGTTGAAGATAACTTGTCTTTTAGCTCAGTTTTAAACTCTGCTTGAGTCTGCTTTAACTGCTATATGCCAGTTTTTGATTCTTGCACTGTTTTTCTCAACTCCTCCATGTGTCTGTTGTGTTCCTCCTCAAAGCGATTGATTCGATTATTTAATTCCTCCCTGATTTCCTCTTTCATAGTATTGAACATGGTAATGATCATATTTGAAGGTCGTTATCCTGGGTCAGGCTTTCTTGGCCATTTTCCATGGGTTTGTTCTGGTTGGAGTCTAACATTATGGGATTAATTCCTTCAGTGGGAGATTTGTTTACTTGAGTGCTATTTCTCATGGGTTTGCATTTTGACTTTGGCATTGTCGTTTTAACTCTTAAGATCTTCTTTTAATATCAGTGAGTTTTTCACTAAACTGAATTATTTGGCCTGGGGCTCTGGGGGTGGGCGGGGACCGAGCTTACCTAGATTGCGGAGCTGTGAGGCCTGTCCCGGGCAGCGGAGTGGAGGGGATGGGAGTATGGGGCATCGGCGGGGCGCTATTTAAACCCAGGGGACCTGAGGGCGGGGACCGAGCACAGAGAGGGTGCCCTCTCCTCCTCCCAGGCCCTGCGCGTGCGGCTCAGGCTGGATGGTGGGAGGAGCTGGGTCCACTCGGCGGCATGTGGCTCTGGGGGTGCGCGGGACCGAGCTTACCTGGGTCATAGCCTGGTGAGACCCGGATGGACCGCGGGCGCGCATGTCCCGGGAGGGGGAGTGGAGGGGAAGGCGGCAGGTCAAAAGCTTAACAGAGACACTTTGGAAATTAATCAAACCCTGAAAAAAAATGGATCTTACAGATCTCTATCGAGCTTTTCATCCATGCACCAAAGAATACACATTTTCCTCAGTAGCACACGGAACTTTCTCCAAAATAGATCACATATTGGGCCACAAAACGAATCTACACATATACAAAAAAGTTGAAATTCTAACCTGTGCCCTATCAGACCATCACGGCCTAAAGCTGCACATCCACAACACATCAAACAAGAGAAATTACACTAATCCTGGAAACTTAACAATATGATCCTGAATGAGAACTGGATTCAGGAAGAAAATAAAAAGGAAATTCAAGATTTCCTGAAAGTGAATGATAATGAAAATACAACTTATCAAAATCTTTGGGACACTATGAAAGCTGTTCTAAGAGGTAAGTTCATAGCTCTTAATGCCTACATCAAAAAAATGGAAACATCAGAAATAAATAACTTAACAATCCAGCTTAAAACTTTAGAGAAACTAGAGCAATCTGATCCCAAAAGTAGTAGAAGAGAGGAGATTAGCAAAATAAGGGGAGAAATATCTGAAATCGAGATGAAGAAAACGATAGAAAAAATCAACCAGTCAAAAAGCTGGTTCTTTGAAAGAATCAATAAGATTGATACCCCTAGCTAAATTAACCAAAAGCAGGAGAGAGAAAACCCAAATTAACAAAATCAGAAATGAACATGGAGTTATCACTACTGATACCCAAGAAATCCAGAGAATTATGGCATCATATTTAAAAACGTATACTCTGTGAAGTTTGACAAAACAAAAGAGTTGGATGAATTTCTAAGTAAACGCAACTTACCTAAATTGAATCAGGAAGTTGTGAATTATTTAAATAGTCCTATAACATATAAGGAAATTGATGAAGTAATCTTGAATCTTCCCACCAAAAAATGTCCTGGACCAGATGGATTCAGCACAGAGTTCTACCAGACATTTAAGGAGTTAATAATACCAATACTCCTTAAACTGTTCCATCAATAGGAAAGGAAGGAACACTACCAAATTCCTTCTATGAAGCTAATATCATTTTAATCCCAAAACCTAATAAAGACCTCACTTAAAAAGAAAACTATAGGCCGATCTCTCTGATGAACACAGATGCAAAGATTCTCAACAAAGTCTTAGCAAATCGGATTCAAAAACATATTAAAAAGATTATTCACGGGGACCAAGTAGGCTTCATCCCTGGCACACAAGGTTGGTTCATCATACGCAAAACAATAAATGTAATTCATCATGTAAACCAGTCCAAAGTCCAAGACCACATGATATTCTCGATAGATGCAGAAAAAGCTTTTGACAAGATCCAACAGCCTTTTATGATCAAAACTCTAGAGACAGTAGGAATGGAAGGAACCTTTATCAATATAATAAAAGCTGTATACGACAAGCCCACAGCAAGGATTATGCTCAATGGGGAACAATTGGAAGCATTCCCACTTCGATCAGGAACTAGACAAGGCTGTCCACTCTCACCACTTCTATTCAATATTGTACTTGAAGTCTTAGCTGAAGCCATAAGACAAGAAAGGGACATAAGAGGGATTCAAATCGGCAAGGAAGAAGTCAAGCTACCCTATTTGCAGATGACATGATCTTATACCTGAGGGATCCCAAAAACTCCACCAGGAAGCTCCTGGAACTCATTGAGAAGTTCAGCAGGGTGGCAGGATACAAAATAAATGTGCAAAAATCAGAGGCCTTCCTATACGCCCAGAATGAAAGAAGTGAAAAAGCCTTGAGAGAAACAATCCCATTTACTATAGCCCCTAAAAAAATGAAATACCTTGGTATAAACCTAACCAAGGATGTAAAAGACCTTTACAATGAAAACTTTTTTTTTATTATTATTATTATTTATTCAACTGTGTGCATGTGCGTGTGTATGTGTGCGTGTGTGTCTGTGTGTGTCGGTGTGTGTGTAGAAGCATGGACGAATTCGTGAACCACCATGGATGCCTCCTCCTCCTTCTGCCCCGGGATTCACAGGCTCCGCCCTACCAGGACCAGAAGCGCAGGCCGACCCCGCTTCCGCCTGGCGACTATACGTGGGATCTGGGAACCGAACTCAGGACCTTTCGCCTCCAAGGTGAAGGCTTAACCCCTGAGCCACCTCTCCAGCCTCTACAATGAAAACTTTAAAACCCTAAAGAAAGAAATTGCAGAAGACACCAGAAGGTGGAAAGACCTCCCTTGTTCCTGGATTGGCAGAATCAACATCGTAAAAATGACCATCCTACCAAAGGTAATATACAAATTCAATGCTATACCAATTAAAATCCCAAAGCAATTCATTAAAGAATGTGACCAAAGCAATTCTTTAAAGAAGTTGACCAAATAATCTCAAAATTCATATGGAGGCACAAAAGACCCAGGATAGCAAAGACAATCCTGAGTAACAAAAACACTGTTGGAGGTATTACCATACCGAACCTTAGTCTATATTACAAATCCATAGTTATAAAAATAGCCTGGTACTGGCTCCAAAATAGACACACAGATCAATGGATAAGGATTGAAGACCCAGATATAAGCCCACAAAATTAAAGCCATTTGGTCTTTGACAAAGGGGCCCAAAACCAAAGAATCCAATGGAAAAAGAACAGCATCTTCAACAAATGGTGCTCGCAAAACTGGATCTCCACATGCAGAAGATTAAAGCTGGACCCGTACTTGTCACCATGTACAAGACATAATTCCAAATGGATCAAGGACCTTGATATAAGGCCAGAGAGTATAAAAACCATAGTTGAAAGGATAGGGAACTCCCTCAAGCTGATTGGGCTAGGCCAACATTTCCTAAACAGACATCCAATGGCACAGTCAGTGCTACCAACTCTCAACAGCTGGGATCTTGTAAAATTAAAGAGCTTCTGTTCAGATAAAGAGATTGTAACGCGAGCTCAAAGGCAACCCACAGAATGGGAGAAAATCTTCACTAACCACACATCTGATAGAACTCTGCTGTCCAGAGTGCACAAAGAACTTAGAAAACTAAACACCAAGGAAACCAATGGCCCAATTAAAAAATGGGCCCTGGAACTTAAAAGAAACTTTACCAGGGATGACATTAAAATGTCTAACAAATATCTTAAAAAATGCTCCACTTCCTTATCCATCAGGGAAATGGAAATCAAAACTTCCCTGAGATATCATCTCACCCCGGTCAGGATGGCAAAAATCCACAATACAAACAATAACAAATGCTGGAGAGGATGTGGAGTGAGGGGAACTCTCCTACATTGCTGATGGGAATGCAGGCTCATATAGCCACTCTGGCAAGCTGTCTGGAGATTCTTAAAGAAATTAAAGATTGTAATGCCATATGACCCTGCGATTCCACTTTTGGGTATAACCCCCCATACAGCAGAGGTTCGCCTCGATAGCACGAGCACGATCATGTTGATAGCAGCTCTGTTTACAATAGCAAAGTCAAGGAATCAACCCAAATGTCCAACAGTGGATCTGGAAAATGTGGTACATCTATACAATGGAGTACTACTCAGCCATCAAAAATGATGAATTACTGGAATTTGCCGGGAAATGGATGTCATTAGAAACAATTATATTAAGTGAAGTATCCCAGACACAGAAAATTAAGCGCCGTATGTATTCCCTAATAGGTGGCTCCTAATACCAAACCCACCCAGCCCATCTTGAGACACTCATAGAAAAATCTATGTATTACCTACAATAATTGCAAGGATTATGAACAGGAGGGATGGGGTTGGAGGGCCACACCAGAAACAAGGAGAGAAGTGACCATGTTACAGTAGAGAAAATAGACCTCCATCAAGGACTGCAAGAAAGTAATGTGAAACCTAGTTAAGTTCACAGACATTCGTTCCTGATCATTTACAACTAAGGGGGTATGAACTCACCAGAAGGGGAGGGCATATAGTCCGGCTGATTAAAAAGTAACCATTTTGCAAATGGGAGATTGACCCCTCCCATTGGCAAATGCCATATGACCCTGCGATTCCACTTTTGGGTATAAGTATTACATCTACCCTTGAATGTGCTCTTATAAGAAGACTCCAGTTTAACAGCTTTTTGTCTCTGGCCAGGGGGTGACATACAGTGCCCATCACGATGGAGTGAAGGGCATTACAGGAGCAACAAAACTGCAAAAGAAAGTCAACAAACCATTATCCAGAACTTCAGAGACTCTATATCAACCACCTAGAACTAGGTCGACTAATCTCTCCCCATCCTGAAGCTCAGGGACATTTGCGGAAGAGGGGGCAGTAAGAGTGTAAGAGCAAAAGGATGGGAGGAGCAATGATTTGCAAGATACTCCACACAAGTTAGGGCCGAAGCAATCATAATTGGACATTGCATGCCCGGCGCAATGTCCCAACACACTATTGACCTCACAAAGTCTAGCATCTGCTAAGGGCTCCAAGATCCTTGGAGGCAAGGGATTGACAGCCACAGTAGTGTTCCTGTACTTAAGGGGAACACAGGAAAGGGCTCAGGGAAATGCCACTGGGTCCTTGTACATCATTGGAGAGGAGGGCCCAGAGGAGAGTCAGGCATGCACAAGAAAGGACTCTGGGAATCAGGGCGGGAGGCACGGGGGGATGGGGAGGGATAGGTGAGGAGAGGGGGAGCTGGGGGTTCAGGGGGAGGAAGAGGGGGGAAGGAACTGGTGTACCTATTAAGTTTGTATGAGCTGAAATAATAATAAAAAATGTATTATGAAAAAAAAAAGTTTCCAGGAGTTAGTGTATTTTCTCTTGTTTGTTGTGTTGTGAATGTCCAGCTTTAGGCCATGATGGTCTGATAGGGCATAGGTTAGAATTTCAACTTTCTTGTATATGGGGAGATTCTTTTTGTGGCCCAATATGTGATCTATTTTGGAGAACATTCCATGTGCTTCTGAGAAAAATGTGTATTCTTTGGTGGGTGGATGAAAAGTTCAATAGAGATCTATAAGGTCCATTTCTTTAAAGGTTTGATTAAGTTCCAAAGTGTCTTTGTTAAGCTTTTGACCTGTTGATCTGTCCCACATTGAGAGGGCAGTTTTGAAATCCCTAAGAATTATTTTTTGGGGTTGATTTCTCAGTTTAGATGCTGTAGGGTTTCTTAATGAATGTGGCGGAGCCTGTATTAGGTGCATATATGTTCAGTATTGTGAAGTCTTCCTGGTTAATTGTACATGTGACTAAAATGTAGTGTCCATCTGTGTCTCTTATGATTTTTTTTGGTTTAAAGTCCACTTTGTCCGACAGCATAATGGCTACCCCTGCCTGTTTCCTGGTTCTATTAGCTTGCAGAATTTTGGACCAGCCTTTCATTTTTAGGATGTACCTGTCTTTTGTGGTGAGATGAGTTTCCTGAAGGCAGCAGATTTATGCGTTGTGGTTTTTAATCCAAGTTTGTAATCTGTGTCTCTTGATCGGTGAGTAATACCATTAACATTTAGTGTTTTAATGGAGAAATTATTTTTAATTCTGGACATTTTTTATGTTTAGTGGTTTTTGTAAGCCTATTGTTTGACATTTATATTTTGGTGGTATTATACTTCCCTTCTGTTCTCCTGGATACACTTGTTCTTTTCTTCAAGCTTGAGTATGTTTGCTAGCATTTTTTGAATGCCTGGTTTGGTAGACATGTATCCCTTCAAGTTGTCTTTGTGCTGGAAAACTTTTCTTTCTCCCTCGATCATGACAGATAGTTTTGCCAGGTATATCAGTCTGGGTTGATATTTTTGCTCATTTAATACTTGAAGTACATCTCTCCAAGTTCTTCTTGCTTTTACTGTTTCCATTGAGAAGTCATTTGTTATTTTAATAGGTTTACCTTTAAAAGTGACTTTCTTGAAGCTCTCAGCACCTTTTCTTTGTCTTGAATGTGGAGTGTTTTGACTATTATTTGCCGTGGCGATTTTCTATTTTGGTCATATCTGTTTGGAGTACGAAATGCCTCTTGTATTTGGATGGGACTCTCATTTTTTAGTTGAGGGGAGTTTTCATTTATGATAATTTGAAAAATTTCCTCAGGTGTGATATTTTGGGATTCTTGTTCTGTTATTCCATGAATGTGCATGTTAGGTTTCTTCAGGGTGCCCCATATCTCTTGAATAGTCCTCTCAAATATCTTTTTGGCTTTAACAATCTCTTCCATTGAGCTGGTGAATTCTCCCACTTTGTCTTCAAGATCTGAAATTCTATTTGCTTCCTTGTTAGTTCTGCTGATAAGACTCTCTGTTGAGTTTTGGTTTGAAGATAACTTGTCTTTTAGTTCAATTTTAAACTCTTCCTGAGATTGTTTTAACTGTTATATGCCTATTTTTGTTTATTGAACTGTTTTTCTCAACTCTTCCAAGTGCCTGTTGTGTTCCTGTTCAAAGTGGTTGATGTGGTTGTTTAACTCCCTTGGATTTCCTCTTTCATAGTATTAATCATGGTAATGATCATACTTTGAAAGTCATTATCTTGGGTCTGGATTTCTTGGCTATTTTCTGTGATTTTGTTCTGGTTGGAATCCATCATTATCGGGTTAATTCTTTCGGTGGGAGATTGTTCTTCTTGGGTTTTGTTTCTCATGGATCTGCACTTTGACTTGGGCATTGTTGTTTTGTCTTTTAGGACCTTTCAATTTCTGTGTGTTTTTGACTGAACTGATTTAGTTGGTATTATTACAGCTGGGCTGATGTCGATGGCAGAATTCTTCACCTGGGACTGGGACTTGGCTTAGTGGCCCACCCAAGATCCAGGGATGGAGGAATGTGAGCAAGTCCTGTCCGGTCAGGCGGGCGGGAGGAAAAAAGGGGCTGGGGCCTGGGGCGTGGCTCAGATAAAGCCAGAGGCATCCTGGGTGTTGCTGGGGCTGGCTGGTGGGAGGCACTGGGACACTGGGCCACCTGGGGGGCAGGGTGAACTCACCCAGGATGGAGGAGTGGGAGCGGGGTCTGGCGGACAGGTGAGCAGGAGTAAGAAAGGGCAGGTCCTTCCACTTTTGAGGCAGTCTTTTTTAAATTTTTTTTATTATTTATTCAATTGTGCGTGTATGCATGTGTACACATGTGTGTATGTATGTATGTGTGTGTATATATGTGTGTGTGTGTAGAACCACAGTCGAATTCGGGAACCACTATGGACTGCCTCCACCTCCTCCTTGTTTACTCTGCCCCAGAATTCCCAGGCTCCGCCCTACCAGGACCAGAAACACAGGCCGCCCCCGTTTCCACCAAGTATCTATACGTGGGGTCTAGGATCCAAACTCAGGAACTTCCGCCTGCAAGGCAAACGCTTAACCCCTGATCCACCTGTCCAGCCCCTGAGGCAGTCTTAATCCAGCCCCCACAGTTGTATTTTCAATTCATGGCACATAATTGGTGCTAAAATGATTAATGGTTAAAATGACATCACTGTTTGTTAATTGATTAGAAGCACAAGGGTTAGTGAGGCAATGAAAGATCAAATATGAACACACATTTTCTTACCTGATTTTATTTGGGTGAAAGTGGGTAAAGGGTCCTGACAGCCAAGGTCTGTATTTGAGCTGCAGCGTATAGTGTCACTTGATGCTACTGCTGACTGGGCTGCTTTACCCCTTTGCTGCCATGAAAGACACTGAGAGCGAAAGCTGTCAAAGATCTGTATTGGAAGAACTTCCCTTGCCATTCTACAATTTCCATCTATGTGGAGCAAAGGAGCCCCAGCCAGCTGATTAATAACAGCATCACACTGACTGATTTTCGTAGGTTGAACCATCCCTGAATCCTAGGGATAGATTGATTCTGTATGGACATGATGTACGATCCTTCGATATGCTTTGAGTTTCCTTTGATAACATTTTGTTGGTTGTTTCATCCATGATATCTCAGAGTAGGCTTGGTTTTCATTTCCCTGATGATCAGAGCAGTTGAACACTTTCTAAGATATTTATCTGATATTTGAATTTCTTTTTTGTGAAAAGTCTCTTTTTAGTTCCAGGGCCCATTTTTAAATTGGGGAGATATAGTCTTTTATGGCAGAAGCTGGAGACAGATTAAGTCACCTTCATCAGGGAAGCTGCTGCCAACTACCAGAGCAGAACTCTCCTGGAAGTAGGATGGGACTAAATCCACTTCAAGGCCACCCACTGTGACTGCCTTCTTCCATCAAGGCTCCACCTCTCAAAGGTGCCATGACCTTCCCAAACATAGGAGCCTGTAAGGGACACATTTCAAGTCATGGCAATAGGGGAGGACAGGAGGGAGGGGGAGGAAGAGAAGTGAGGGAAGGAGGGGAACAGGAATTCAATATACTTGTAAAATTAGGAAAAAAATAAGAAAATAAATAAAATAAATCCTTCCAAACTAATTTTTTTTAAATCAACACACAGGGAAGGTGGGAGCCAGTTGGGCAAGTGCAGATTCCTTTGTGAGAGCCCACAGTATCCACACGCACAGCTATGACACCATAAAGGAAGGTATGCTTGGTGGATGGCAAAGGAGGAAACCAAGAGAAGATAGGCACGGTTGTCAGCCAAACCAGAGCCTGCAAAGATGAAAGGCAAGCCAAAAAAAAAAGGATAAATATTCAGACAAAAAAATACAAATGAAAGGGAGAGAGGATTAAAGGGTAAACAGGCTGAGGTGACTGACCAAGAAACTAAAGCAGATGCACACCTGAAGAAAATATAGGGGCCACAGCTGAGGAGAGCATAGCCTCTCTTGAAGTACAAGAGAAAGACGCCGAGTCTGACTAATCATGCACCATGTCTATCGGTGGTCCCTGTCTCCCTTCTTCTACAATCTGGAGGAATATCCTTATCAACTATTTTGTAAACATGGGATTTTTTTAGTAGCTATAGAAACATTTTTTAAAAGAAGGGAATCCAACTTCGTTCTATTTTTTAAGTGTAAATTTTTAAAGAAATGAAATCATATGCTGGTTGTATTTTTTGGTACTGCATCAAGGGAGGCTGTGACTATCTTATTGCCTTATTGCCTTATCTCAATTTTGGATATTTCTCCCCCTCAAAATCTGCAAGCAATTCTTTAAAGAAATTGACCAAACAATCTCAAAATTCATATGGAAGCCCAAAAGTCCCAGGATAGCAAAAGCAATCCGGAGTAACAAAAATTCTGCTGGAGGTATCACCATAACAAACCTTAATCTATACTACAAATCCATAGTAATAAAAACAGCCTGATACTGGCTCCAAAATAGACATGTATATCAATGGATAAAGGGTTGAAGACCCAGATATAAGGCCACAAATTACAGCCATTCCATCTTTGACAAAAGGGCCCAAAGAGCTCAAAAAGAAGAGTATCTTCAACAAATGGTGCTTGGCAAGAGTGGATATCCACATGAAGAAGATTAAAACTGGATCCGTACTTGTCACCATGCACAAGAATTAATTCCAAATGGATCAAGGACCTTAATACTATGCCAGAGACTACAAAAACCCTAGTTCAAAGTGTAGGGAACTTCCTCGAGTGGATTGGGCTAGGCCAACATTTCCTAAACAGAAATCCAATACCACAGTCACTAGAACCAAAACACAACAAATGGGATCTTATGAAATTAAAGAGCTTCTGTTCAGATAAAGAGATTGTAAACTGAGCAAAAAGACAACCCAGAGAATGGGAGAAAATCTTCACCAACCACATATCTGATAGAGCTCTATTATCCAGAGTGCACAAAGAATTTAAAAATTAAACAAGGAGATAAATAGCCCAGTTAGAAAATGTGTCTTGGAACTCAAAAGAAACTTTTCCAGGGACGAAATTGAAATGTCTAACTGTTGGGTCTGGTAGTCTACCCAATGAAGCACAGACAATGAGCTTGACTAAAAGGGTTGTTTACTAAAAGCAGATCTAACTGGCTGAAGCTTCAGAACTCCAGGACTCTGTCAGAATTAGGACCTCATAATGTAACTCCAAGTAAGGGCAGGGTGTAGTTTTTATATTAGTTTCTAAACTGGTGTGTGCTGCTCAGTTAGTGACTCTGGCTGTGGGTTTTGGATAGGATAGTGGGTGGGCCACTCTTAGGTCATAGAAACCACAGACTTAGGTTTCAGTTAGGGACTGCAGCTGGAGACTAGGATAAGGAAGAGGGGAGAGGTGGAAACCTTGAGTGGTGGTCCTGCTGAACCAGTGGTCAGCAGATTGTGAGGCAAGTTTTGCTTATTCTTATGTGTAAGCAGTGACTATCCTCATGTGTAAGCAGTTTACAGAAGCCAAGGAGTGATTAGTCTAAGGTTAAAAATTTCCCATAGCACACCATAGCACAGTTTCATTATAGCACACACAAAATGGGGTCTTTTCTTCTCCTAGACCTTTTACTTTTCTCTCCTACATTCTCTCCCTCCCCCCTTTTTTTTGGTTTACATAGGGCATGTGAAAGCTCCCTGTGCTTGGAACAGTATCAAAGCGCCCAATCTGGTCATATTCAAAGCATGGTTTCATTTTTCCTTGTCTGAAGGGGTCCTGGGTTGTCTGCTTGTGCATGCCTATTAGTATTCTATTTATCCCTTAGGCAAATGTCAAGTTTTGATGTCTTTGTTTTCTGGTTCTTTCTCTTTCCTCTCCTTTCCTTCCTTTCTTCTTGAAAAGTGAATTTATCTGGATCCTTAGAGAAACTTCCTAAGTAACTTAGATCAAAATCTTGCAAGGGAAAGGAAACACAAACCTGAGTTGACCTAAATGTACTTAGTCTTTCTTTTCCTCTAAAGATTCTAATGCTACATCTGAATTACATAGACCCTGTTTACTTTCAAGGTTTGGGGGGCGGGGGGTTGGCTGCTGTGGAAGCTAGATGAAATTCCTATTCCACCTTAGTCTTGAGGGCATTTCTATCAGAGACAGAGCTTTTCTTGAACTACTAGCTGGTACTTTTGGTAGATATCTCTATGGTCTCTTAACTTCTTGCCATTTATTTGCCATTGTTTGTCTAGTTGGAGGATGTCATTATAATTTAAAGGTCCTTCTGGGGGGCCATCTCTTATCTAAGATGTATAGAGGCCATGTCTGAGAAGATACACAAATAGATTCTCTTTCAGGTCAGTAGGACTAAACATTCACATTCTCTAATTAATTGCTGGACACAGAATGGGGAAATCCCTCTTTGGCTTCAGTTTAATGGACCTGGACTTGGTATTATTAAAACTACTGTTTGTTTTCTAAAGTATGTATATATGTATTTTAATTGAGCATGCCAAAAAATAAAAAAATAAGAAACATTAGCATACAATAAGAATGGAAAAAAATTGAAGGAGCCACAAATTTGTCACTTTGAAATGCAAAACACACAAACATATAAGCACATGATAGAATTATCTGAAGTCTGGGTAGTGAACATGTCAAACACAGCAATGCATATAATAGCTAGCCAGCATAAATCAAAAGCAGATTAGCATTTAAGAAACTGTATTTAGCAATTACTCCAATTACTAATTACATATTTCTCCTGTGATAAATATAGTCGTTAGAATTTGAGAATAGCTCATGACCTGGAAAGAAAATTTTTTATTAAGCCAGGTTAGAAATTGTAATTTATTTTGTGTGTGTGTGTGAAGGGAAAGTTAAGTTAGCTAGAACTTTGAAGCTTAAACATATGTGGGGGGTGAGGGAAGAAGGAAGATGTATTGTCCTGTTGAGTAACATCCACCGTGGTAACGCCATGTTGAGTCCTGCTTGGCAAAGAGGCCAGAGTTCTGGCCATTTTTGGAAGTCCATGTGGTGTCACCCAGTAAATCAAAGTTAAGCAGCAGAGCAAACCAGAGGAGGCAGGGGGAGGAGGGAAAGGAAGGGGAGGAGGAGGGTTCAACACTGGGCCTGGAATGGGAAGGGTAAGGGAAGAGGGGTTGGGATCCTGGCCCAGAACCAGGATTCAGTGCATCTGGAAGTGAACCAGGACAAAAAGGCCTGGATGGAAAATGGGGATCTGCTAGGATCTCTGGCCACCACACAGTTTCCTAGTAGACACCCACTGAGTTACCAGTAGAGAATGGGTAAGTCTCACTCACAAGAGCAAAGAGTTGGGGGGAAGTGAGAAAGAGAAGATGAGAATGATGGATAGAAATAGAGAGAGAGGGAGAGAGAGAATAACCACTTTGTGGATGGAGATGTCAGCAAAAGGATGTGGTCCGTTGTCCATTGGGGGCTGGGACCTGGGCCCAAGCAAGGTCTGGGAGCCAGGACAGAGGAGGCTTACCCCAGGGGTTACAAGTACCCAAGTAGAGTCATGGTGCCATAAATGTAAGGTTTTTACCTCAAAAATGCACCGCACCATGAACTAGATGGAAGTTTTGAATGGAGTTGCAGCACCACCGGGCCAATTACAGGAAGATGTTTCAGGTGTAGGGCAAGTGAAAACACCTTCTCTGGCACTCAGCAGAATATTTATAAAATGGAGCTCTATTCCAGACTGGTATATACCAGGGCTACAGCAGATGTAGATGTAGCAACCCTCCTCCTCAAGAGAGCTATTACAGACAGTAACCACAGAAGTACATGCAGTGAATGCTGTACATATAATCTAATTTTTGTACAAAAATTTGTAATATGTGACAAACATGTATTTTCATTTCTGCATAGCAAGTGAGCTGTTATGTAATCAGGAAATGGCAGCAGATAGAGTAGTAAAAACAGTTTATCACCTACATGCTATTTGTGTTGTCTGTGAGTTCTCATCTGTTCTTGTATGCCAAGAATATTTTTATAGGGCAAGGTCTATCACATATTCCCATTTGCTTTTTTTAAATACACTTTTTATTATTTCCGCTCATACAAACTTAATAGGCAGACCAGCTCCCTCCCTCCCTCCTCCACCCCCCAAACCCCCTGTTCCCCCTCCCCTCACCTCTCCCTCCACATCCCCCAGCGCCTCCCCCCCCAATTCCCAGAGAGTCCTTTATTGTGTATGCCTAACTCTCCTCTGGGTCCTCCTCTCCAATGATGTACAAGGACCCAGTGGCATTTCCCTGAACCCTTTCCTGTGTTCCCCTTAAGCATAGGAACACTACTGTGGCTGTCAATCCCTTGCCTCCAAGGATCTTGGTGCCTTTAGCTGATGCTAGACTTTGTGAGGTCAACAGTGTGTTGGACATTGCACAGGGCATGCCAAGTCCTATTATGACTGCTTCGGCCCTAACTAGTGTGGAGAATCTTGCAAATCATTGCTCCTCCCATCCTTTTGATCTACAATCTTACCGCCCCCTCTTCTGCAAATGGCCCTGAGCTTCAGGATGGGGGGAGATTAGGCTGGCCTAGTTCTATGTGGTTGATATAGAGTCTCTGAAGTTCTTGATTGTGGTTTGTTGATTTTCTTTTGCAGTTTTGCTGCTCCTGCAATGCCCTTCACTCCATCGTGATGGGCACTGTATGTCACCCCCTGGCCAGAGACAAAAAGCTGTTAAACTGGAGTCTTGTTATAATAGCACATTCAAGGGTAGATGTAATAAAAGTAGGAAACCTCAGTGAGGGAGGGGTCAGTCACCCATTTGCAAAATGATCACCTTTCATCTGCCAGACTATATGCCTTCCCCATCTGGTGAGATCATACCCCCTCAGTTGTACATGATCAGGAACGAACGTCTGTGAACGTAACCAGGTGTCATATTACTTACTTGCATTCCTTGGAGGCCTATTTTCTCTGCTGTAACATGGTCCCCTCTCTCTTTGTGTCTGGCGTGGCCCTCCAACCCCATCCCTCCTGTTCATAATCCTTGCAATTACTGTATTACATGGGTTTACCTTTGAGTGTCTCAATGTGGGCTGGGTGAGTTTGGTACAAGGAGCCACCTATTAGGGAGAACATATGGCGCTTAACTTTCTGGGTTTGGGATACTTCACTTAATATAATTGTTTCTAATGACATCCATTTCCCAGCAAATTCCAGTAATTTTTGATGGCTGAGTAGTACTCCATTGTATAGATGTACCACATTTTCCAGATCCACTCATCAACTGTTGGACATTTGGGTTGATTCCATGACTTTGCTATTGTAAATAGTGCTGCTATGAACATGGTCGCACTTGTGCTATCGAGGTAAACCTCTGCTGCATGGGGGGTTATTCCCAAAAGTGGAATAGCAGGGTCATGTGGCATTTCAATCTTTAATTTCTTTAAGAATCTCCAGACAGCTCGCTAGAGTGGCTGTATGAGCCTGCATTCCCACCAGCAATGTTCCCCTCTCTCCACATCCTCTCCAGCATTTGGTGTTGTTTGTATTGTGGATTTTTGCCATCCTGACCGGGGTGAGATGATATCTCAGGGAAGTTTTGATTTCCATTTCCCTGATGGATAAGGAAGTGGAGCATTTTTTAAGATATTTGTTAGACATTTTAATGTCATCCCTGGTAAAGTTTCTTTTAAGTTCCAGGGCCCATTTTTTAATTGGGCCATTGGTTTCCTTGGTGTTTAGTTTTCTAAGTTCTTTGTGTACTCTGGACAGCAGAGTTCTATCAGATGTGTGGTTAGTGAAGATTTTCTCCCATTCTGTGGGTTGCCTTTGCGCTCGCGTTACAATCTCTTTATCTGAACAGAAGCTCTTTAATTTCAGAAGATCCCAACTGTTGAGAGTTGGTAGCAGTGACTGTGCCATTGGATGTCTGTTTAGGAAATGTTGGCCTAGCCCAATCAGCTTGAGGGAGTTCCCTATCCTTTCAACTATGGTTTTTATAGTCTGTGGCCTGATATCAAGGTCCTTGATCCATTTGGAATTAAGTCTTGTACATGGTGACAAGTACGGGTCCAGCTTTAATCTTCTGCATGTGGCGATCCAGTTTTGCCAGCACCATTTGTTGAAGATGCAGTTCTTTTTCCATTGGATTCTTTGGGCCCCTTTGTCAAAGATCAAATGGCTGTATTTTTGTGGGCTTATATATGGGTCTTCAACCCTTATCCATTGATCTGTGTGTCTATTTTGGAGCCATTACCAGGCTGTTTTTATAACTGTGGATTTGTAGTATAGACTAAGGTTTGGTATGGTAATACCTCCGGCAGTGTTTTTGTTACTCAGGATTGTCTTTGCTATCCTGGGTCTTTTGTGCCTCCATATGAATTTTGAGATTATTTGGTCAACTTCTTTAAAGAATTGCTTTGGGATTTTAATTGGTATAGCATTGAATTTGTATATTGCCTTTGGTAGGATGGTCATTTTTACAATGTTGATTCTGCAAATCCAGGAACATGGGAGATCTTTCCATCTTCTGGTGTCTTCTGCAATTTCTTTCTTTTGGGTTTTAAAGTTTTCATTGTATAGGTTCTTTTACATCCTTGGTTAGGTTTATACCAAGGTATTTCATTTTTTTAGGGGCTATAGTAAATGGGATTGTTTCTCTCAAGGCTTTTTCACTTCTTTCATTCTGGGCGTATAGGAAGGCCTCTGATTTTTGCACATTTATTTTGTATCCTGCCACCCTGCTGAACTTCTCAATGAGTTCCAGGAGCTTCCTGGTGGAGTTTTTGGGATCCCTCAGGTATAAGAACATGTCATCTGCAAATAGGGATAGCTTGACTTCTTCCTTGCTGATTTGAATCCCTCTTATGTCCCTTTCTTGTCTTATGGCTTCAGCTAAGACTTCAAGTACAACATTGAATAGAAGTGAGAGTGGAGAGCCTTGTCTAGTTCCTGAGCGAAGTGGGAATGCTTCCAATTGTTCCCCATTGAGTATAATCCTTGCTGTGGGCTTGTTGTACACAGCTTTTATTATATTGATAAAGGTTCCTTCCATTCCTACTGTCTCTAGTGTTTTGATCATAAAAGGCTGTTGTATCTTGTCAAAGGCTTTTTCTGCATCTATCGAGAGTATCATGTGGTCTTGGACTTTGGACTGGTTTACATGATGAATTACATTAATTGATTTGCGTATGTTGAACCAACCTTGTGTGCCGGGGATATAGCCTACTTGGTCCTTGTGAATGATCGTTTTGATATGTTTTTGAATCCGATTTGCTAAGACTTTGTTGAGAATCTTTGCGTCTGTGTACATCAGAGAGATCGGCCTATAGCTTTCTTTTTCAAGTGAATCTTTATTAGGTTTTGGGATTAAGACGATATTAGCTTCATAGAAGGAATGTGGTAGTGTTCCTTCCTTTGCTATTTGATGGAACAGTTTAAGGAGTATTGGTGTTATTAACTCCTTAAATATCTCGTAGAATTCTGTGCTGAATTGATCTGGTCCTGGACATTTTTTGGTGGGAAGATTCGAGATTACTTCTTCAATTTCCTCATATGTTATAGGACTATTTAAATAATTCACAATTTCGTGATTCAATTTATGTAAGTTGTGTTTACTTAGAAATTCATCCATCTCTTTTGTGTTGTCAAACTTCACAGAGTACAAGTTTTTGAAATATGATGTTATAATTCTCTGGATTTCTTGGGTATCAGTAGTGATTACTCCATTTTCATTTCTAATTTTGTTAATTTGGGTTTTCTCTCTCTTGCTTTTGGTTAATTTAGCTAGGGGTGTATCTATCTTATTGATTTTTTCAAAGAACCAGCTTTTTGACTGGTTGATTTTTTTCTATCGTTTTCTTAGTCTCAATTTCAGATATTTCTCTCCTTATTTTGCTAATCTCCTCTCTTCTACTACTTTTGGGATCAGATTGCTCTAGTTTCTTTAAAGCCTTAAGGTGCATCGTTAAGTTATTTATTTCTGATGTTTCCATTTTTTTGATGTAGGCATTAAGAGCTATGAACTTACCTCTTAGGACAGCTTTCATTGTGTCCCAGAGATTTTGGTAAGTTGTATTTTCATTATCGTTCACTTTCAGGAAATCTTGAATTTCCTTTTTAATTTCTTCCTGAATCCAGTTCTCATTCAGCATCATATTGTTAAGTTTCCAGGAGTTAGTGTATTTTCTCTTGTTTGTTCTGTTGTGGATGTCCAGCTTTAGGCCGTGGTGGTCTGATAGGGCACAGGTTAGAATTTCAACTTTTTTGTATATGTGTAGATTCGTTTTGTGGCCCAATATGTGATCTATTTTGGAGAACGTTCCGTGTGCTGCTGAGAAAAATGTGTATTTTTTGGTGCGTGAGTGAAAAGTTGGATAGAGATCTGTAAGGTCCATTTCTTTCAGGGTTTGATTAAGTTCCAAAGTGTCTCTGTTCAGCTTTTGACCTGTTGATCTATCCCATGTTGAGAGGGCGGTGTTGAAGTCCCCAAGAATTATTGTTTGGGGGTTGATTTCTTGCTTTAGACGCTGTAGGGTTTTCTTAATGAATGTGGAGGGGCACGTATTGGGTGCATATATGTTCAGTATTGTGAAGTCTTCCTGGTGAATTGTACCTGTGACTAACATGTAGTATCCATCTATGTCTCTTATGATTTTCTTTGGTTTGAAGTCCACTTTGTCTGAAAGCGTAATTGCTACCCCTGTCTGTTTCCTGGTTCCATTAGCTTGCAAGATTTTGGACCAGCCTTTCATTCTTAGGATGTGCCTATCTTTTGTGGTGAGATGAGTTTCCTGAAGGCAGCAGATTGTTGGACTGTGGTTTTTAATCCAAGTTTGTAATCTGTGTCTCTTAATCGGTGAGTTAATACCATTGACATTTAATGCTATAATGGAGAAATTATTTTTAATTCTGGACATTTTTTATGTTTAGTAGATTTTGTAAGCATGTTGTTTGATATTTATGTTTTGGTGGTGTTATACTTCCCTTCTGTCCTCCTGGATACGCTTGTTCTTTTCTTCAAGCTTGAGTATCATTTCTAGCATTTTTTGAAGGCCTGGTTTGGTAGACATGTATCCCTTCACGTTGTCTTTGTGCTGGAAAACTTTTCTTTCTCCCTCAATCATGACAGATAGTTTTGCCGGGTATATCAGTCTGGGTTGGCATTTTTGTTCATTTAATACTTGAAGTATGTCTCTCCAGGCTCTTCTTGCTTTTGTTGTTTCCATTGAGTAGTCATTTGTTTTTCTAATAGGTTTACCTTTAAAAGTGACTTGCTTTTTTTCCATTGAAGCTCTCAGCACCTCTTCTTTGTCTTGAATGTGGAGTGTTTTGACTATTATTTGCCGTGGCAATTTTCTATTTTGGTCATGTCTGTTTGGAGTGCGAAATGCCTCTTGTATTTGGATAGGCCTCTCATTCTTTAGTTGTGGGAAGTTCATTTATGATAAATTGAAATATTTCCTCAAGTGTGGTATTTTGGGATTCTGGTTCTGGTATTCCATGAATGTGCATGTTAGGCTCCTTCAGGGTGTCCCATATCTCTTGAATGTTCCTCTCCAGTATCTTTTTGGCTTTAACAATCTCTTCTATTGAGCTGGTTAATTCTCCCATTTTGCCTTCAAGATCTGAAATTCTATTTTCTGCCTCATTTGTTCTGCTGATAAGACTCTCTGTTGAGTTTTGGGTTGAAGATAACTTGTCTTTTAGTTCAATTTTAAACTCTGCCTGAGACTGTTTTAATTGCTCTATACCTATTTTTGTTTCTTGAACTGTTTTTCTCAACTCCTCCAGGTGCCTGTTGTGTTCCTGTTCAAAGTGGTTGATACGGTTGTGTAACTCTTCTCGGATTTCCTCTTTCATAGTATTAATCATGGTAATGATCATAGTCTGAAAGTCGTTAGTTGGGTCTGGCTTTCATGGCTATTTTCTGTGGATTTGTTCTGGTCGGAATCCATCATTATGGGATTGATTCTTTCGGTGGGAGATTGGTCTTCTTGGGTTTTGTTTCTCATGGATCTGCACTTTGACTTGGGCATTGTTGTTTTGCTTTTTAGGACCTTTCAGTTTTTGTGTGTTTTTCACTGAACCGACGTAGTTGGTATTGTTATACTTTCCAGTTATTACTAGTGCTTGCCTTGGATTGGGTATGTTTGTGTATTGTTATTGTTATATCCTAGATGAGGCTACTAGGCTGTTAGTATGTCAGTTAAGTAACCAGGGGGTGAATATTAGTATGGTAGTGCACTTTTACGATTTAGTGTCTTGGTGAAATGTGAAAATGAGTGGTGTATTTTCTGGAGTTGTATGTTTTTGGGGTGGCTGTATGAGGAAGTTGATCTACAGCAGTGATACTAGGAAGGATCAGTAAGGTGAAAAAAAAAAAAAGGAAGTTTACTTATCTTTGGGCTGAATGTGAAGAATCTCGCCTATAACGGTTGTAGCGGAGTCTAGATGTATGGCCTGTGTTCCCTTTGTTCCTTAGAGTTTTGCTTGAGTTTCCTTTGGACTCTATTGAATTCTCAGTAGCAGTGTGTCTTCCGTGGACCACGTATATAGGTCCCCATTGGGCCAGAGAGGCACAGGGTCTGATGTTGATAGCAGAATTCTTCACCTGAGACCTGGGGGTGGGGGGGGAGGCGCGCGGGTGCGGGAGGGTTCGAGGGGCTGGGGTCCGGGGCGGGGCCCCAGGGGCTAAGCTGGCAGCTGCGCCGGTGCTGCTGGCCGGGCGGCTCTGGGGTGGGGGGCTGGGCTGGGAGGGGCTCTCTCCCTCGCTCACTCACCTGGGAGGTTGGCAGGGGGTCGGCATGGAGAGGGGCGGGGCCACGGGGGCAAAGCCAGTGGCTGTGCAGGTGCTTGCTGTCTGGGCAGCTCGGGGGTGGGTGTCTGGGCTGGGCTGGGAGGGGCCCTCTCGCTCGCTCACTCACCTGGGAGGTTGGCAGGGCGTCAGCGCGGAGGGGGGTGGGGCCATGGGGGCAAAGCCGGCAACTGCGGAGGTACTTGCTGGCTGGGCGTCTCCGGGGTGGGGGTATATAGTTTTGTTGACCATATCATCATGAAGTAGGAAAGAAAGTTTTTCACATATTTTCTTGACTTAATTTCTTATTACATGAACATGGTACATTTCCTCACCATTTGCATGAAGTATGGTACTGAGCAAACTCAAGCCAGTAATGTGTTAGGGTGGACTAAGTTACCAGTACTCAGGGCAGAGCCTTAGGGTGGAGGTGTGACTCGGGTGCAAAGCTGGGGGCCTGAGTCTGATGCTGGGCAGCCTGTTCTGAGAATCTTGAGTGATGTGAGTACTCCTTTTCCAGGCCTGGGGTGTGGTGGCAGACATGTGAATTACTGAGGCTTCCTGACTGTAAGCTTAGCTCCGGTAAAAAATCCTGTTTCAGGAGAAGGAGGTGGAACACGACAGAAACCAGGACACCCAATGTCCTACTCTGACCTTCATACAGGAGCATTTGCACATGCACAGTTGTAATATCACACACCCCTTACATTTGTGCGCGTGCACACACATACATAAGCAGTACACATTATCATCCCATTAGGACTTAGTTCTGTCATCTCATTTATGCCATCTGTGGCTCTACTTTTTTGTCCAGAACAATGGCCCTTAGTGCAAGGGGCTATTTGTTTACACCCCGTGAGCTGTTTTTGATGTATTACCTCAGGAGTGATGAAATGCCCTTAACATCAATCTTTATTTGCACAAGCCCAATACCATATTCCTAAATTTGCTTTTCTTCCTACTGGATTATTTCTTCTAAGAATCTTTTTTCACAGGGATTTATGTGACATAAAACGTTTGAAGCCTTGTGTTCTGACAACATCCTTTTTATGTGTCCTTGTTTTTAAAGGATTGTGCCTACATATCATTCAAGGTTGAACAATTATTTATTTTTTTGTTCTTTAAAAAACATTATTCTATTGGATTCTTTTTTCTACATTGCTATTGGAAAAGACCTGATGTCAAATGAAGATAATTTTCTTTAAAAGAACATCTGGTTTTTCACCATTTTGATAGTAGATTAGAAAACACAGAAGTGTTCAATATTGTAATTATTTATCACTTTGGAACCATAAGCTTAACTAAATTAGTATCAATGGTATTTAAAGATTCTTGAGACATGAAACTGTTCAGGAAATTTAATTGTCTGGAATATAAGGAAAACAAATGATAATGAAATTAGATGAAAACACAGATATTGTGCCTGAGTCTCCTATGTGGGCTATGTAGGCTTGCTATGTCAACAGCTGGCTGGGAACTTACCCAGTTGTACTACCTAGGTGTGCATGTAGCAAAAAGAATGTAAAAGACATAGTGTGTTTAAAATGCAGATTGCTTTTCCTTTTTAGATTTGGGCTTTTTCATTCTTCTCATACTACACTTTATGAACTCAGTGAATTTGTAATATCTTCACACCTTAATCTCCAGTCCCACCTTCATTACAACCCTTCTCCCTTTAGGTCTTTTGGCCTGTGTGGTCCACTGAGTCTCACCTGATCAGTCCCTGATGACATGTGCCAGAGCACCTGCTGGAACATGGATCACACATCAGTGGTTACTCTGCCTTGACCACAGTAAGGAAATGACATAATTCAGATAGTCAGTGAAGACAAAGGAGGTCATTAGTTCATCTTCGTGGTTCGGGGAGCCTGGATTTTTTTTGGATGCTTACATGATTAGAAAGATGTAATCTCCATCTTGTAGATCAGAGCATGTCGTCTCCATCAGTGTGTAAACCAACAATGAGCATGCTCACGTTGCTGCTAGTTCCTGTGAACTCCTTGGTCCAAAGTCAACGTATGGACGAAATATGGAAGACCTTAATGTAATTATAATTACAGTACAGTGTAAACCACATAGAACTTGACAATAGAATCTTTGAATTGTATTTGATAAAGATCACTAGGAAAGGAAAAGTTCCAGCAGCTTCTACAACAGTTAGTCAAACAACTTAAAGCCCTATTTTCTCAAGCAAATTTCACTCTTAAGCAAAATTTAACCACATAAAGATTCATTCTGAGAAGCCTGTTATTTTCTTAAAACTACAAAGATGCAGGGCTGGAGAGATATCTCAATGAGTAAAGACCCATGAGCATCTGAATTCAATCCCTGAAATGGTAAGGGCAGAAGGAGAGAACCGACTCCACCCTGACCTCCACAGGCATACCGCGGTATTCACAATCTGGCTATTTACCTATATATCTATATCTATAAATAAATATAAGTACATAGATCTACATTAAATAAGTATAAAACTACCCCTGTAGTTGAACCAACCATCAAAGTATTGTTTATTAATCTCATTTTATTTCCAAGTATATACTGAGGTGGCGACTCTCAATCCTTGATGTGTGCTCCTTTGGGTCACCATTAACAGTTTCTGCTCACTGACTTCTGCTTCTGTGATTTTGCTTGCCCAGCCAACAAGGGGCCTCAAGCTGTCTCTGACTATTTGGGCGGGAACATATCAAAAAACTTGAAAGTCCAAGCTGTATAAAAGAAACCTAGAACAAAGTGCTGCTCATCTTTGGAGAACCTCGCTGGACCACACCTATCCTGAATAAACCTTGCTATTCTGCATTTCCACCTGTCACTTGCCCCTTCCCTGTCACGTTTTATTTTTTGTAACATTTTTGATTAATTTTTATATGTTTTATTTCCTCTTTAAAATTACCCTTTTAACCGGTACTTATGAAAAAATATATAAGATTTCATTCATCTTTGAAAGATGGTTCACTGGGAAACTATGAGCAAGTAACTGTATACATCCAGGAAACAGGAATGGTAGGAGGACACACTTGTAAAGATTTCTCTATAACATACAGGAAAAAAAGCACTGGGTACCTGTGTGCGGGCTGGTTCAGGCCTTCCCAGGGTCCCTTGAGTGCTGTCCAATCTGAGCAACAAAATCAGCAGTTTGAACGTCTTGTTCAGGGAGATTTTATTTACTCTGTGCTCTGCCTCAGATGGGAAGAGATACTGATCAGCTTACTGCATTCTCTCCTTATGATTTATTAACTGGTAACAGGCACAAATATTCCCAGAGTAAGTGATAAGAGAGTCTATGTTGAAGCTGCTGTTACCTTGAAACTGACTGAGTACTAAGATAGTCATAATAATTAGTTTCCCATCGAATGTCCTCCTGTTATTCATTCCTTACTTCTTGTTTTTATTATTTATGCCATTCTTGGTGTTTTTGCTATTATGCAGGACTTTGGACAGTTCTCCAACTTTCATGTATAATAGCAGAGCAGTTAAGAATAAACTTGTCTCAGTCTCAGAAGTGCTGAGACCCCTGTGATCCTGGCTGGCTGGTTTAATTCCTACCAATGTCCCTCATGAAACTCTCTGATGACCAGTAAGTGTAGGCACTTATACACCTAGAATGTCACTCTCTGTGCAATGAGACTTCAGCAATATTACAATGTCTGTAGTTTATGAACAGACTTGGGAAACTGCAAAATACATATGAAGGAACTGAAAAAATATCTGGCAGTCAGGATGTAATTTTATGAGTATAACTATAAAGTGGAAGATTTTTCAGTCTCAGAATCTACACTTTTTGCCTTACACCAACACTTAGGATTTTAAAGAAGAGAGCTGGTGACTCTCAAAAGCTAAAAAAAAAAATTGAACACTCCCATATGATTTGTGATAGGCTCATCATAAAAAATATGAGACAAAGAAAAGGCCTCAGAATAAGACTCACTCAAAAAGGGGGACAAGAATTTCATAACTAGGAGTTAGGATAAAACAAATTTGTGTTTCATTTTCTATATTGCAGAAAAATGATAAAATAACAACTGTATGTTAGAAATGTGTGTGGAATTGCAAAAAAAAAAATAAACCCACTCATTTAAAGAATTTCGGGGAGGCCAATTTTTTTGATTAAAAAAAGGATTCCTGCAGCTACTCACAATGGGGGCAAGCAGGACACATCCACCTAGGAATCTGAAATCCTTTATACCTTATGCAAGATAGGGAGCCAGTCCCGGCTCCCCATCTTGCATGAGTTTCAGTATTACAATATAAACTATGGTTGTCTAATGATCAGTGCAAAAAGTGGAAGGGAGGGAATGTGGGCTAGTTTTTGTTTTGTTTTGTTTTGTTATTTTGAGTGTGTGTATGTGTGCTGTATACAAGAGGGCACTTGAGTGTGTTTGACTTTGGGAATCACCCTGGATTGCTCTACCTCCCTATTGCTTTGCTTTGGGGTTTTCCAGGCTCTGCCATCTCAGACTGGAGTAACAGGCCACTGCCATATCTGTTTGGAATTTTTATGTGGAATCTGGGTTTGAACTCAGGTTCTTTGGCTTGAGAGGCAAAGGCTTTCTCACCACTGAGCTATTTCCCCAGTCTTGGGGAAATATGGTGCCCTTGATCCCTGCAACAAAAGATCCAATTATAATCCCTATAGTTACTTCTTCCTCGGATTTAGGAAAGTTATATAAACAAATGTCTCCCTTACCTGTGTAGAGATTAGCTCTTTATATAGTGTGGGCCCTCAGGTATCTCAAATTGTTTATCCTCTGCACAAGAAAACTCATGTTTTACCTTGAAATGTTCATTTCCTTGAACAAAGTTAAAAAAAATAAGAACACACCCTCCCTCCCCCAGTCAGGGACCTGAAGACAAATACTTGGTCACTAGGTAGTGGCTCTTGTATTGAGGCTGGAATGAGTAAACTCAGAGAAAAAACAGACATGTCTCAGTGTTTCAAATATAAATTAATTTTTACCACTGAAAACAAAAGTAACATTGATAGCAACTCACAATTTAAAAGAAAATAAATTAGTAACAGATAACAGTACTAGCAAGTAGGGAACGCTAGGGACTGAATTTATTTGCTCACTTGAAATAACAAAATACACAAAAAAAGTATTTTCAGATATGAGAGCCCAAGAAACAAACAGAAGTGATACCTCAAAGGCAGGAAGTAAATGAAATTTGTCACGTGACCACTGCGATTTACTATCGAGAGAGATCTTAGGCCAAAGCATGGTAGAGAAACCAGCCAAGTCAAGAGAACTGTCAGAGTGGAAAACACAGTCTAGATATGTGCAGACTGAGCTGGCTATGTGTGGGTCACAAGCAATGTGAGAGGGGCGCAGAGCAGGACATTGCTCCCTGGAGAATTCTGAATGGTGCCAATCGATTCCACCAATCGCCTGCAACCAGCTCATGAAGATCAAAGAAAGAACCAACCACTGGAAGGATTTGGAAGAAAAGTACCCTACGGTCAAATAGAGTCAGTCTGTTTCCACCAGCTATAGTGAATAACTCTTACCTAGGGTTGGAGAAATAATCAACTTCATTGAAGATCTTTCAGGTATTTCTTAGGGAATCTTGGAAGCAATATATATACATATTTGAGCTGTTCCCAAATCACATAATTATACTATACAGCTCAAGTATATTTATAAAAAGACAAAATGTATTCACTATCCAAAATGTAAAGCTACAAACTCGTAAATCCAATTAAAAAAAATACCAGACACATTACAAGGAAAAGTCAATCTCACCACCCCATCTCCCCAAAAATAATACCTCGAGGACAATCACAGAACAGATAACCTGGAAGAGTCATAAAAGCTGTATTCCATGAACCCAAAAATTTAGAAACTGCAAGATTAGAAATAGAAATTTTTAAAAATTACAAATAAGAGAGTATCAAGGACCCACAGAGTAATCTGTGTGTTGCTCTATGTTCTGAAGCGAGAAGAGAATATGTAGAAAAATAATGTCTAAAAAATTTCTAAATTTTTATGAAATTTGTCTTTGATGACATATGTCTGACATGATTCATGCTCCAGAAAGTATAATATATCAGTGAGTATGCCATTGAGGAAACCATCCTCATTTTCATCCCCATCATCATTAGTTCTCATCAGTCTCTCACAGAAGTGTGAAACTTCTCATTTCTGCCTTCACAGTGAACTATTGTTAAAATGGTTTCATATAATTATTATGTATATCACATCTGCCACGAAATCTTGTATATCTCAGTCCTATCATGTCCAGGATACCATGCCCTTCACAGTCCCTTTTCAGACTTACAATCTTGCTTGTCCTCCCTTCCAAGATGGTCCCTGAGCATCAGTACCAGAGTGAGGAAGGAATATATGTCTTGTTTTGGACAATCAATCTACATTCGTTAATTTTTTTTTTGCATCTTGGTAAGTTTGCTTTTCAGAAATAAACACCTTTTGTTGTAGAAGAAGGGTTCTAGGTTGACTGGTGAGTGCTCCTCGCATCTGCGGGTAAAATACAGATATTTATAAAGCAATTTTTATAGTGCATTCCAGCTAAACATTCATAGCCTGCTCTTCTCCTGGAACCTATGTTGCAAAGGTTCTTTTTATAGTGACAAGTGTACAAGTGAAAAGATTTGAAAATAGAAGTATGGCAGGGGAGATGTAGGATTGTAAGGGGGAAAAGTGGGAGAATGGGATTGAGGACTAGGGAGTAAATATACCATAAAATTATTATATATACATCATCAAAAATAAAAGCAATGAGGAAGAGAAAAAATTTGGCAAAGGAGGCTATTATTTTTATTAAATTATGATCTTTTACCAAAAGTTTCACAATTTCAATCTTACAGACAAAAAAAAAAATCCCTAAGAGAGCAATGACATTTTCATTTTCTTTTAAGACTGTCTCTTTTCACTTTTGTATCAGGTAATTTCTGATACCAGAATTCAGGAAGGTTTTGTTCAGATATTTATAAAAATACAAACTGCTGATGACTGAAGAAAATGTGGACAATAGTGTCATAGTAGAGTATCCCAGCACTTCAAAACGGCTCAGCTACATGGCCTCCTCACCATGATCCCACAGGCAATGGAAAACCCAAGTGAACAACTCAATAGAAGAATGAAAATTATGTTTCTGGTAAATCAAGGATACTGCAGCTGCCTTTGGTTTGCGATTTAATTGTTGATTGGTAAAGCAACTTGGTCAAGGGAACTGAGTTTAGGCGGCTATGTAATAGCCTAGGCAGGGGATGAAAACATGAGTTCACTGTATTTATGTATGAAACTATCAGAATAAAAATTATTTGAAAGTAAAATCTGTATTTTATTAAAAACTTAAACACCATGGCTTCAAACAATTTAATAAACTACAAACCCAAATATCTAGCCTATAAGCCCCCCCCAAATCTAGAAAAACCTGTTCAAAACCAGTAACGGCCTAAGATTAACCACTCAGAAGTAAGAAACATGAAATATATATATATATTCAGGAAGGTGGCTCAGTAGGTAAAAAAATTTTTCTACACAAGACTGATGACTTTAACTCACATCTGCAATCTCAAAACTGCCACCGCTAAGATCGGAGCCTGATGCAGGAGAAGGTGTCATATGCAGGCTTATTAGTGCAGGAACCGAAATGGAGATGTTGCCTCAAAAATAAGATGAAAAGAGAGAACTAAATCCCAAAACTTAATCTTTGAAAGCTGACCTCTGACCTCTGACACAAGCAGCAGAGCAGCACGCACCGCCCCCACAAACATGTACAAATAAATCTTTTAAAAAGAAATACAAATAAAGAGGACACCTGATTGCTCTTTTTCCACAAAAACAAAACAAAAAAAAAAACAAAAAAAAAAAACCGTGTGGGTGAGATTAGAATGGAGCATCTTTAAGTGCTGGAAATAAGAAAAATTCCACTTATAAATTAGTTGCAGTTCAGAAATTTTAAACATGGAAAATAAAATAAAGGTTGCTTTTATCTGAAATGATTGCTCTCCAATATATTAATAACAACACCTATTAAATCAAGTCTTTTGGTATAAGAAAAGTGGGACTAGATGGAAAGTGTGACTTAATAGAGTGAAAAATGCAATACTGGAAATAGTAATCTGTGTAAAAGCTGGGAGTTGTGGTACCTGTAATTCCAACCTTCAGAAGGCAAAAAGACAGGTGGATTCCTGGAACCCTCTGACTGTTTTAGTCTAGCCAAATCAGTGAGCTCAAGTTTCAATGACAGACCCTATCTCAAAAAAATACAGAGTGATAGAGGAAAATACATGATACTCACTCACCTCTGTCCACCACACATCCATATATACACATATGCACAGACACTAACACATGCCTCATACATACCACACAAATATGTAAGATGAAATTATAAAAAAGTTCCAACTAACAAAACAGGAGGGAGACAGGAGAGAAACAAAGCACAGAGGATATTAACATCAAGAACATAGGTAAAATGAACAGCTCCTTCCTGTGAAAAAGAGGGCTTGAGCTTCATGGACACAACCTTGACTCTAACAGTCCTTTGTTTCTTTATTTGCTGAATCTTGGAATAAAATATACATCTTCCTACAGCTAGACCATAGGAAGCAAGCAAAGGCTTGAATTAATAATATAGAAGCACTTCTATGGACCCCATCTCCAAAGGACAGTACACAAAAAGGGCTTTAAAGATACAGCCCCATACTCCTCTCATAACTTCTTCTGTTTTATGACAGTCTCTGAGTAACCATAAAGCAAAAGTTTATTATATAAATAAAAAGAATCGAAAGAAAACATGTAAAGCATATTAGTAGAAAAAGCTATCTGATTGCAAAGGAACACATTAGAAGAAAAGAACAAAGGAGCAACAAATGCAAAAGAGTTTACAGATGACAAGTCCAATTCCTCACATATCAGCAATAACAATCAACTTCAATATATTTAAGTTTCCAATCCAAAAACAGAGTAGCTGACTGGCATAAAAAATCAGTGCCAGCTATCTGCTGTCTAGGAAAGAATCACTTAACCTGAAAGGAGCATAAATGTAAATTATAGAAAGAGACAATCCCTGCAATGACACTCAGATGATTGCAGACAAAACTGTGTTTGGTTCAAACAGAAGGGACATGAGGCTAAAAACTGAAAGTGAAAATGCTTATATGATGACTTCTAATTCTTCCTGTCAGGCCATCCTTATCCAGTAACAAATCCAAAAGAGAAGAAAGGAAAGAAAACAGTATCCTTCATTAAGGTAGATTCAAACTCCTCAACACATGCTAATAAACTGGATCCCAAAATATAGAGAAATAATTGTGCACCACAATCAAGTGAGATTTATCCTAAGTGGGCAAAACTGGCTCAACATCAGAAGATCAGTTGATGTAATCCATCACATTAATAGGACAAAGAAAAAATCACTTGATTGTATTTAATTAACACAGGAAAACTAATATCCGTTAATGGTAAATTCTCAGCAAATTAGACAAAGAATATCCTCCTGAAAATAAGGGGAATCCACAAAATACGTACAGTTAATGACTTTCTCAGTTGTAGGATATTAGATATTATTACAGTAAAAAAAAAGCACAGCGAGGATGTCTGTTATCACATTTTCTGTCTGTAAACCTAAAGCTCTTTTTTTAAAAATTAATACTTATCTTTATTTGCCTTAATACTTCAATAAAAAGAGTGATTTTCAAACTGGATTTTAAGATATCCCATATTATAAGCTACTAAGGCTTATAATAAACTCAATTTAAGCTTAACAAAATAGGTAAATTTGTCCTTACCAGACCTGCATAATATCTGACACATCAACATGCCCCCAGATAATATTGAGGAACTCGAGAGATAAGAACACAGAGTGGAAACTTTGGGAACTGAAGCTCAATGAGTAAAGAGAAATACTCCTATTAGTGGGGTGGCCAGAGGAGAGGCAACCTGGTATGCTACAAAAGCCTGAACTCCCACAGGAGTAGAGGGGCCAGGAGCAACCCTGGGATCTATATGAGCATACAGGAAGGAGAGCAGGATTGATGGAGGGATGAGAGGGAGAGAGAATGGAGAGAAGCACGGATAAGTACTCAATATGCTTATAAAAGTAGGTAAATTTTTTTTTAAGAATTAGACAGGCAGCACATAGGCAGGAATGCGAGAGAGAATGGGATGGATTGAAGGGAAGGGAAGGGGTATGGGTGGGAGAGGGGATGGAGGGAAGTGAGAACAAGTACTCAATATGTTTGTAAAACCAGAAAAAATAAAATAACTTAAATTTTAAAAAGTAAATGTATGAGAAAGGCATATTATACAAGTATCAATAAAAGAATAAGTAACTATATTATCTAGTAAGTTTTACTTCAGAAAAAATTACCAGACGCAATAAAACACATTACATAATTTCAAAAGGGTCAAACCACTACAAAGACACAGTGACTTTAGGTAACTGCAAGACATTCTGTTGAGCCTTAAAATACATGGAACAGGTCTGAGAAGATGGTTCAATGGTTAGAACACTTGGAATCCAAGCAAAAAGACCAGAATTCAGATCTCCAGATCCCACATAATAATTCCAGATGAATGTGGCATCCTACCTGTAATTCCATCCCTTGAAGGAGGAACCTGGAAATCCCCAAAGCAATCTGGCTAACCATACTGACCCTATGGTCAATTTGTGGGCTTAATTAGGGACCCAACCTCAAAAGAACTGGAAAAGCAATTGAGGATGGTATACACTGTCAACCTTGAGCCTCCACATGTATTGTATTGACGTGTGTGTGTGTCCCTGTGGAAGAAGGGAGTAAAAGAGGGAGAAAGGGAGAAAGACAGAGAGAGAGACGTTTTAAGTCAAAACTGCGACAACTGATGAAGATCATTACATAGGCTAGAAGTATGATTTTATCAAGAGTACATAACAAGTACAAGCACATACAAGCCTAACATTGAAACCCATGCATAAAGCAAGTAACAGATCTGAAGGGAGAAACAGTCAGCATACAATGATACCAGGAACCTTCAATATCCCACTTTCAATAAGGAAGCAGCAGACTTGAAGTAAGCCATAGATTAAATACATCCAACAGACACACACAAGATAATCATATCCAACAGCAGCAAAATGATATTATTCTCAAGCACACAAAGAACATTCTCCAAGATGAACAACTTTCTGAACAGTATCAGGCATCTGTTCTTACCATCATGGCATAACATTAGAAACAAAACAACAGGATTTTAATTTAATTTAGATTAAAATATTTGACCAAATGAAAAAAATGGAAACATACATACCTGAACTTCCAGAGTACAGCAAAATTAATTAGAAGAGTAAAGTTGATAGAGATCTGTGTGCAGAGCACAAGCGGAATAGATGGCTCAGGAAGTTAAAACACTTGCCACTAAAACTGAAAGGTTATGTTCAACCCCTGATCCCAAAGTTGTCTTCTGATCTCCACACGTGTTAAAGGGTATGGAAGTTCAAGCATACGCACATACACACTGTAAATAAATGTTTAAAAAATTAAAGAAAAAATCTGAACACCAAACTTTATACTCAAAGATATGGGAAAAAAATTAAACCTATAGTAAGCAGAAGAAAATAATGATAAAAATAATAAGCAGGAAAATATTAACTAGAGACAATGAAACAATGCAAAGAACCAGTAAAACCTTTGGAAAGATCATCAGAGCTGAAGAACTTTAAAATGTGTGTGTACATGTGTGTGTGCACATTCATGCATGTAACCCTTGAGTCATACTCCAGCCTCTAGAGACCAACTTTGTGGATCAGTTCTTACCTTACACGTGATTGAGACAGGATCTCTTTATTGTTTTTCCACATTATATACCAGGCTAATGGCCAAGAGCTGCATTCACTTCCCCGTCTCTGCCTTCCCCCATAGGAGTACCTGTGTACAAGGATTTCAGTGTGACAAAATCTTCCACAGCCCAGTTGTGCATTTTAGACCCAAGGGCCTAAAAGCTAGACAGAGTCACCAAAATGATCAGCCTGAATCGGTGGCTCCAAGTTCTTTGTTTCATGCCAATGAAAACTAAGATGTGGATTCTCATTGGAGCATGCAAAATGGAAGCAAAACTAGAGAAAAGTGAGAGGAGGAGGAAAAAATGAAAGAGTGAGAAAACATTCCCAAGAGGAGGAGGGGTTTCCAAGAGGAAGAAGCCATCATACTCCTTTGTCAAGGGTTTTACAGGGTCATGGCAGAAACTGGACAAATCTCTGTTGCATTTGGCTAATTCTCTGGACTGTAATGGACACTCTATGCACATCCCCCTGTCCAAACCAGGGACATGACCATGTGCTATTCGCACATTGCCCACGCATTCATTTAGGGGTTACTGAAGTGCCCTATACACTGTTATGTTTCATCTCTGGCTTGTGCTTTGCTGACCGTGGCCATCTCTACCTGATGGCTCTAAGGGACCACCTGGCATTACGACCTCTGAGCTTGCAAGTGTCTCAAATGCTGTAAATTGTACCAGGTTCCCTTTGTTCTATTGACATGTCAGGCTTGCAGTTTTATCATGGCAGAGAGTTCACTCTATCACACTCACCAAGATATAGCTGCAGACTCGATTACTTTACATGTAGCTCCTCATCTATGGGGTGATGTCCCAGGTGGAAGTTTCTTGTCAGCAGCCATCTTTATGTACAATCAAGACCATTAGGATGAGTTGCCTTAGGAACAAGGATATGTATTAAAGGACAATAGAGCCTTACATGCGCCCTCAAGGGCTTTGGGTGCAGGACCAGCCAGCTCGCTGTCACTGACCTCAAGCCCTCCTTCCCTTCTCTGTTTAGCCGGTTTCATTCCCATCTATGAGCTCTTCCTCTTCCTCCTTGGTGCTCAGACCTTAATACTTAATGTTCATTTCAACCACAGCCTCTGTTCTCATCACATGAACAATCTGCAGTTTTCACCATGGGTCCTTTTCCCTGGCTGCCTACTATGACCTAATTCCTGACTTGCTGGGATTACACACGCCTGTGCTACAAGTTCAGCTTTTCCATGGAATCTGAGGACTCAAACTCACGTCTTAATGCTTATGTGGCATCTCCTTAACATAGGACTGACAAACTTTTTAGTAAGTCTAAGAAAAAAATAAGATAAGAAAAAAACCCTGAAGATTGAGATTAACATAATCAGAAAGAAGAGGTCTAAAACTGATAGCATAGAAAGTTAAAGTATTATGATAGTCTTCAGTAATCATATGCCAAAAAATTGAACAAACTAGAAAAAATGGAAAAATTCCTAAAATGTACTGATCAAGACAAAAACATGAACAGAAAAATCTTAATGGATTGGTAAATGAATAAAGAAATTGATAAGTCAATATAAACCTGTCAACAAAGAGCCTGAAGCCAAATGGCTTAAATATGGGGTTCCACAGACCACTGAAGGAGAACTAACATACTTCATGAACACGTCCAAACCTGAAGACAAGAAACAAGTTCAAATTTGTTTTATGATGCCAGCTCTGCCCTGATAAAGAAGTCACACAAAGATGATGCAAGATGGAAAGTATATATGAACATGTATTACTTGTATATATTATGTTTAGTGTAGTATTTCAAGTATACATACAGCATGCACAGATGAAAAACAGCTTCCGTTTATCAACCCATCCCTTCTCAATCTCTAGTCTACATTAAAAACCAACTAAAACAAACCAATAAAACCTTCTGCATGTAATAGAGGACAAGCAGCAGTTGTTCTGCGTCTTGTGTTAACCTAGCAACACAGTTCTGCCTTTGCTGCAAATGGCATGATCTCATTCCTTTGCCAGTAGAATTCCATTGTTAGGGTTTCCAGGTTTTTAGACCTTTATTCAAGAATGAAATCAAAGTCCACACAGATTTGCAAAAGTGATGAAGAAAACATATTCAGAGCAAAGTGAGAGTGAGGTCAGGATACACTGCAAGGAACCAGCAGCCTCGTGAGTGAAGAGACTTAGGGCCCCAGGTTGTTCCTGGGGTCTCTTTTTATGGAGTCTAAAGGAAGCAGGGGCTGGTTGGTAAGGATTGTAATTTGGGCAGTTTTCTATTTTGATTGAAAAGTTAGTTCACCTAATCACTTTTTCTACTTTCCAAGTACCATCCCACAAGTCATCTGATTTTAATCCTATGCATGCCCATTTATGCATGCACATACAAGGACAAATAAACATTCCCTAAAAGGTTACTTGAAGGCACTTTTTAGCTTATTACTTACAAACTCTGTTGCAATTACTCTGCATGTTGCAAATAAATTCTTCACTGCATGGCTTACAAGGAAACGAGGGGCTCTAGTCTCTCTTACAGCTGTCAGGTTACAGTTCTTAATCCAGCTTGGCCAGAGAGTCCACACCTACATGAGGACCTGAGGGAACTGGCCACAACATGTCTATATATCCCCAGAACTGCTGAGAGGGACAATTCCTATTTACCAGACCAGCATGTCTAGCCAAGTATACCAAAGGATGCCAATTTCTCTAACCAGGTCCCTCCACATCTATCTATCTATCTAGGGACGAGTCCCACCACCATGGGTTGGGACCTCCCCATCAATCAGTCTCCTACAACTCAACTACCAATTCTTCATAACTGTACCCAGAATGCAAGCCTACAGTTGCTAAATTGGCACCTTTATCTAATTATGGCACACTCCAAACCAGTTCAAACCAGATCAGCTCTACCATTTTTTGTTTCTATCTGGATGCACAGGGTATATCTTTGACTTTATTCATTTATTTATTCAGTCATTTAGTGTGTGAGTGTGTGTGTGTGTGTGTGTGTGTGTGTGTGTGTGTGTGTGTGTGTTTGCTTCTACCTCCTTTTTGGTTCACTGTGGGATTTCCCAGGCTCTGCCCACCAAGGCTGGAAGTGCAGGCTGCTGCCATTTCCACCAGGGATTTTATATGGGACCTGGGATTCGAACTGGGACCTTCTTGCAAGGCAGAGTCGTAATCCCTGAGCTATCTGTCCAGCCTCTCAGGGTATATCTTTGAATAAACACTAAGTTTAATGGTAACCAAGGAAGAAGAGACGTACTACATTTTATAGAGGGTCATGCAGCCTGAACAGGTAGGGCCCAGAAGTTGCTGACTGTATTGTTTGAAAAACAATGGTATAGTATACTTTGTAGGTAAAGGACCTAAGCTGCCAAATGTCTGCAAGGGGAGGAAGCCCCAACAAAGTGAAAGTCCCAGGTTAGTTAGCTATCCCTATGCTTGTCTGCCTCAATTCTTTGTGGTTGAATAGTATTCCATTTGGAATGCATATCACATTTTCTTCATTCATAATGGACACATAGGTCAGTTCAGTATCTTAGCTATTAATGATTAGGACTTGTTGTATAGTAGTTTCCCCTGAATTGAAACAATCCCTCCAGGAGGGAGCAGAGACTCAGATACAAATGCTGCAAGTCTGAGAAAGCTGAAGTGAGACTTCTAAGACCTCTTCCCAAGACAATGAAAACAGCAACTGCTGGGAATGGTTGTTGGCGAAGGGGACTCTCCAGTTACAGGGCTGCTTGGGAGAGACTCCCTAGTCTGTCTGTTGGTAGCAGTTCTTGCAGAGAGCATCGCTCAGGCTGGAGTGGGCATTGCAGTGATGCAGCTGCCCTTGCACCATCCCTGTTTCTGTAAATAACTCCTCACCCACACACCTGTAAGTCATCTCCATGAATGAACGCACTAGATGGTCAAGTTGAACTTGGATGCAACTGTTACTTTGGGCTATCGCTGGTTCCCCACAGTGGGTGAGAAGACATTTGTTCTTGTCTCTCCAGGAAAAGTCATACAACAGTGACTAGAAAACATGAACATGGCAGGTATTTGGGGGACATGCTGATTGTGATCCTTAACCTTGGTGGTCAACTTGACTGGACCAGTCATTAGCCACACCTCTAAGGGATTATTTCAGATGGGAAGGTCTACCCTAAATATGGGCAACACCTTTCAGTGGTAGCCTAGGGGGAAAAAGGCCAAGAAGAACACTTGCTTTTTCTTGTTTACCTCTCATCATGCCAGAAGTTCATCTTCCCTGTTGGCTCCCACTACTATTTCCATTGTCAGATGAGATTGGAACCCACTTTCTTTGACCCTCCACCGTGAACTGCAGACCAATAAATCTCCAAAAATCCTCCAGACTTTTAACACCATACTGTGACTGCTGAGGTGTTCAGCCTTGTGCACTGAGCTACTAACTAGATCTCATCTCATAAGCCAACTTAATAAATCCCTATTATACTCAACCTATCAGTTCTTTTCCTCTAGAGAACCCTAATACACTGATTTTATTTCTTTTAAATATGTATTGAGGAAAGGAATCACGTTAGATCTTTCAATTTTTGAGGAATCTCCATCCTATTTATATTTATAGCCTTATTATAACACTGTAAGAGGCTTTCCCTTTCTCTACATCCTTTCCATAAGTTATGATTATTTTGTACTAGATATTCTAATTGTGGTGAGATGACAACGCATTGTAATACTGATTGACATTCTCATAAGACTATTAAAAATAGTTTATGAAACAATATGGAATGTACATACATTTTTGTGTGTTATATGTGCATGAATGAATGCATAAAGTGATCCAAAATGACTTGATGCTGTTTAAGTTCTATCAAACCTAGATCTACAAATGTTATACCCTTAACACTTACAAATACCATTTGAAGCTCAACAACTTTTGATTCTCTCGTGATGTGGGGTTCAGACCCATGTTGCCAGCTCTCGGCTGACTCAATGGAGAGGGGTAAGTGCACTGTCTGCCCGTTCCTAGCCCTCCGAGGACATTCAGACACGACAGGGAGTCAAGTCTAAGCAAGAACTTAGTTTATTGTGGGCAGTGCTGCAGTTTATAAAGACAAAGAGACTGCAAGGTGGGAAACAGGCAGCCAATCATATTAGTCAGCATAGCATGCAGGCTACACGGGCTAGGGTCAGCATTACAGAACTCTTACGAACCAATCAGGGTTCCTGTGATGCAAACAGGGTTATGGCCAGCACACTAGCTCCCAGTGCCATCTTAGGTCCCATGTGCTCGTTTACTCCCTGCTCACTTTCTCCAAGCATCATCTTAGGTCCCATGTGCTCCTTTACGCCTTGGGGTAATTCCTGGGGGGGGGGGCAACACTCTTGCTTAGATTTATTTATTTGTATGCATTTAAGTCTTTCTGTTTGAAAATTGAACAAAAATGTGTTTCAAATTCAAATTCATAAAACCAAATAAGTATAAAAATTTTAAGTTCTTTCCTCAAATTAAAACATTTCATGGGAAAGCAAGACATGGGGACAAAGTGATAAAGTGAAACTCCCTGGGGAGTTTCAGAGTAGATCTTGGATTTTTATTTTTTAATGTTTTATTTTGTACTCACACATACATTTATGTGTGGTATGGTGTGTGTGTGTGTGTGTGTGTGTGTGTGTGTGTGTGTACAAGAGGGCTCTTGAGTATGTGTGCTCACAGAGGCCCAGATGATACTGGGAACATGCTGGATTGCTCTACCTCCTTACTGCATTGTTCTGTGATTTTCCAGGCTCTGCCTTCCAGGACTGAAATTGCAGGTTATCACCATGTTTACTGGCATTTGGGATCTAGGGATCCGAACTCAGATCCTTTTGTTTGTAAAGCAAAGGCTTTAACTCCTGAGCCATCTTCCCAGCCTCAACACAGATATTTCAAGGACATGATATGATATTGGTGATCTCAAAATAACCAGGCAATTTGAGTTTCAGGTGGAGCAAACGAACAGAAAATGGAGGAATGTCTACGTTGCACAGGTAGAGGTGAAGGGAGGATTAGGAAACTGAGGTGAGATGTGCTGGACTGCAAGCATCTTTCCAGTGACCCGCCCTCCATTCTGAGAAGCCCATTGTGATGAGAAGCCCCAACTCTGTGATGTGGGCCTCCTTTCTCCTGTCAGCTCTCAGTGAGAATTCCCAGAGCTCACTTATCTGAGCAGCGAGGTTCGGATGATGGCCGAACAGTGAGGTTCAGACAGTAGCTGAACAGTGAGGTTAAGATGGAGAATCATCTTTTCCTTTTGAAAAATATTAAAGCTGAATGGCTGAGCTCTATCTCTACCACTTGGGCAATGGACATGGTCCTCGCACTTGTGTGTGGAGTGGGGCTCTTTCTCTTGTTACTCCCCTTCCTCCAGGGTGATCAACCTTCGCTGCCAGCACAGGTTAGGAAAAACATCAGAAAGGTAAGAATTGCTCAACTTAGACCCAACAGAGATTGGCTCTCTCCTTTTGTTTTCAACTTAAAAACACTTTGATTAATGTCACAATTTGAAAGGTGAGTTGTTCCCCCCAGACTCATGGGTTTGAATCTTCAGTTTGGGAAAGTCATGGCACCTTTAGGAGATGGAGCCTTACTGGAGGAAGGCAGTAACAAAGTGTGAGCCTTGAGGTTGGGTAGCCCCATGCTGCTTGAGTGAGCGAGTCTGCTCTTGATCTAGCAGCAGCTGTCAGCCTCTTCGATAGACATAATTTAAGCTTCCTCCAGCTTCTGTCAGTCAGCCATGCCTTTTCCACCATAAAGCACTGTATCTCCCCTCTGGAACCTGAAGATGAAGAAATCTCCCTTTTTCTCCCCATAAGTTGTCTGCACCTCAGTGATCTCTCACAGCAGGTAGTAACTGTTTTAGAGTATTGGGTCTCACTGAGGCACTGTCAAGACAATTTCTGTTGATTCTCCACAATATTCCTTCCCTTCTACAACCCTCATCACCTCCTTTCTGCTCTCATGTCACATGGGCTACTGCTCTCCCCCTCTTCCTCAACTCCACATTGCATTACAGTTCCCAAATAAAGTAGAGAGACAATGGCTTAGGGGTAATTATAGGGAAGACAGAACCTTACTCTCATGAGAACTGATAGGGCACGGCAGGATGGGAACAGCCTCTGGGAGATGTAGCCAAAGCTCTGAGTCTGTGTGGTGTGCCAAGGCAAAGGTACCAAGGCAAAGTTAAATGTCATCACTCAGTGGGTGAGGTGACAGCTGGGAACCCCTGGGGAAAGACAGATGGATCACTGGTCCATCAGTCCTCTTCTCATGCCTACTATTAATGTTCTAGGCAAGACGAAGGGCTTTCTGAGAAATGCTCAGACGCATTGTCTTTCAGAATGTGGGATTTATTAGGAATGTCCCTGATGCTACAAAAAAAACATGGCAAGGAATTCTGAAGAGAGGATTTAGATTCATGAAAGAGAGCAGTGTTCCATTATCTTACAGGTTTCTGAGGAAAAGAGGATACCGGATATTATACTATACTATACTATACTATACTATACTATACTATACTATACTATACTGTACTGTACTGTACACCACTGAGGCAGGTTCCCTCTGATTCCCAAGGGGAAAGGAGAATGCAGGCAACAGTCAGTATGACCTGTCACTACCCTGTAGCACTGTTGCAGGATGGGAGATTGCATGCACAGGGAACAGGAACTGCAGGGGCTGATCTGATATGCTCTGAGCTCCTGATCTGACGCCCATGTGTCTTTCCTCTGTGTTGGGTGGATATGAGGCTGCTGAGTCACAGAAGGCATCACACTGCAGGATGAAGTCCCCTCTGACCTCAGAGAGCAGAATCCTAGCTAGTGGAACTCAGAGACACCTACAGAGTTGAACCTGAGACTTTTGAGCAGAGGAGCACGACAAAGGACTATCCTTGGTGGATCTCACTACAGAAAATTTCCCTTTTGTGTTTTTTAAAGCAAGAAATCAAAGAATATTTGCAAGCACTGTAAAAAAAAATCCTATACTAATTCCATACAGAATGACAGGAAATTCATGGCTATTGCTACCACTTGTGTAGAAATGAGAAATGTCTCCTTTTTCTTATTTCTCAGCATCCAAGACAGGTGCAGATAAGCTGGCAGAGGAGCAGAAGAAAGACTGGTGTCTGGAAAGGTAAGGCCATGCCGTTCTGTCCCCTACCCATGAAAAACCAATGCCAGGTATCCCAAGGTATCAGCTGCAGAGTCTTGAGAGGAAGTTGCTGGGAAGGAAATCAGAACCAGGATACTTGTCAGGTTCCTTGCTGGGAAGGGAGCTGTGATGGGTGGTGGTGGGGGTCAGGTTTATCCCCAGCAGGCAGACACTGTATGCAGTAGGAACGACACTGTCAGGATTGGAGGTAAGATCTTCCCAGGTAAAACTACATCAGTCTTTGCCATGGGACTGTTGTGAGAACCTTGGGAGGTTACAGTTTGTGGCAGCAACTGGTAAATAAATTGTTGTTCTTGCAGGTACTTTGAACACCACCACCCTGCCGACTTTCTGGGACATGAAAATAAAGTCAGAACAGCAGATGGGTGCAGAGAAACTCACATATCCAAAGATGCTGGGGGACGGTTTTCAACAGAAATATAACCAGCTTTTCTGGGGTCTCCCCTCTCTGCACAGTGAATCCCTGATAACGGCTGCCTACATCCATCAGAGCCCATCTACTCTCCAGTCTTCCAATTTCCTATTTAATGGAAATTCAAATATTTGCCAAACACCAACGCAGGAAGCATCTTCCAGGCTTTCCCAGACCCACCTGTCCTACCGGAATCCCCAAGCTTCAGCCTCAATTCTACCTTTACCCCAATTCCACCACCCACCTCCATGTCAGGTCCAGAATCAGGCCCATCTTCGGTTTCTCCCAATCCTAATACCCGCTTCCCTAACCCCTATTGAAGACTGTGGACCATCTTGTTCCTCTTCCCAGAACGAAACACTGTCTCTCCCCACCGAAATTCAACACCTTGAAAAGTCTTCATCAAGGAAACAAGTAGTAAGTGAGTCATCTTTACCCTCGGTGGTCCAAATACCTGAAGTCTATGACACCCTTATGCCCAACCAAGACTGGGTGGTCTCTATTATTCCTGAGAATTTTCCCACCGACCCTGAGCTCCAAGACGAGGTGGAGCAACATCTTGAAAGGTGGCTCATTCAACACCAGAGGGACCCATGTTACAAGACTCAAGGGTCCTCAGAACAGATGCATCTTCAGGATAATTTAATGAGGAATTATCAGGAAAACCATAAGCCCAGACCCTCACAACACTTTAGAGGTGAAAGCAAGGACATCCAGAAGATAAGGTTGGTTCGAGGGAACACCACAGGCAAGAATTTGGGACCTATTCTGGGGAAGTCCCCAAAAGGCCTACCCACAGGTTTGGAAAAGTCCCCAGGAAAGACCCACGGGGTGAAATTTGAGGAGTCAAAAAGAAACCTGATGAAGGGCTTAAAACCAGACCCAACAAATGACTTAGGAAACTACTTAAACAGGAATCTAGAAAACATGTTGAAGGCCCATTTGAGCACAAAGGCAAGGCAGATCAACCAGGGTCTGATCCCTTTGCGAGTGCGACGATCTGGACTTGCTATGAACAATGGTTTTTCCAAGATTGACACCTATGTGGAAAAGAAAAATGTAACCACTTTCAAGAGTTCAGAAACCTCCATGAGCTCCCCCGAGGTGCTTGCCTTTCTCCATCCTTGTACTCAACTGGCCCTGGAGGAACATGTTGTAAGGCTGTGGGTCAGGCACATGTGGAGACTACCTCTCAAGGTACTCAGGATCATAACATGCTTTAAATTGAAAACAATTTCATTCTTGCCCCTTACACTGTCTTCTCAATCCTCCTTGACCCCTACTACATCAGAGGCCAGCTCCGAATGTGATGTGGTCGCTTTGCCAGGAAAATCATCTCAGACATATTTGGAAGAGGCGGTAATTGAAGAGCCGTCATCTTCCTCCCTGGAAAGTATACCTTTTCTCTACTCTTCTTCAAGTAAAGAGTTAGACACGGCTTTGATAGGGATTCCATTTACCTCTCACCATAGACCTTTGGAAACCCTTTTCAACAGACTGCAGAACAGACAACCTTCTGAAAATTTCACACACATCATCAGGGACAGATCCTGTCAGAACATGACTGTCATAGACACTATAAAAGAAAAACAAGACCCTTTATCACCTAGAGAGGACATTGCTAAAGACCCAGCAGCACAAAGCCTTCAGATAGAAGTCATTAGTGAGTCTCAATACATAGAGGAAATGGGCGCAGCAGAGCAACCAGCCACTGATATGCTTCTTCCAGACTGTTCCACTGCTGCAGACACTCTGGCTTCGCAAGTGGTAGATGACGTTGTGGCGGAGGGGGAAAACAGACAAGAAAAGCAGAAGAAACTCGGTATTTTGAAGGATCGTGACTTACTGGTAGGCCAAAAGAAGACTTTGGCCTTTTCTTTCCATAGTAGAAGGGAGAAGGTGAACATAAAGTATGAAGAAAGACCTAAAGAACCAAGAACCTACAAGGTTACCCAGGTCAGGAAAACAGAACCCACATTTGGAAGTAAACAACATCAGTCCCTTCCCCAAAATGAACGTGTTAGTCAAGCAAGCTCCTTGCATAGACTGTGGAAGCGCTTTCTTCAGTGGATTTTACCCAGAAGAAAAATCAAAGGGCAGAGTGAACCCTTGAAAAAAAGTAAGCCTACCTCAGGCATCACCCAGACACAGAGACAAGTGAAAAGATCACCCAAGGACAGTGATATTACTGAAGTTCAGGGATTTGTGACAGATGTTGGGCAGAGGCCAGAAAAGAAAATGCCACTCCAATGCAAACCCCCTGCCTTCAGGTTCAACCAGCAGAGGGAGGGGGTCCTCTTGTCTCAGTCCCTAGGCACACCTGCAGCCAAGGGCCTCCCTCTATCTCCAAACAAAGGCAGATTTGCTGGGGGGCCAATCCCTCGTGTTAGAATTATCTCATTTAAGAAAAGTGAGTCAGAGACCAACAGTGCGTTAAAGGTATAGGATTCAACAGCCCAGAGTACAGGGCCCTCAGCATCCCCACCTCTCACTCCAATAGGATTTTGTCCCTAGTGAGTTCCTTCCAGCAGGGGACATTATTGCCAGAAACCTCAAGCCACCAATTATTATCACTGCCCTATGCCCTGTACTCTTGAAAGGTCTGTTCTAGTCAGTTTTTGCTACTACTACTACTACCACCACCACCACCACTACTACTATGAATACCACTACCACTACTACTACTACTATGACTACCACCACTACTACTATGAATACCTCCACCACCACTACTTCTACTACTATGACTACCACCACCACCACCACTACTACTACTACTTTGACTATCATTACCACCACCACTACTAGTAGTAGTAGTATGATTACTACTACTACTACCACCACCACTACCACTACTACTACCATGACTCACCACCACTACTACTACGACTAGCACCACCACCACCACCACTACTAGTACTATGAATACCACCACTACTACTACTACTATTATGACTATCACCAGCACCACCACTACTACTACTACTACTATCACCACCACTACTACTACTATAACTAGCACCACCACCACCACCACCACTACTACTACTATGAATACCACTACTACTACTATGACTACCACCAGCACCACCACTACTACTACTACTACGACTACCACCACCACCACCACCACTACTACTACTATGAATACCACCACCACTACTACTACGATTACCACCACCACCACCACCACTACTACTACTATTACTACTACTACCAGCATCACTATCACCAAAGTGTATCTGTACAAAAAATTAATTCATGTAAAGAAAAAGAATTCTTCTTATGTTAGTATACCCAAGATAATTTAACACAACTCCAAATAAATGCTGTTTGTTTTCACTGTAACAGAATAATGCTCTATTTCTTGCCTTGTCTAGACCATAGCAGTGGTATTACAAGCTCTTGAGTTCCTTTATTGGGACTTTTGCTCCCATAATGTCATTATTATAGAACACTAAAGCATTCCAAAAATAAGATGCCAGTACTGGGGAAGATGCTTCTGTTGGTGTAGACATGAGGATCTGTATTTCTGTACTCATGTCAAGAGCTGAGCAGGGTAGCACAGACTTATTAATCAGAAATGAGGAGGTGGAGACAAGAGATCTCTGGGATTTGCTACCTGCCTGCCAGTCTAGTCAAATCAATGAGCTTTAGGTTCCGTTAGGTGACACTGAGGAATACAGCCACATGGACCATCACACAGGTACACACATGCATGCAGACACACGCACACGCACTAAAGAAACGAAAACTGATAGATTCCTCTCCAGAGTCAGTTACAGCCTATCTTCCCCACTGCTTTTTCTTCATTTTAAACATTAAACACCTGAGGTTAACAGAACCCTCTTAAAGTTCAAATTCCCCCACACAGGTTTCCAGGCAGAGTCAGAATCAAATAATGTCCTACATCACTAAAAGAGAAGAAATTTGGGGGAGATGCCGGGACCTGAACTGAGAAGCTGAGAAGCAGGAGAAAGCTTGCCCCTGGCTCTCTTCATGAAGGACAGTGTGGGAAGTCCCTTCTGTCCTGGGATAAGGCTGGAGTGGAGATGAGCCCTCTGAGCTCCCTGTCTGCTGTTTCTATTTTCTAGAACAGCATCCCTCAGTTCTGGTAGGGGTGGCTGCTCATGAAGGCCATCAAGGGTCATGTCTACCCCCAAAGGAATGATCCCAAATTTCACCAAACTCAGTCTATCTCACATCTATCTCAACTCCAGAGAGAGATTCTGGATAAATGGAAGACAAATGTGACTGATGGACAGTGTGAACTAAGGATGGATCAGAGTCAGAAACAGCTGGAAGCAAGATAAGAGGCAGACCTACATGACAGCTGACATATCAACATTATTCTCCTGAGGATCTCAGGATAGATAATTACATGCTATGGTAACGTTAGGAGACAGGGCTAGATAGATGACAGTGACTCTCTCCAAAGAAGGGCTACTTAGTCTGCTACAGAGGACTGAGCCCACACTAGAACAGAAATCTAAAGGGAACCCTGGGGCCCACAGAAGCAGACAGAGAGGAAGGTACGAGGGAATGGGAGGGATTGGTGAAGGGAGAGAAAGGTGGAAAAGGGAAGATGGAGGGGGAGAGGGGCTGGGGACATCAGCCCATTGTGTTTATAAAACTAGGGGGGAAAAGCTGCAGGCAAGATGGAGGCACAGCAGCATGAGGGGTGCACTCCTGAGGTTCATGTGTCTCCTTAAGCCTAGAGAAGGTGATATCAAGGTTCAAGTGGCTCATCCTAGTCCCATCCCATCTCTGATCACAGACCTGGCAAAATCGACTTTGTTTCTCTCACAGAGGCCCAGAGCAAGGCAGAAGTGGAACAGATTGAGGAAACTGTAAATGTCTTCACACCTCCAATAAACTTGCATCTAATCACCTCTTGGATCTCAGGAAGGATGAGATGGCAGCAGGTGGAAAAGCCAGGGCTGGAGATCCCTAGCTCCTCAGACTAGTGGCTTTGTCATACATATGAAACGCATCAGAATTACTCCCAAGGGAGACGTGGGAATTTACAATGGTGGAAGGGCTGGTCTGGGGACACATGGCATGTCTTGCTTGACTATGAGCTCTTGCTGAACCCAGAGACAAACACCAAGAAAGAGGAAACCAGACAGGACTGTGTCAGAAGAAACATGTCAACGTGCTCCTGCAGATAGGGATTCTGTACTCTCAGTTCACTGTAAGGACATCCACAATGCTCCTGTGTCTACAAACTGGAAATGATCCAGCCACATCCCTCCTCTATGAGTGCACAGAGCCCCAAAGTTCAGCTGCTGCCTTTAAACTTCAATGAGATCACTGCCACAATCTTACAATAGCATTTTTACATAACTGGCTGTAATTCAAACAAATTAGCTTTCTAAACGCTAGTCCCTGAGATGACTTCTTGTACATATATGTAATATATACAATGAATATACATACATAACTTGTTAAGAGTATTTCAGATAAAGTTGCTGAAGAGTTTCTCACACAAGTCATGTATTATATCTATCAACCTTATGGAATCAGATTACTGTGTCTTAAAACAAAGTTTAAATAACTTTGATACATATTCTGGAATGTATCCTTAAAGCATTCATTGGAAAATATATATTACATATTTTCACATTTTTAAAAGTGCAAAATGTTATATTTGTATACAAAAGATTTATGAACTGGGCTGAAGAGATGTCTCAGAGGTTTAGCTTTTCCATCCTGTAGCTGTTCTCTGCATTGTTGCTGATGAAATCATCACTAAACAGCTTATGGAAACAAAAGGTTTATTCTCTTATGATAGTCCAGTTACAGTTCTTTAACAGTTACTCTTAACTATTGCTGTGAGAGAACACCCAAAGTCAACCAACTTAAGGGAGAAAGGGAGGTTTATTCAGCTTAAGGTTCCAGAGGGAAGGTACAATCTCTCAAAGCAGAGGTGGCATGGCTGGATGGCCAAAGCTGGAGGAGGCCAAGTCACCACAGACATCTTGGAAACTGAGAGCTGCAGACTGCTTGCAGCAAAGGCAGACTTCTCCTGGAGGTGGGTGGGACTAATCCACCTCAAGGCCCAACCCCTTGTGACTACCTTCCTCCAGCAAGACTCCACCTCTCAAGGTACCATGACCTTGCCAAACACATGAGACTGTGGGGGACACATTTCAAACCATGACAAGTTCTTAGTCCAGTTTGGCAGGGAAGCATGCACCATTACCAAAGGGTCAAGGGAACTGGTCATACCATTATTCACAAAGAAACTCCGAGAAGGACAATTCTCACTTGCCAAACCAGCATGTCTGGCCAGGTATACAGGAAAATGCCAACTTCCTCAACGAACTCTTGTATTGTGTTCACCTATCCAGGGCCTTCTGCATCAACTAGACAATCTCCTGCATGTTTGCTCTGGGCTTAAGTCAACCACTAATTATCTACAAATGTGCTAGTGCTTGAACCCTTAACAATCAAGTTGTCACCTATACCCAGATCCCATGTAAAATCCCTGGGAAAAAATGGCAAGGAACTATAATTCCCACCTTGGGAGGTACACCTTGAGAAACCCCAGAGCAAAGCAGTAAGAAGATAGAACAATCCAGATGGACCCCAAAGTCGCCCTTAGGCCTCCACATGCACACACAGTGCCTTTTTCAACCCGATACACCCAAAAAAATGATAAACTACACATATCCATATATATACATAATATAGGCAATGAGTATATATATAAATTTTATTTTAAAGAATATTTCAGATAAAGGCTAAAGGTAAAGGTCAAAAAGGTACTCAAAAGTCTTGAAGTTGTCACTCAATACTTCATGTTTTTATAGTATTTTAGTGTCTTCATTTGTTTCTAATCGTCTCCCTTCTAGAATCTAGGAACAAATGGCTGTGTGGTATGACATTTACTTATGGGTTAGTTGTTATTTTCTGTTTTCTTCAGAAATGATCTTAAAAATAATGTCTAAACTACAAAACACTGTTTTGCAGTTGTGCCCTCTTCAGTAATGGTGAAGATTCAGCATCTAATCACTATCTTTATACAAAGCTGTGCACTTAGTGCTTATAACACTGGATGGTAGATGTTTCCCTCTCAGGTCCACTCCCATATGCTATGAAGCATATGTAGTCAAGATGCCCATAGTTTAAAGTTTCTAGTGAAGAATGCTCCATTGTATGACAGCTGGAGACTAGAGTCAAGTGGTCAAGAGGTGCCCGTAGCCAGTGAGGATTGCAAGGGCTAAACAAACACCTTTATCTAATCATATTTTTGCATTCCTGTGGTCTCCTTAGACTATCCAACTTGGGTCATTTTGAACACTGCTATTGGACCAACATTTTGAGTTGGACATGTCAACCAGAAAATTTTCTTCATGCTTTAGTATTCAAAGGGATTTGCTAGCAACCATTATTTTTGCTACTTGGCAAATTATGTTTTTTAAGCTATTATTCTATCAAATTGCTCATGAATAAAGATCAGAATCCCTTTTATATGTTTCTAGTTTTATTTTAAATTATGTGTGTGTGTATGTGTGTGTATGTGTGTGTGTGTGTGTGTGTGTGTGTGTGTGTATCAGAAAGCACTGTGTGTCCCTGTGGAGGACCCAGGGTGACTTCAGGAATCATCCTGGATTGTTTCTACCTCCTTCTTGCTCGGCTCTGCGATTTTCCAGGTTCTGCCCACCAGGGCCAGAAGTACAGGGCACTGCCATTTCTGCCTGGAGTTTTTACATGGACCTGGAATCTGAACTCAGGGCCTACTGCTTGTGAGACAGAGTCGTAACTCCTGAGCCATCTCTCCAGCCCTTTCTATGACTTTAACGTTGACAATTTTTAGAGCAAGGAGTTTAATAATCCCAGAACTCCAAATTTAGAGTCAGCCTCAAGAAAATGCAGCTCAGTCACATGCTTTTGCTTTCTGATGTGCACTGGAACATGAATGAGTTTTTGTTTTGCCTTTATTCCCAGAATTTATTTTTATCTGAAAAATTACTAATAATATCTTTACTTAAGATGGATTTCTAACTCATGGGAATCTCTGGAAGAGTATATTTTAGACCTTGAGTAACAAGAGGCCTGAAAGTAAGCTTCGCTTTCCTGAATTACTCAACAAAAGGGAATTATTGAATTATTCCTCAAAGAATTAACCCAATGGAGAATAATCAGCTGTGGTGATTAAGAACTCAGGAGGGTGAGAGAACTGTTAGGTTTGGCAACAGGGTGGGATATCAGAAGCCAGATGCCTATTATACAGGGATTTCTTAAAAGTAATTTTTATTGGTGCTAATAAAAAACATTTGGAAGAAATCAGTGCTACCACTAGGCAGAAAGTTAAATTTACACACTATTGAGGCATAGATGACAGTCATTATGAAACATAAAATATATATCAGAGAAAGCAGGAACTCTGAGAGACCAACTTAATAGCTAAAATATGGAAAGATTATAGAGCTAAAATTTCTAGTAAATGAAGAACGTGAATTATTGTATGTGCAAAATACATATTGTGATAGGTGTGGCTCAAAGGTAAGTAGATTATCAAAGTAATACCTATAAGGGAGAGAAGTAAGCTGATCCTAGAAAAAAACCTGCTGATAAATACGATTTTGTCAAAAAAGAGAAATAAACCTGACACAGTATAATAACAGCATAGCAAATATCATATCACTTTCAGGAGGAATAAGACCCAATTATTACACTGCTTTGGAAGGTGAATATTACTGGGACCCAGAGAAGCACATTATAAACAGAGAAGCACATTATAAAACAATATTCACACTAAGAAAGATGTTGTCTCAAAAAACAGGGTCAATATAAGAGCAAAAACTGGGGCTGGAGAGATGGCTCAGGGATTAAGCCTCTGACTAGCAGGCAGAAGGTCCTCAGTTTGGATCCTAGACCCCACGTATAGACGCCGGATGGAAGCGGGGGCGACCTGCGTTTCTGGTCCTGGTAGGGTGGAGCCTGTGAATCCTGGGGCAGAGTAAGCAAGGAGGAGGTAGAGGCATCCATGGTGGTTCCCGAATTCATCTGTGGTTCTACACACATACATACATACACATGTGCACACACGCATACACACACAATTTAATAAGTAATAAAAAGGAGCAAAAACTGAACATGAAAAAGATATAGATAATACATACCTTATTGTAACTCAAAAGACAGGGAAAGAGATTTCATCTTGAGAATGGCGTATTTTGCACATACAATAATTCATGTTCTTCCTTTACTGAGAAATGGTCATCAAGTCCAGACTGCCAAACTGCCATATTTCTAAAATTCCAGGATCAATAGATAAAGAAGGCTCATGGAATCCCAAATGACAATGCGTACACATATTATCAAGACAAATATAAACAATACCATACACAATATACAAATCATTAAGTACAATACAACATGGAAATAGAATAAAGCATTAAAATGATTATCTCAACATGAATAAAATTTTTAAAAAAGCATTTACTAAATAATAAATGAATAAAAAAGCATTTGCTAAAATTCTGTATTCTTTTGTAGTAAAAAGACCTAAATAGGTTAGGTACAAATGAATCGTACCTCAACATAATACAAACTGTAAGTCTTGTATTAAAGAAAAAAAAAAAACAAAAGAATTTCCTCTGAGGTAAAGAATAAGACAAGGCTGTTCACTTTTATCAGTCTAGTTTAATTCATTGCCATATATATTTTAGTAACAGCATCAGGGACTAGAAAGAATTGAAATGCAGACAAATAGGAAAGGAAGAAGCCAAATTATTTTTGTTTGAAAACTGTACACTTTCATACATAGGAAATCCTTTTCACTCCAACAAAAGACTGTTAAAGCTAAAAAAAAAAAAAAGAAAAATTGGTAAAACTGTAGTAGGATAAAAATACAATAGCAAAATAAATAGCTTTTCTTTCTCTGCACCACTGAAAAACTCACTCAGTAAAAAACCAGGAATTCAATTTAATTAACACACACACATGCATGCACAATATAAACTAGGGATATGTCATGATTTGAAATGTGAGTTGTCGTTCACAGGCTTATGTGTTTGAATCTTTGGTTGTTGGTTGTTGGGGAAGTTCATAGCACTTTGAGGAGGTGGAGCCTTGCTAGAGGAAAGCAGCCACAGTTTTAAGGTTAAATAGCCTCACACCGATTCTGACAGAAGTCTGTACTTACAGTTTACAGGGAGCAGTTTTGCAGCTCTAAACTTACATTATGCATGTGACTTAGGCTGCCTCCAACTTCTGCCAGTCAGCCATGCCTTTTCTGGAATCTTAAGCTGAATGATCTCCATCTTCTCCTTTAAGTAGTATATGAGTGTTGTCTCACAGCAATGGAGAAGATAACCAGTACAAGATGTAAATGACTTCAATGAAAATTTAAAAAACACTGAAGGAAAAAACAGAGGACATTAAAAAATGGAAAGACTCCCTGTGTATTCATGGAATGGAAATTAATATTGCTTGAATGGCCACACTACACGGATGTGGCTAGAGATTCAGTGAAAATACCTATCATAATGCTAATGAAATTCTTCACAGGTCTAAACAAAAAATCTTAAAATTTACGTAAATGCATAAAAGGCTCCAGACAGCTAAAGTAATCCTAAGAAAAAAAGTAGTCATAGAAATATCATGTCTGTCATCAAAACATACTACAGAACCATTGTGACAAAACTACATGGTATTAGCATAAAAGCAAATATACCAGAGGAACATAAATTCATATATCATTGACTAGCTGGTGCCAAATATATATACTGAAGAATGGCAGCATCATTAACAAATGGTGCTATAAAACTAGATACCTGTGTATACAGGACTGAAATTAGACAACTATCTCTCACCCTGCAAAGAAAGAAGGAAGGAAGGGAGGGAGGGAGGGAGGGAGGGAGGAAGGAAGGAAGGAAGGAAGGAAGGAAGGAAGGGAGACTCAGAAAACACCAATAATGTGAGACCTGAAACGACTAAAAGGAACATAGAAAACAGACTCACAATAGTGGTACAGGCAATGATTTCCTAGGCAAGACTCCAACAGCATAGGAAACAAACAAGGATTGAAAAGTGAGACTGCACCAAATGAAAATCTGCACTTCGAAAGAAGCAATCACCAGCATGAAAGGACAACATACAGAGTGGGAGAAAATCTTTGCCAAATATTCATCCAACAAAGGGCTAAAATACAACATACAAAGAAACCAAAGCACCGATAAAAAATTAAAGTAATGCAATCGGCTGTTATATCCCACAAATTTATCACTCACAATAGAAAGTGAAAGAAAAATATTCCATGATAAAACAGGCTGAAGGACTATCTGCCAAATCATGTCTATAGAAAATACTGGAAGGAATACTCAAGACTGAAGATAAAGATAAACACTTCCAAGAGGCTACAGGGAGCAAGCAAGATCAACAACAGTGGCTCAGAAAAAGTCAATAAATGCAAATACCACAATATTTTTTAATTGTAGGAATCAATAAACATCTTGCAATAATAACTTTAGGCGACTGGAAAGATGGCTCAGGGATCAAACCTTTACCTTGCAAACAAAAGGAGCTGGGTTTGGTTCCCAGATCCCACATAAACATGCAGGCAGAAGTAGTGGCAACCTGTATGCACTTCCAGCCCTGGGGGCAGGAGCTTGGCAAATCCCAGAGCAAAGCAGTAGAACAATCCAAGATGATTTCTGATATCACTCTAGGGGCTCCAAACACACACACACACACACACACACACACACACACACACACACACACACCACACACACACACCACACACACACGCTTTAAATGCCAACAAGCTCAATTCCCAATCAAGAAACAGGCTTACACCTTAGATTAAAAATCATGACTCAATCAATTCTCTGCATCCAAGAAACACACCTCATCATGAAAGACAGGCATTATTGCAGGATAGAAAAATCGTGAAAGGTACTCCAAGCAAATGGAACAGGAAACAAACAGGAGTTGCTATTTTAATAGCTGATAAAATAGACTTGAAACTAAAGTAAATCATAAGAGATAAAATATGGCTGCTACCCACAGGTTAAGCACAGACACACCCAACTTCATTAAATAAATACAACTAAATGTAAAACTACCAATCAACAAGGTCACACATAGTAGATTTTAATATCCCACTCTCCACAAGTAGTCAATAACTAAACATAGAAGTAGTGGAGTTAAGTGAAACCATAAATCAAATGGACCTGACAAAATCTATAGAACATTTCACCCATACACTAAAGAATACACATTTTTTTCTCAGTGGTCTATGAAATTTTCTCCAAACTAGAACACATACTAGAACACAAAACAAGCCTTCACTAGTAGAGGAAAACAGATTGCATACTGTATACTATCTGATACCATAGAATTAAGTTACTTATCTTAATAAGAAATAAAGAAAACAACAGAAAGCACACAAATTCATAGAAACTAAACAACACATTTCTGATTGAGGAATGGGTAAAGGACGAAATAAAACATAAAATTAAAACTTCCTTGAGTCTGGGGCTAGAGAGATGACTCAGGGGTTAAACCTTTGCCTCAAAAGCAGAAGGAACTAGGTTGGAATCCCAGATCCCATATAAAAAGAATGAGCAGAAATGGTAGTGGCCTGCACTTCTGGCCCTGGAAGGTGGAGCCTGGGAAAGCCCAAAGCAAAGCCAAAAGGAGGTAGAGCAATCCAGGATGATTCCCAAATACACCCTTGGGCCTCCACAGTAAACACATACAAAATAAATAAATGATTCTTAAAAAAAATAAAAAAATAGAAAAACAAAAATTTCCTTGAGTTCAAAGAAAATGAAAAGACAACATATCAAAATCTATGGGACATAATGAAGGCTATCTTAAGAGAAAAGTTCACAACACTAAATTTCTGTATCAAAAAATAGAGATCACAAATAACCTAAGATACACCTAAAGGCTTTGGGAAAACAAGAATAAACCAACCCTAAAAGCGCTATATAAGAACAAATATCGGGGCTGGAGAGGTGGCTCAGGGGTTAAGTCTCTGCCTTGCAGGCGGAAGGTATAGATGCCAGGTGAAAGCAGGGGTGGCCTGAATTTCTGGTCCTGGTAAGGCGGAGCCTGTGAATCCCAGAGCACAGTAAACAACGAGGATGAGGTGGAGGCGTCCATGGTGGTTCCCGAATTCGTCCATGGTTCTACACACACACACACACACACACACACACACACACACACACCCATACACGCACAATTGAATAAATAATAAAAATGATATACAATTTAAAAAAAGAACAAATATCTAGTATCAGGGCAGAAATCAATGAATTGGAAATGAAAAAGACAATGAAACAAGGAGCTGAAGCTGAAGAGATGGCATAGGGATTAAGACTACCTCACAAGCAGTAAGTCCTGAGTTCAAAACCCAGGTCTACATGAAAAAAAAAAAATGCCAGGCAGAAATGGAGGGGCCCACACTTTCAGCTCTAGGAAAACCCAGAGAGAAGCAAGAAGATAAAAGCGATCCAAGAGGATTCCTGAAGCTGCTCTTAGTCTTCCACTGTGATATACAGTGTCCTCTGACAGAGAGACAGACAGAAAGACAAACAGACACACGTGAGCGCGCGTGCACACACACACACACACACACACACACACACACACACACACGCTAAATAAATAAATAAATAATTGTAAAAACTTGAGAGGAATGTTCAAGAGCTATGAGGCACCTTAAAGTAGCCACACCTGCACATTCATGGAATCCCAGAATAAGAAACCCTAAAAAAAATACCAGAAGAGATTTTTCATATTATTGTAAATTTTCACATCCTAGGAAAGCAATCCCTATCCAAGAGGCATATTACACACCAGTCATGACCAAAATAGAAACCCAACACGGCAAATAATAGTCAAAAGCCTATAGATACAAGACAAAGAGAATGTTATGAGAGCCAAGAGAGAAAAAAACAAGTCACATTTAGAGATAACCTATTAGAATAACAGATGATTTTTCAATGGAAAGAGTAAAAGTAGAAGAGTTTGGAAAGATGTACTTCAAGTTATGAATGGGTACAAATGCCAACTCAGGCTACTATGCCCATCAATGGTGAAAGAAAAAATTTTCACCATAAGGATAAACTGAAGACCTACATGACCACTAAACCAGGCTTACAGAAATGGCTAGAAAAAATATTCGAGTGCAAAGAAAAGGACAAACATATCCAAAATAATGGAAGGGGAAAATAATGTCCAGATAACTACTAAGCAAAGAAACACACATATAAAAATCACAAGACACAGAAAACGATAGGAATCAATAAACATTTTTCAATTATAGCTCTAAACGTCAATGAACTTAACTCTCTAATCAGAGACATAGGCTACAAATATGGATTAAAAAAACACAACCCATCTATCTACTGCCTTCAGGAAACACATCTCACCACGAAAAATACACACATTCTCAGAGCAAAAGGCTGTTCAAAGCTACTCCAAGATAATGGACCAAGTAAACAAGCAGGAGTAGCAATTCTACTACTCAAAAAATCATCCTGGATTACTTCTACTTCCTTCTTGCTTCACTGTGGGATTTCCCAGGCTCCACCTACCATGGCCAGAAGTGCAGGCCTTGACAATTCCTGCCTGGTGTTTTATGTGAGACCTGGGATCTTAACTAAGGACTTTCTGCCTGTGAGGCCATCTCTCCAGCCCAGCAAGGATTATTCTAAATGGTGAAAAGCTTGAAGCATTCCCACTTCAATTAGAAACTATGGAAGACTGTCCACTCTCACCAAATCTGTTCAATATTGTACTGGAAGTATTAGTTAGAACCATAAGACAAGAGAGATATAAATAGAAAAGAAGTCAAGTTATCCCTATTTTCAGATAACATGATCTTATATCCGAGATACCCTCAAAACTCTACCAGGAAACTCCTTGAACTAATACATAACTTCAGTAGAGTGGCAGGTTACAAAATTAATGTTCAAAAATCAGAGTTCTTATACATCAAGGATGAAAAAAGTGAGAAAGTCCATTTACCATACATAGCATCTAAAAACATGAAATAACTTGGTATAAATCTAACTGAGGATGCAAGAGACCTGTACAATGAAAACTTTAAAACCTTGTAGAAGGAAATTTCAGAAGACACAATGCAATGAGAACTTCTACCATCAGATCTTCACAATGACTGACATGTCGACATTTCCCCAAGGACTAATTAGGATCTTAGAAGAAACAGCTGCTTTCATAGAGTGTCTCAGGGACAGGTTCTGGACAAGGGAAGAGGAATTGACCCATTTGTGATTTACTCACTGGAGCCACATAAAGTTCAACAGAAATCTGACTTCCTTATTAACACATGCACCCCAATGTCCTGGGATACTCACAAGCAAAAGGACAGGAGTGGGTAGTGGGACAGAACAGGATGGATGAAGGGAGGGGAGGGTAAGAGAAGGGGAGGGTAAGAGGAGGGACATGGAGGAACAGATAGGATCAGGGCAAAGACATAAACTCAGTTTGCTTGTAATTTATAATTAATTAACAAGAAAATAAATGTCTATAGACAGTTATAGAAATGATTTATATATTATACATGCATCGAACAGCTGTTTTATACTATTAGCTCTGTGTACATGTACATGTCTAAGAATTAGCCATAAATGCTTAAAATTAGCATTTGATACATCTCCACAAAATAATTTCTAAATATGACACAAAAACCATGTCCTGTGCTCCTCACTGAGCCACACCTTGCCTGTCAATTAAGGCCTTCCTTAGACACAAGTATTTAAGTTCATCATAACATAATGGTTTAGGCATGCACAATTTCAAATAAATTTGGCTATGCTTTTTTGCTGCTGCTTTTACAATATAAGCTACCAAAAGGAACTTGGTAACCAGGTTAATGGCATACACTTATAACCCTAGCACTTGGGAAGTCAAAAGAGGAAGATTCCAAGTTCAAGGTCAGTATGGGCTATATCTCAAAATATATAAAATTTTGTTCTTTTAAAAGAAGGAATCAACTGCAGGAAAATAAAAACTTAGGAAATTAAGTTTCTATCCCTGTTCATTCATGCCCAAATGACTTCAGTAGAAAATTCTTCCAAACATTTAAGTCACAAATACACACACACACACACACACACACACACACACACCACAACACACACACTCTCTCTTCAAACAAAAACTAGAAGTGTGGTTCCTAACTCTATAAAACCAAGGTTATTATTTTTTTAAAAAAATCTTCTGTTAGACTAGAACAAACCAGAACAAACCAGATCGTTTATAACTATCATTTGCTCACTGGTCCTGGAGTCTGGGAAGTCCAAGATAAAAGGGCCATATATGGTGAGAGCCCTGTTTTTCCATTCAGCATTGAAGGAAGGCAAATTATAGCAAGAAAACACAAGAAAAGGCAAACCTCACTTACATAACGACCCACTCTTCAAGAATTTAAAGTTTATAAATGTACATTCTTTTCCTTCTTATTCTAGGTCAACAAAAATCATGTCAAAGCATGAGAAACTCACAGATAAGGTCTCAGGGCAAAGGAAAACACAGACAAGGAAGAAAAAAATAATTCATAGGAGATGAAATAAATAAGAAGATCAGGGGCTGACCAGATGTGGGAAAGATCAGAGTCTCCCACTATAGGAACAGTGGAGCCTCCTGCCATCCACTTCCTGAAACATTGTTTTTATATAGGAATATAAGATGATAAGAATTGGCTTCTGCCATCATGGGGGCAGACATTGCCATCTGCAAATGACACCAAGAGAGCCGGCTGGTGATGTTCAGCTAAGTCCAAGGCCTGGAGCACTAGGCACTGCAGTGCCCGAGCACAGAAGCTGATGTTTCCAAAGAATGAATTCTTCCCATCTCCTCCCCTCCATGTGGCAGACTGATGTCCATACACACTGAGGTGGGATCTTGAAACTCAACCCACTGAGTCAAGTCTTTATCGCTTCTGGAAACACTTAGAGACACACCCCCTGAACTACCTCCCTAGATGTTGCTTTTAGATTCCTGTTTGACATGCTGGAGCAGAAGTTGAAGTCAACACTCAGCTATGTTTTCCCCACATCTGCCAAATCCCCAAAGGGTGATAATACTATGCAAGCCATTTGTTCTCTTTGCTCCTTGTCCCTGGATGAAGTGCCACATTGGCACATAAGAAGGGGTGTGTAGGGTTCCTCCAAGAACCATCTCTGCCTTGGGTACTGAGCTAGTCTGAGGTCTGGAGATAATGAGGAGAAGGAAGAGCGCCCTGGTGTGGAAGAAGTAAGTTTCCCAGTTTACAGAAGTTTAATACAGTCCTCGGCAGGAGGAGGGGTAAAAACCTCCTCTATCCGAATCGGGGAAAACCTTTGTGAAGACTCTGATATGCTCACCGAGGTGGGCTAGGGCTCCTACCTGGTTCTGCTGGGTCCGGGCAGCGGAGTGGCAGGGCCAACTTCTCCCATGCCAGCGGCCTTCCCACCACGATGCCCACATGCAGGGCCATGAGGGACACTCGCAAGCATGTCGGGGTCGGATGTTGCGTGGGGGAGACGGTTGAGGGACGCACGCGGGCAGACTCTGTCCATGCAATGAGATGAGCAGCTGCTTGCTCCATAACATGTTACTAAGTTCTGTCAGGCCTTAGGTCTACAGCCAACACAGCCAGCAGACTGGGCTAAACCTCTGGAATTATGAGATAAAATAATCTTTCTTCCTTTAAACTGTTTTTCTTGGGTATTTTTCACAGCAACAACAGCAGCAGCAGCTATAAGGATGAACAAGGATGAAGTCATATCTAAAAAGACACACACTATGTCAGGGTGTCAAGATGTCCTTTCCTGTTTCATCTGATGGACTGCACAATCTACTAATTTTCTGCAGTTTGTGACTTCTCATCCATTTTCCCCCATCCTCTCAAATCTTTATTTTGACCATACACATGTCTTTCTGAAAATAAAAGTATCACCCTGTAAGCCATGGAAGTGTGAAAAAAAGGAAAAAGCTGTAACTTCTTCTCATCCCTGATGAATTTGTTCACAATGTGACACTGTTGCAGATTTCATTAACAGGTGAAGTCTCAGGTTAGGGATATATACAGTTCAGCTACAGAACACAGGCTTGGTCTGCATTGAGTTGTTTTACATCTTCAATACCACACATATATGAAACGAAAAATAAAAAGGTAGACATCTATTTCTCTGATTCCTTAGATCAAGGTGACTCCGCAACTTGTACAAACAGAAGTCAAGGGAAATGACAACACAGACTTGTGAACATAAATGTATTGTGTTAAGACTCCCATATGGAGAAATCTCTTGCAGTCAGAAGAAGTAATAACACCTGCAGTTTTTGTTATTAAGATCTAAAGGCCACCATCCATCACCATCTGCCAGGCTTAGGAATGTATCGCTGACTTCAGTTAAGCTGCAGGTGATTGGAGAAACACAAGTAAACCCAGCAAAGCCTCATCTGAACTCCACCTAAACTACTACCCCAAAGAATCATCAATGGGGGTTGATTTAGGCTACTGCACTTTAGCAGAATTTGTATAGCAGCTATTTAATGTAACTTCATCTCTGCCTGGATAATGAAGATTAAGAATTTCCATGCCGGGCTGGGAATACGGCTCAGTGGTTAAAATCTTTGCCTCACAAGCAAACAGACCTGAGTTCAGATCCACATGTCCCATGAAAAAAATGCCAAACAGGAATGGAGGTCCCCTTGCAGTTCTAGCCTGGAAGGTGGAACAAAGTAATCCCCAGACTCATAGTAAGGTGGAAGAACAGAGAATGATTACAAATATCACCCTTGGGCCTCCACAGATACTCACACTCAAGTACACTCATGTATATTCATACAACCAGCGCACATATGCACACATAAGTACTCCCCCTATCACAGTTGTTATTTCTGCTGTCGTGGGACAAGATTCAAACTCAAACAAATCAAGTGGAGAAAGATGTATTTGGCTTGTAATTCCAGAGATACAGTTCTTTATGGGGAAAAGGCATGGCTGGCTGACAGAACCTAGAGGATACTTAGGTTGCTGCAGACATCACGCACGATTTAAAGAGCTAGCTGCAAACTGTAAGAGCAGACGGCTAGTAGAAAGCAGGATGGGGCTAACCAACTTCAAGAGCTACCCTTGTAATGTGACTTCTTCACACAAGGTTCCACCTCCTAAGCTGCCACAACATTCCCAAACATCAACTAAGGATTCAAACACATGAGCCTGTGGGGACAAATTACATCCAAACCATGACACCTCCATCTCTGTCCCCACAGGCTCACAGTACATCATGATATAAACTGTATTCAATCCAACTTTAAAAGTCTATTAAAAGTCCATAGATGACACCAGTAGTCCAAACACAGTCCAGGAAGAAAGTCGAAGTCTAAAGCCTCCTGTAAAGAGACAAGTTATATACATCTAACATACAATGGCACAGAATAAACATTCCCATTCCAAAAAGGAAGACTAAGGGCACATAACAGGATTGAAAATCAGCAGGATAAACTCCAAATTCTGTATATCCAAGTTCAACATAAGAAAATTCCTGCTGAAATGATCTCAGTTTCAAAGGACTTCCATTCCATCCTTCCAGAGTAGCTGCTCACAAAACACATCATTCTCTTGGACTGGCTCCTCCCATGGTATACAGTTTTCCATGGTAAATAACCCACAATGATTCTGACATCTTTATTATCTCCATGTCTCAACAGCAAACCAGGCTTTAACTCCACAGCACAAAATGCTCTTCTTGGACTAGTTTTGCCCACACACGGCCTGGCTTTAGCTGCTCTTGAAACCCTGGAGGAGGGATGCATGACTTCCTCCCTCTTGCATTTTTAATGCCTCTAAAACCAGTACAAGAATGATGTTGCCAAGTTCTGCTATAGCTCTACGTGGAAATTGGCCCCTCTGAATTATACCTGGTTCAGGTTTTTGTGCTAACATGGGGAAATCTCTCCTGGGCAGTTGCTTTAGTTGAACAGAATATTTCTTGAAACTGACTTTCAGATCTTCCCTGCCAAAAGAATTTGCATTCTTATTGGTGAGAGCATTCTCTGAGGATCTTCTTCTCAGGGTACAACCTCCTCTATTATTCCAAATGAAGAAGCTCTGGTTCACTAATGGTGCTGCTATCTTTAACAATAGTCTCCATTTTACTGTTTGCATTCTCTTTAAGTTTGCTCTCATATTTTTCCTCATTGAACCTCAAAATTTTATCTCCTCTGCCTGATTCGTTGCTCTTTTTTATTATAACTCTGAAGAAGAGTGTTAAAAAGTAACCATGACACATTGTAAGACTATATTGTCTGGAAACTTCCTCTCCCAAACACTTGAATTTAACTTTAGGCAAGTTTTCAGGACATGGATAAAATTTAGCTAAACTCTTTGCAAACCTATTACTCCATTTGCCCCACGTCCAGTGACCAATAAAATCTGTTTCCCTCTGGACCCTACAGCTAGGCTTCTATTGTCTGCATCTCTCTCAGTATCACTCTCTTCCAAGCTCTCACTAGAATGGCCCTTTAGGCCCTGTCTCCAAGATACAAAAGCTTTCCCAGTGTGAAGTTCCAAAGTTCTCCCAAAAACATTTCCAAAGGCACATCACCCACATCACAGCAATAGTGATACTACTCTACTTCTCTATACCAAGTTCTCTTAGCTTTACAACACTTCACGCTCTGGTACTAGATTCTCTTATTCTCATAGCAACACCTCACACCTGGTACTAACTGCTGTCAAGTTATTCTTTCCATTGCTGAGAGACGCCACTCAAACTCAAACAACTTAAAGGGAGAAAAAGAGATATTTGGCTTACCATTCCAGAGGAGAAATATAGTCCTTTATAGGGGAAAAAGCATGACGGGCTGGTAGAAGATGGAGGAGCCTAAGGTCACATCGTGGAGACCTCAAGGGCTAGCTGCAGACTGTAAGAGCAGATTGCTGGCAGAATACAAGGTGTGGCTAACCAACCTCAAGTGCCACCCCTGTAAGTATCTTTTTCCAGCAAGGCTCCAACTTCTAAAGTTGCCACAATCTTCCCAAACATCAATTAAGGATTCAAACACAAGAGTGTATGGGGATCAAATCACATTCTAACATGACATACCCACACATACACACATGAAAAAGAAAAAAAAAAGACTTTCCATGAGATCCCTTTGTAGCTCTTTAATCTCATGTCCCACATATACAAAACAATGAAACATTGGAGAAATGAAAGACTTATAAGGCTTGGGGCTAGGGACATGCCTGTGGTAGAATGTTTGCGCAATTGCCTTGTAGACACTTATAGTCAGAAAGGGCAATGACATTGTGATATCACATTTTGAAGGACAGACTTAACATATAAATATATAAAAATATCAGTAGTGCCAGGAAATAAGAAAGGGAGCATCTGACTTAAAATGTGAGCATGTTCAACATATAGTAAAATGAATTAACCTTGGAAATATCACAATTGAAATAAGCTAGTTATAAAAGGACAAAATGGATCCACCTCTGTATTGCTGTGAGAGAACACTCAAAGTCAATCAACTTAAGAGAGAAAGGGAGGTTTATTGAGCTTATGGTTCCAGAGGGAAGGTATAGTCTCTCAAAGCAGAGGTGGCATGGCTGGCTGGCCAAAGCTGGAGGAGGCTAAGTCACCACAGACATCTTGGAAGCTGAGAGCTGCAGACTTCTTGCTACAAAGGCAGACTTCTCCTAGAGGTAGGGGTGGAACTAATCCACCTCAAGGCCCACCCCTTGTCACTGCCTTCCTCCAGCAAGGCTCCACCTCTCAAAGTGCCATGACCTTGCTAAAACACATGAGACTGTGGGGGACACATTTCAAACCATGACAACCTCCATGAGAACTAAAAACAGCCAAACTCATAGAAACAGAAAGTAGAAGACTGGAATCAAGAGCTTAGGAAAGGCTGTTATCATTTCAGTGAGAAATGGTAAGTCTCATAAAAAAGTACAGCTTTAGTTTTACAAGACACAAAAGTTCTTGAGACTGGTTGCACAATGTGAAAATAAGTATGTATGCTACAGAATGAACTGGTAAATGTTGTAAGATATATATATATATATATATATATATATATATATATATATGTTGGACACTGAGACCCTAGCCCTAAAATTCACAAAGCAGGCTGGTTCAGGCCCACAGTATAGCCCTTGCTTGTAGTCATTCAGGCATCCATTGTTTATAGCCATCCAAGCATCCATTGTTAGTCATTGCTTAAAACTATGTACAGCCTTGAGCTTTTTACAGGTATTTCCCCACCCCTTAAGACCTCCAGCCCTTCAGTTCTGGAAAAGCAAGTTTGCACAAAAGGGAATTCCATCAATGAATGTCACCCAGAATGAACAGCCTGCGGTTAAGCAGGTGGACTGGAACGATCACCAAGAGCCAACTCCACCCGAGCTCTTGCCGACCAATGACTGTAAAGGTCATAGAAAATTCCTCAGCTAAGCAACCCCCCCCACCCCAAGACCCCTTAAAAACCCCTTGCCCGAGCTGCTCGGGGCCGCTTCAGTCTCTCCTGCGTGAGAGGTTGCTGGAGCCGCCCGGCGCGTCGTTAAATAAAACCTCATGCTATTGCAGCGAGAAGGGTCTTGGTCTTTCTCTCGGTGGCCTCGTTCCTGACTGAAAGACGGGGGTCTTTCATTTATATATATATATAAACATTCTCTCTCTCTCTCTCAATTGTTTATGGGGGCCATCTAAAAGAGCATTTTCATTCTTTAGGCTACTCATCCTCAAAAACCACTAACACTGAAGGAAAGGAAGTCACTATGAAAAAAGCTAATGAGACATCCACTTTTGAACATAAAGCTGAATCAGAAAGAACCAAGAGGAGCCAGGAGTTTCTATTTGTCCTGAAGATGACGATCACATGCAGAGTAATCAAGGATACAAACTGCAAAGATCGTATTTTTTTACCTAATGGTAACACTTTGTCTAGCATATAAGATCTTACAGGTAAATAAAGGTACAGTCCTTCAGTATTATATTTTAAATACTGTTTTTTATAACACTTACCACTAGAAATAGTAAGCACTAAAATTTTCAGGTTGAGGAAAGAACACTGTATACCTTGAGAAGTAAGAATCACTTAAGAGGCACCTGAATCAGAAAACTCAAAAAGTTTCCAAACTTGCATATATCTATATAGAGAAATATTAAAAGTTTCATCAAAATCATTAAAACAAATTCACATAAGTTGTGGGATATTACATCACTGCACAAAAAAATTTATAGTGTTTACATATACTAGCAACAAACTACCAGAAAAAGAAATTCAATTTTTAACAGATTTTTAAAAAATCAGAAATAAACTTAATGAAGGTAAAAGGCTTAAGCACTAAAGAAAAATGCAGCACTAAATAAAAGAACTAGAGAGACAACACAGAGGTTAAGTGGGCTTTGCAATCATCAACACTGGAGTTTTGCCCCCCCCAAGGCAGAGCCTGGAGAAACCCAAAAGCAAAAACAATAAGAGAACAATCCAGGATGATTCCTTGTGATAATCCTGGGTGTCAACTTGACACACCTGACAGTAACTAAAATGAGCTGTGAGACCACCTGAAAAGATTATAAGGAATTATCTGATTCAATACATTTACAATACAAAGACCAGTCCTACACCTCACTGGAACCTCCCTAGAGCTCACTGGAACCTCCCAGTAGCAGACCAGATAAAAGGAACCATAGAACAGGAGACTGAGAAGAGAGACTCTCCAGGAATTCTCCAGCCTTCAGCTGTTACCCACCTTGAAAGACTGTTTTTCTCCCTTCTGAACCCTAAATTGAATAAATTTTCTTTTCTCCTGTAAGTTATTTGACTTTGGCTGTTCTCTCACAACAATAGCTAAGAGTAACCATTATATTCCTGAAGTCATTCTTGGGCCTCCAAGGCACACAACACTCAAGTGTCCTGTTCTACACACACACAAGCACACAAATAGGAGGTGTTACTTCAAGTGTAAAGGATGGGAAGTTCAAGACAAAGGTGCGACATCAGATGACACCTGCTCATATGGCAAGAGGAAACTCTCTCAGGAGCCCTTTTTATGAAGGCATTTAATCTTTATAAGGGTAGATCCTTTCCCCTCATGGCTTAAACAAAAGTTGGACTTGGTAAGAGTGCACTCAAAGGCGGAGAACGGAAGTTCAAGGCCAGCTTGGGCTCCCTAAGTTGTCTCACAAAAACTAAACATAGAATTATGCTAGGGACTTGGGCAGTTATATGCCACATTTATAGCAACATTATTCAAAACAGTATAACAGTAGAAATGTAAAAAATCCCAATTGTCAACTGATAGAAGAATGGATAAAACAAAATGTGGTATAATCACCAGACTATTATTTAGGCCTAAATAAGAAGAAAATTCTGACATATGGCACCACATACATGAACCTTAAGGATTAGGTTAAGCACAGCAAAAGCATTTATAAAGAGGCAAAAACTGTACAACTCCACTTACACAAGATTCCCACAGTGATCAAAGTCATAGAAAAACAGTAATAATTAATAGAGGTGAAAACTGACTATAAAATGGATTCAGCTCAGGATGAGAAGTTCTGGAGATAGGCAATGATAACAAATGCACTACTATCCAACCAAAATGGGTAAAATGGACTGGAGAGATGTCTCAGGGATTAAGCCCTCTGCCTCAAAAGCAGAAAGTACTGAGTTCGGATCCCAGGTTGCACGTAAAAATGCCAGGCAGAAATGGTGGTGGCCTATGCTTCTGGCCCTGGTGGGTGGAGTCTGAGAAATCCCAAAGAGCAAAGCAAAAAGGAGGTAGAAGCAATCCAGGATGATACCCTTGGTCCTCCACAGGGATACATAGTACCCTCTGACAGATCTTAGTAGCACTAAGATCACTACGGGACTTGCTTAGATCCTATTGGGAGGAGGCCCACAGATTACTGTACAGGTCTGTGCTGGTTTGGTTAATGTGGGTTGGAGTCTAGACTGAATCAAAAATTAACTTGCAATCTGATCAAATGATCTGAATTTGAGCCTCTCATTTGCAGAATGGAGATAAGATTACCAATTAATTTACAGTTTCAGGAGTTCAAGAATTGAATCTGTGCTTTAAAGAGTTCAGAGATACAGTGTTAAGACTCTGGTGTCCTGGGCTTACTCCGTGATACAGGGAATCTCCAAAATGCTGTTGATAACAGTGCTGAACTCTTCAATCTTGGCAAACGATTTCGAAAACCCTATGGCATTACATTTGTTTAGCAGGATATCTCTTTGCATGTTTCTCAAGCAAAGATGGAACAGGGTGAATGGGAAAACTGGGGACTTTGGATATCCACACATGGTGGCTTTCATTTTCCTTCTCGTTTTGGGGGACTTAGGAGAAGAAGCAGTTTCCCTCAGGATGACAGGACCATCTTATCCTTAGTGGGGTATCCACAATGCTCCACCAATATAACAGGGAATCACCCAGTTCAGCAGTTTGAAAGGGAGGAAGAAGTGTGTAACAGTGCTCAGCAGCACTGGGAAACATTTTTTAGCTGAAGGGTCAGAGGACATTTAGTGACAAAGAAAAGCTGGAATACAGAAGGAAGAATTTAAGGTTTATGTAAGGAATGGCAGTAATTCCACTTGCATTCCTTCATTTTCATGGTGCTAGTGCTGAAATACCCATGGTTAAGTTGTTATCACCTCAAATTCTGATTTGCAAATGGGCAACCTGAGAACAGGAAGCTCATGGAATCTGGAATTTAAATGCTGCCTTGTCTTCCATTATATTATGTTTTAGCAAAAGTCATCTTCATTTCAAAGCAGAGAACTAATGGTGATATGCCATGTGGCTAGAGATACAATGGATATGCCGAATGCATATCCCATATCATTCCTTATGAAACTTTCTTCTGGAATTGTTTTTTTCTATAGGTGCCATAGGAGGCAAGCACTGTAACCATCCTGAAAAGGAGCAAACATATTCTACAGACACACTTGTGCCTCTCCCTTTGGCTATCAGACTACTGAAACAATGGTCCTCTGGGAATCGAAATCTATGTAGTACTGTCATACTGGTGGTTCTGACTTGCATACCATATGCAGGAGACAATGGTGAGCAGGAGCATACTTTGGGCAGAACTGCTTATTTATGTATATTTTTGGCCTTCATTTGAAATTAAACATATCAGGACCAGGAAGATAAACTTAGGGTGGGGCAGAAGTGTCAATCTTTGTTCCTCTTCTCAAAGAAGCCACCTTGTATAAATCTCCCTTTTCTGCTTTCACTATTACTCTCTTCTCTTTAACTGACGTACAAAGAATAGGTAGACAAGATTGACTTGTTTAGGGCTGAGACCCTGACCCTAACAATTCCTGAAACATTACTGCTTGGTGGGTGGTGGGTAGATTAATAACTACTTTTATATCTTTAAGCATTGAATTAATCTATATGGTCTCTATAATGTCTCACAGAATAGCTCTCATCTCAAAAAGTTTAGAAAATGGCTGTCTTCCTTAGTTTTGTCCTAAGTTTAAGTATCAACTATTCTAAGTCACCAAAGTGCTGAACATAGGGTTTCTGGTTTAAAAAAAGAAAAAGAACAAGGATTGGGAGGCTAGGGAATCTCAGGATGAAATATAGATGTGACAAATAAAAAATAATCTAATAATATTACAGATGCATAAAACAATCTCATTGAAGGAAGTAGAGGAAAAATGCTATATTCTAAGTAACTATGGGAGCAAATGCAGTCTGTAAAACCACAGATAAAAAGACAAGCACATAAGCAACTAGCATGTTTCCCAGAGGAGAACAGCTAATAGCTAAGAAACTACTGCACCTGCATACTGTAATCCAGCAATTATGTAAATAGGAGAGCAGATGTGGAAGCTGGTTTTTTCACCGTAGAAATGAAAGACACAGATTAAAGAGAATAAACTGAAATGATCAACATGATAAAAAATTACACTTGAAGACATTATTAAGGATTCCTTTGTAGCTTGATATAAATAAATATGGTCAAATATAGATATATTAATATCATATATATTTCCTTAACAAGATTTCACCATCTTCCAATTGTGTCATGAGCTGGGGACCAAGCCTTCAAGACATGGGATTTCAGAAGCTAAGGAGAAGATTGTTAAATGCCACCTTCTGGCAATTGCAATCATGAACTCATAGTAGTTACAGCTGTGTACACTGGGTTTGGCAACAATCAATGGGGGGGAAGGGGCTTGGAGAGGGTTCTACCCCTCCCTGAACTATGGTGAATTCTGAGAGAGGGGCAGTTATTGTCTTTAATATCTCCACTGGTGAACCTACCATGCTCCATTTTTTAGTTCCACATCCCCAGTCACAGAGATGGCCCTGATTAAACTCAGTGAGTCACAAAACAAAAAGGCAAGAACATGGGAAAGGGACCTGTAGGGAGGTGAGGCTGAAAAATAGAAGATAAAACAGACTGGGGAATCAGAAATACCTGCATGCTCTCTCTCATATGCAGATTCTAACATTAAACTTCCACACTGTGCAGTTAAAGATGTGCACTCAGGGCTGGAGAGATGGCTAAGGGGTTAAGACTATGCTTTAACCTGTTGCTGACAGAGATGGAGGCAACCTGTACTTCTGGCCCTAGTGGGTAAAGCCTGGGAAACCACAAAGTTAAGCAAAACGGAAATAGAAGCAACCCAGGATGAGTCCAGAAATAACCCTTGGTCCTCCACAGGGACATGCAGTGCCCTCTCAGACACACACGCACACACACACACATATATATAAAATAGATGTGGAGCCCAGAAGTTTTGCTTCGTTATAGTTAGTGGTCACAGAAAACAGATGACTGTGGATCACTAAGTTCCAGATTGGCAAACTTCTCCCTCGAGGATCAGGGTATAATAATAATAAAAAAAAACAATAAAATAGTACAAAAACAATGTGGTGAGTAAAGACTTAAAAAACTTTGGAGCACTGTTTTAGCTTCTGCTGAGAAACTTATGAGTAATTCTATCTGGAATATCTTTTTAAGAAATCATATATTCTCATTATGTATATATGTTTCTTTTACACATATGTATTTTTTACATACAAGTGTAAAGTTAAAAATAGCAATTCTTTGCAACTTTTAAAATTTTAACAATATGTGCTAAGCATTTCTCCAATAAATACACAAGATACTGCTTTACTACTTTTCTTAAGAATTTATGCTAGAATTTATACCAATGCTACTTAAACTTTGGATGGAACTAAAAATGATAAAAATTCAAAAAAATTTTAAAAGAGTAATCAGAATGTTATATACATATATGAAGTGGTCAAAAAACAAAATTAACAAAAAATTATGGAAAGTGGTGATACACAGAGAGAAAACTTTGTTAGGCAATTTAGTCAGAGTAGAAAGGCCATGCTGGGAAGGTCTTTGAAGATCCTCCCACAAGACTAGGATTAAACTGAAGGAACTCATCCTGTTTTGATCCTCCACAGAGATAAGGTCTCCAACTTCCCTGAACCCTGGGTTCATAAAGGATATGGAGGTAAGTTCTCCACTGCAGATAAACTGATTTCCTCAAAAGAAACAATTGACATGTGTTATATGCTTCTTACCACATGAGTGGTTTTTTATGTCATTCATTTGGTTTTTACCGTCTATGAGTGATTTAAAAAAAAGAAGAAAATTTAAAAAATTGAAGATTTCTTTTAAATCAGCATGTAAGAATCTTAATGCCCCAAACCATCTCACTACTATCTTACAATTTCATGATCAGTGATACTCATGTAGGTAAGAGATGACAGATAATTTGAAAAATGAAGCTACTATTTTTCTTCAAGGAACAACATATTTTTATTGTAACACTTTACCTTATTTACAAAAAAAAGATATTAAGTACTTTCCTTTATGTACTTCATAGTTCTGTCTATAAAGAACCATGAACACGTACAATTCATAATCTTTTTTTATACATTTTTTATTATTATTTCAGCTCATACAAACTTAATAGGTACACCAGTTCCCTCCCTCCCTCCTTCTCCCCCGAACACCCTGGTACCCCTTCCCTCACCCCTCCCTCCCTATCCCCCAGTGCCTCCTGCCCCAATTCCCAGAGAGTCCTTTCTTGTGCATGCCTGACTCTCCTCTGAGCCCTCCTCTCCGATGACGTACAAGGATCCAGTGGCATTTCCCTGAACCCTTTCCCGTGTTCCCCTTAAGCATAGGAACACTACTGTGGCTGCCAATCCCTTGCCTCCAAGGATCTTGGTGCCTTTAGCAGATGCTAGACTTTGTGAGGTCAATAGTGTGTTGGACATTGCGCAGGGCATGCAAAGTCCAATTATGATTGCTTCGGCCCTAACCTGTATAGAGTATCTTGCAAATCATTGCTCCTCCCATCCTTTTACACTTAAACTCTTACTGCCCCTTCTTCCTTAAATTTCCCTGAGCTTCAGGATGAGGAGAAATTAGTCTGGCCTAGTTCTAAGTGGTTGATATAGAGTCTCTGAAGTTCTGGATTGTGGTTTGTTGACTTTCTTTTGCAGTTTTGCTGCTTCTGCAATGCCCTTCACTCCATCCTGATGGGCACTGTATGTCACCCCCTGGTCAGAGACAAAAAGCTGTTAAACTGGAGTCTTATTATAAGAGCACATTCAAGGGTAGATGTAATAAAAGTAGGAAACCTCAGTGAGGGAGGGGTGAAACACCCATTTGCAAAATGGTTACTTTTTATCTGCCAGACTATATGCCCTCCCCTTCTGGTGAGATCATACACCCTTAGTTGTAAATGATCAGGAACGAACGTCTGTGAACTTAACCAGGTGTCACATTACTTACTTGCAGTCCTTGATGGAGGCCTATTTTCTCTACTGTAACATGGTCACTTCCCTCATTGTTTCTGGTGTGGCCCTCCAACCCCATCCCTCCTGTTCATAATCTTTGCAATTACTGTAGGTAATATATAGATTTACCTATGAGTGTCTCAAGGTGGGCTGGGTGGGTTTGGTACTAGAAGCCACCTATTAGGGAGTATATATGGTGCTTAATTTTCTGGGTTTGGGATACTTCTCTTAATATAGTTGTTTCTAATGACATCCATTTCCCGGCAAATTCCAGTAATTCATCATTTTTGATAGCTGAGTAGCACTCCATTGTATAGATATACCACTTTTCCTTATCCACTTGTCAACTGTTGGACATTTGGGTTGATTCCATGACTCTGCTATTGTAAACAGTGCTGCTATGAACATGGTCGCGCTTTTGCTATCCAGGTGAACCTCTGCTGTATGGGGGGTTATTCCCAAAAGAGGTACAGCAGGGTCATATGGCATTTCAATCTTTAATTTCTTTAAGAATCTCCAGACGGCTCGCCAGAGTGGCTGTATGAGCCTCCCACCAGCAATGTAGGAGAGTTCCCCTCTCTCCACATACTCTCCAGCATTTGGTGTTGTTTGTATTGTGGATTTTTGCCATCCTGACCGAGGTGAGATGATATCTCATGGAAGTTTTGATTTGCATTTCCCTGATGGCTAAAGAAGTGGAGCATTTTTTAAGATATTTGTTAGACATTTTAATTTCATCCCTGGTAAAATTTCTTTTAAGTTCCAGGGCCCATTTTTTAATTGGGCCTATTGGTTTCCTTGGTGTTTAGTTTTCAAAGTTCTTTGTGCACTCTGGACAGTAGAGCTCTATCAGATATGTGGTTAGTGAAGATTTTCTCCCATGCTGTGGGTTGCCTTTGAGCTCGCGTTACAATCTCTTTATCTGAACAGAAGCTCTTTAATTTCACAAGATCCCAACTGTTGAGAGTTGGTAGCAGTGACTGTGCCATTGGATGTCTGTTTAGGAAATGTTGGCCTAGCCCAATCAGCTCCAGGGAGTTCCCTATCCTTTCAAATATAGTTTTTATAGTCTCTGGCCTGATATCAAGGTCCTTGATCCATTTGGAATTAAGTCTTCTACATGGTGACAAGTATGGATCCAGCTTTAATCTTCTGCATGTGGAGATCCAGTTTTGCCAGCACCATTTGTTGAAGATGCAGTTCTTTTTCCATTGGATTCTTTGGGCCCCTTTATCAAAGACCAAATGGCTGTAATTTTGTGGGCTTATATCTGGGTCTTCAATCTTTATCCATTGATCTGTGTGTCTATTTTGCAGCGAGTACCAGGCTGTTTTATAACTATGGATTTGTAATATAGACTAAGGTTCGGTATGGTAATACCTCCAGCAGTGTTTTTGTTACTCAGGATTGTCTTTGCTATCCTGGGTCTTTTGTGCCTCCATATGAATTTTGAGATTGTTTGGTCAACTTCTTTAAAGAATTGCTTTGGGATTTTGATTGGTATAGCATCGAATCTGTATATTGCCTTTGGTAGGATGGTCATTTTTACGATGTTGATTCTGCCAATCCAGGAAAATGGGAGGTCTTTCCACCTTCTGATGTCTTCTGCTATTTCTTTCTTTAGGGTTTTAAAGTTTTCATTGTAAAGGTCTTTTACCTCCTTGGTTAGGTTTATACCACGGTATTTCATTTTTTTAGGGGCTATAGTAAATGGGATTGTTTCTCTCAGGGCTTTTTCACTTCTTTCATTCTGGGCATATAGGAAGGCCTCTGATTTTTGCACATTTATTTTGTATCCTGCCACCCTGCTGAACTTCTCAATAAGTTCCAGGAGCCGCCTGGTGGAGTTTTTGGGATCACTCACGTATAAGATCATGTCATCTGCAAATAGGGATAGCTTGACTTCTTCCTTGCCGATTTGAATCCCTCTTATGTCCTTTTCTTGTCTTATGGCTTCAGCTAAGACTTCAACTACACTATTGAATAGAAGTGGTGAGAGTGGACAGCCTTTTCTAGTTCCCGATCGAAGTGAGAAGGCTTCCAATTGTTCCCCATTGAGCATAATCCTTGCTGTGGGCTTGTTGTATATAGCTTTTATTATATTGATAAAGGTTCCTTTCATTCCAACTGTCTCTAGCGTTTTGATCATAAAAGGATGTTTGTTGGATCTTGTCAAAAGCTTTTTCTGCATCTATCGAGAGTATCATGTGGTCTTGGACTTTGGACTGGTTTACATGATGAATTACATTTATTGATTTGCGTATGTTGAACCAACCTCGTGTGCTGGGGATGAAGCCTACTTGGTCCCCGTGAATGACCTTTTTAATGTGTTTTTGAATCCGATTCGCTAAGACTTTGTTGAGAACCTTTGCGTCTGAGTTCATCAGAGAGATCGGCCTATAGTTTTCTTTTTTAAGTGAATGTTTATTAGGTTTTGGGATTAAAACGATATTAACTTCATAGAAGGAATTTGGTAGTGTTCCTTCCTTTGCTATTTGATGGAACAGTTTAAGGAGTATTTGTGTTATTAACTCCTTAAATATCTGGTAGAACTCTGTGCTGCATCCATCTGGTCCAGGACATTTTTTGGTGGGAAGATTCGAGATTACTTCCTCAATTTCCTCATATGTTATAGGACTATTTAAATAATCCACAACTTCCTGATTCAATTTAGGTAAGTTGTGTTTACTTAGAAATTCATCCATCTCTTTTGCGTTGTCAAACGTCACAGAGTACAAGTTTTTGAAATATGACGTTATAATTTTCTGGATTTCTTGGGTATCAGTAGTGATAACTCCATGTTCATTTCTAATTTTGTTAATTTGGGTTTTCTCTCTCTTGCTTTTGGTTAATTTAGCTAGGTGTGTATCAATCTTATTGATTTTTTCAAAGAACCAGCTTTTTGACTGGTTGATTTTTTCTATCGTTTTCTTAATCTCAATTTCTGATATTCCTCCCCTTATTTTGCTAATCTCCTCTCTTCTAATACTTTTGGGATCAGATTGCTCTAGTTTCTCTAAAGCTTTAAGCTGGATTGTTAAGTTGTTTATTTCTGATGTTTCCATTTTTTTGATGTAGGCATTAAGAGCTATGAACTTACCTCTTAGAACAGCTTTCATTGTGTCCCAGAGATTTTGGTAAGTTGTATTTTCATTATCATTCGCTTTCAGGAGATCTTGAATTTCCTTTTTGATTTCTTTCTGAATCCAGTTCTCATTCAGCATCATATTGTTAAGTTTCCAGGAGTTAGTGTGTTTTCTCTTGTTTGTGGATGTCCAGCTTTAGGCCGTGGTGGACTGATGGGGCACAGATTAGAATTTCAACTTTTTTGTATATGTGCAGATTCGTTTTGTGGCCCAACATGTGATCTACTTTGGAGAATGTTCTGTGTGCTGCTGAGAAAAATGTGTATTTTTTGGTGCGTGAGTGAAAAGTTGGATAGAGATCTGTAAGGTCCATTTCTTTCAGGGTTTGATTAAGGTCCAAAGTGTCTCTGTTAAGCTTTTGACCTGTTCATCTATCCCATGTTGAGAGGGCGGTGTTGAAGTCCCCAAGAATTATCGTTTGGGGGTTGATTTCTTGCTTTAGACGCTGTAGAGTTTCCTTATGAATGTGGAGGGGCCCGTATTGGGTGCATATATGTTCAGTATTGTGAAGTCTTCCTGGTGAATTGTACCTGTGACTAAAATGTAGTATCCATCCGTGTCTCTTATGATTTTCTTTGGTTTGAAGTCCACTTTGTCTGATAGCATAATGGTTACCCCTGCCTGTTTTCTGCTTCCATTAGCTTGTAGAATTGTTGACCAGCCTTTCATTCTTAGGATGTGCCTATCTTTTGTGGTGAGATGGGTTTCCTGCAGGCAGCAGATTGATGGATTGTGATTTTTAATCCAAATTTGTAATCTGTGTCTCTTGATTGGTGAGTTAATTCCATTAACATTTATTGTTATAATGGAGAAACTATTTTTAATTCCAGACATTTATTATGTTTAGTAGTTTTTATAAGTATATTGCTTTGCTTTTAATGGTGTTATTCTTGCCTTCTGTTCTCCTGGATATGCTTGTTTTTTTCTTCAAGCTTGAGTATCATTTCTAGCATTTTTTGAAGGCCTGGTTTGGTGGACATGTATCCCTTCAAGTTGTCTTTGTGCTGGAAGATTTTTCTTTCTCCCTCGATCATGACGGATATTTTTGCAGGGTAAATCAGCCTGGGTTGACATTTTTGCTCATTCAATACTTGAAGTATGTCTCTCCATACTTGCTTTAACTGTTTCAACTGAGAAGTCATTTGTTATTTTAATAGGTTTACCTTTCAAAGTGACTTGTTTTTTCTCCCTTGAAGCTCTCAGCACCAGTTCTTTATCTTGAATGTGGAGTGTTTTAACTATTATTTGCCGTGGCGAGCTTGTTTTGGTCATATCTGTTTGGGGTGCGGAATGCCTCTTGTATATGGATGTGCCTCTCTTTTTTTAGATGAGGAAAGTTTTCCTTGATGATTGTTTGAAAAATTTCCTCAAGGGTGGTATTTTGAGATTCTTGCTCTGGTATTCCATGAATACGCATGTTAGGCTTCTTCAGGGTGTCCCATATCTCCTGGATATTTCTCTCAAGTATCTTTTTGGCTTTAACAACCTCTTCCATTGAGCTGGTTAATACTCCCACTTTATCTTCAAGGTCTGAAATTCTGTTTTCTGCTTTGTTAGTTCTGCTGATAAGACTCTCTGTGGAGTTCTGGGTTGAAGATAACTTGTCTTTTAGCTCAGTTTTAAACTCTGCTTGAGTCTGTTTTAACTGCTGTATGCCAGTTTTTGTTTCTTGCACTGTTTTTCTCAACTCTTCCAAGTGTCTGTTGTGTTCCTCTTCAAAGCGATTGATTCGATTATTTAATTCCTCCTGGATTTCCTCTTCCATAGTATTGAACATGGTAATGATCATATTTTGAAAGTCGTTATCCTGGGTCAGGATTTCTTGGCCATTTTCTGTGGATTTGCTCTGGTTGGAGCCTAACATTATGGATTAATTCCTTCAGTGGGAGATGCGTTTACTTGAGTGTTGTTTCTCATGGATTTGCACTTTGAGTTTGGCATTGTCCTTTTAAGTCTTAAGATCTTCTTTCAATTTCTGTGTGTTTTTCACTAAACTGAATTATTTGGCCTGGGGTTCTGGGGGTGGGCAGGGAAGGAGCTTACCTAGGTCGAGGTGAGTCCAGGCTGGACCGCCCATCCCGGGTGGCGTAGTGGGGGAAGGGAGGATGGGGAGTTGGCGGGGCGCTATTTAACCTAGGGGAGCTGGGGCGGTGCCGGACACAGGGGGGTGTCCTCCTCCCAGGCCCCGCTCCGCTCTGGTTGGATGGTGGGAGGAGCCGGGTCACTTGGGCTGCCTGGGGTTCTGGGGGTGGGTTGGGACGGAGCTTACCTAGGTCGCGGTGAGGCAGAGTGGGGCAAGGGAGGATGGGGCCTCAGCGTGGTGCTATTCAACCTGGGGGAGCTAGGGTGGGGCCCGGGCTCAGAGGGGGTGTCATCCTCCCAGGCCCTGTGCGGCTCCCGCTGGAAGGCAGGAGACAATTCATAATCTTAAATGAGCATTTGTTACTTTCAAATTTAAGAATTAGGTGTACAGAATCAATGATTAAGGAATAGCCTGGGCTTGGACGATGGTACATGCCTGTATCCCCAGCATTTGGGAGGCAGAGACAGAAGGATTGCTTCCAGGTCAACCTGGTTAAATAGCAAGTCCCAGGTCATCCAGAGTTATAGTTACCCTGTATTTAAATAGAACAACACGAAAAGAAGAAAAGAAATCTACATTTTTCTTCAGATCTTCTGGATCAAATCAGTACTTACGTTTATCACACATCACTATCACTTAAGGGTTTCTCTAAGAACAGATGAAGGGGGGATCAATAAAATCACACTAACAATCCTTAGACTACAAACAATAATAACAAACCATGCTTTGTTATTCACAATTCCAACAAATCCAAATGAATGACATAGGAACCATTCATTTTATTTAGAAAGATAAACAGAAAAACACCCAGATATTTAAATACTACATGCTACTTTTCCTCACTGAACACCACACTCACAACTATTATCAATATAGTTCCTGGAAGAAAAATGGATTTCAAAAGGGGCTTGGGAGGGAGACAGAATAAACTGAGAGAACACAAAACTTGTCCTGAGCATATGAAGGCCTTTATAGGAAGGACTCCTCCCCTACTAACTTAATGAATGCCACAGCAGTTTCTCAAAAAAAAAAAAAAAAATACTGACAAGGTCGTTCAGCTGGTAATGAATGCACTAGCCATCCAAGTGTGACAACCTGAGTTCAATCCCCAGAACCCAGGAAAAAGTAGAAAGAGAGAACGGATGCCACAAAGTTGTCCTCTGACCGGCACATGTGTGTAAACAATCGATAGATCAATCACTGAATTAATTAAAATTATACCTAGAGGATGGTCCAAGACTCATATAGAACAAAGTAACATAAAAACGAAAATGCTGATTTTTCAGAGAATAATAATCTTTCAAAAGAGAAAGATGCTGTTAATTTCAAATTAGAATAACTGTGTATTTGAAAAGAAAAACTGGGGGCTGGAGAGGTGGCTCAGGGGTTAAGCCTCCGCCTTGCAGGCGGAAGGTCCCGAGTTCGGATCCCAGATCCCACGTATAGACGCCAGACGGAAGCGGGGGCGGCCTGCGCTTCTGGTCCTGGTAGGGCGGAGCCTGTGAATCCCGGGGCAGAAGGAGGTGGAGGCGTCCATGGTGGTTCGCGAATTCGTCCGTGGTTCTACACACACATACACACACACACAGACACGCGCGCGCACATACACACAGTTGAATAAATAATAATAATAAAAAAAAATTAAAAAAAAAAAAACTGAAAAATCAATGAATGAATCATCTATCATTAGTGGAAAATATCTATAAAATAAACCTTTAATGAAGGAGAAAAGATATCCTAATTTGATATTTACATGTAGAGGAGTGAAGGTAGGAAAACACTAAGTTTGTGCTTTCCATAAATAAATCATTGTTTCTATAGGAGCAGAAAACTTTATACAGTAAAAGCAGTGCAATTCATAACACAAAGTAGTCTAAAATCTCGAGTTGGGTTAGGCGGCATTCACTGGTACCACCTGGCAAGATGGCATATGCAGTGTGAAAGGTGCAGTGTGTGCCCAGAAGCAAGGCTGCAGCACAGGCAAACACTGCAAAACATTGCAGTCATGATGCTGTGTTTCATTTTGAAGTAATTTTGTCATTACATATTCAGAAACCTTTCAGTGCTGCCAAAGTTTTTCAAATTCCCAAATTCAATGATATAATCCTATATGGGGGAAATATGCAAAACAGTTTAAGAAACTGAGATGTAAACTGTAATATAGGAAGGGTTATGTGGTTGATGTGTAAATTCTAGAACATTTCATATGAGGTAATTATAATTCATACATGGAAGGTGGGAATCTTGGAGCTAATTCTGGAACTAAATGTAAAATTTTCTAAGACTGACCACATGAGTTTATTCTTTTTGTGCTTATGGCTAGAACAGATACTACAGACTGAGAAATCTACTGGTTCCTAGTATGGAGAGCGGACATCATGGCCAAGTGTAACCTTGCTGTGGAACTTCCTGTCTAAATCATCCCAAGGTAGAGAGCAGAAGAGAGCAGATGTAGTGGGGAGATAGAGAAAGAGAAGGAGGTGGAGGCAGAAATAGCGATACAAGGAGGGCCAAACTTGTCCTTTGGTAAGGAATCACTCTCAGAGACTGCCCTAATCTACTCATAAGAATGGAGTCCTTGTGACCTATATTCCCTTTTAAAGATCCCAACTCCTAGTATTGTCCCAATGTAATATATAGCGGGAGGAGACACAGATCATAGCATCAAGTGAATATCCAGATTATATAGAGAAATACAACCACCACAAAAACAAACAAAAAACTGGTCAAAGAACTTCAACAGACATTTCTACAAAAAAAATACATAAAGGTGAGCAAGTATTTGAAAGATATGCAATACTATTGATGATTAGATAAGTGAAAAATGAAGCTACAAGTTATCACCTCACACTCCTCAGGATAACTACTATCAAACACAAAAGAAAACAGAAAATAACCAGTGTTAGTAAAGATACAGAGAAACTAGAATCCTGAATACTATAGAGGATATGGTCAAAGGTAAAGCCACTTCTATGCCCTTCAGTTTAGTGGTTCCTCAAAAAATTAAAAATGCAATTACTCTATGTAATAGTTAAGCCTGGGTGTCAACTTGACACACAGGGTATTAACTAAGCTGGGCTGAGACCACCTCCAGAAAGGATCAACTGAGACTACTTGAAAAGATAGTACACATCCTAGATCCTATCAGAACTCCAAAGCTCTCAAAGGATTCTCCCAATACTACATCATATAAAAAGGTGTCACCAAGGAGAACGGATTGCCTTCTTGCAGCTGTGCTAGGAGTTGTTCTTCCTTCCGGCCGCCCAGACCAACACTCTAGGCGTTCTCTAGTCTTCAGCCATCACCTACTTGACTACCAAACTGAGTAGCTAGCTATTTGGCAGCCATCGTTGGAACTACCTCGGCTACTGGCAGCCATCGTTGGACTACCTCGGCTACTGGCAGCCTTCGCTGGACTACCTCAGCTACTGGCAGCCTTCTGTATCTGTAAGCCATATCTATAAGCCAACTCAATAAATTTCATATATATATATATATATATATATATATATATATATATTCGTTCTGTGAATTTTGTGACTCTAGAGAACCCTAACTAATACACTCTATGACTCAGCAATTTCACTTCTGGCAAAGCAAAGACAGACAGACAGAAAGAAAGTAAGTTTGAAGAGACTAGCTATACATCACATTTCTCTCAGCATTCTCCACAACATTGACAACATTAGCAGAAAGGTAAAAGCAATCGAGTGGTCAACAGTTAAATGGATTGACAAAAGGTGGCACACACGCATCAGTGTGTAATGAAATATTACAAAGTGAGGCCTGACATACGCCTGTGAGTGTAAACTTACACCAACTGAAATAAGTCAGTTTAAAAAATGCAATATGACTCCATGAATCTACTTCTGAAGCATCTAGGATTGGAAAGCAGAATTGTGGTTATCAAGGAGGTGGTGTGGACATGGGATGCTTTTTAATGGGTACAGATTTTGCTTTTAAAAAGAAAAAATTTAGAAGTTTCACAACAATATAAAAATGTTTAACACTAATGAAGTCAACAGTTAAAAACAGCTACGATGATAAATGCTATGCTATATGTATTTTACCACAAGTGATTTTTTAAAGTGACTTGCAATTCTACATACTGACAATACTCAATTGTATATATATTTTTTAAAATTTATACTCATATTCATGCAATCATACCATTTATAATATCACGATTCTGACCACAGATGTCAAGGAGATAGAAGCTAAAAACTGAAAAACTCAGCTAAGAGAAATTACAGATCTAAAGTAAACAGATAATTTGGAGAAAGAGGCTTAACGGCTTTGTTTTTAATTCTCATGATCTTCAGGAACAACAAAATCCCAACTTTAAAAAAGGGGTTCTTGTTGAAATTTGATAATCTGAAACTAAAATTTCAAAAAACATACCCACAAGAGCCAAGGACTTGAAAAATAGAATAGGCTGGAGGAATAAATATCTATTTAAATACGTTAAGTTTTACTATGTAAACCACTTATAATTGAAATCATGTAGTGTTGATGTAGCAGATAAATGGATCAAAGGTAAGAAAGAATACAGAGCTCAGAAATGGACTGACACGGAAATAGACAAGTGACTTAAATGAAAATGTAAAATGATTCAATGAATAAGCAGTAACTTCTAGCAACTTCTAACGCTTTACTCCTGAGTCATCTCCCCAGCCCCTTATCTAGTTATTTTGGGGAATTTTCACAAATAGAAGTTCCCCCATCATTTGCAATGTTGTTCAAATCCATACATTTTTTGGCCAAATGAGGTAGAAAAACATTTCAGTTGAATGATTCCCTATAGCCAAGCAGTCTTCCCTATGATTGGTAATAATATCAAAGCACCTAAAACAGTAAGTGTCCTATGAACCAAGCAGTGAGTAAATTAAAACTCATTACAATTAAGTCAAATCATGGGCACTGAGGAACACAAACTTGAAAGTGATACAAAAGAAACTACAAGCAGAAAAAAAATGTGTATTTTGGCATATTGGCATATGACAGGAGCACTGACAATTAAAGGAACTCCCAGCTTTTGTTGTCTTCATACACCCAGAAGGCACTGGCCTGTGTCCACCTCACTATGGCAAACAATGAAAAATTCCAACATCCTCAGCAGCTCATCAATACTGCTTGCTCTACTCTCAGAGTAAAGACATGGGCAAGAATTCAGCGATACCCAAATTAGATAACTGCAAGATGCAAAGGAAAAAGAATGGGGAATAAATGAATCTAAGTTTCTGAACATTCCTCAAAAGTTCCTGGTTTAAGCACATAAAATGAACAACATTAATTTTTAGATTGGGCTCTGGTTCTTATCTAGACTGGGAGGGAACTGAATATTTTCATCACAAGACTCACATACATTTTATGCACACATGGGGGCTGGAGAAGTGGTTCAGGAGTTAAGCCTCTGCCTTGCAAGCAGAAGGACCTGAGTTCAGATTCCAGTTCCTTCTAAAAACCCAGGTGAAAATGGTGGCAGCCTGCACTTTTGTCCCTGGAAGGCAGAGCCTGAGAAACACCAGACAACAATAAAAAATAAGTCAAGTATAGTGACACATATCTGTAACCCAGTGCTGGGGGTTGGTGGGTGGGCAGACACAGGAGGATCTTGGAAACTTGTTAGTCAGTCAGTCTAACCAATTGGTGAGTTCTGGGTTCATGGAGAGGCCTTGTCTTGAAAAATAGGTGTAGAGCAATAAAGGAAAACCACCCAATGTTGATCCCTGGCCTACAACACACAGACACACACAAATTTGCACATGCAAAAATATTTATAATAATATCACCTAATATTTAGGGCTTACAAGGTGCCAGGTTATGGCAGCTCTATGAGCTATGAGGTAACCACTATTATTAGGAGAAGTTATGTAACTTACCAAAGTGACATAGGTAAGAAAGATGGAAACTGGAATTCCAAGCATGTTCACCTAATCACTATGCCAAGATGTTGCCTGACAGTTTATGCTTATTCTGGGAAGGGAGAAACCTAATGACTCCATCCACATGTTGGATCTCATGGATCAGCAATGTGGAGGGCGGAATGATAGGATGAACAAACAGCAAGGGTCTTAAGGGATGGAGGGTCAAAATACTAAGGAAGTGAACCCTAGGAATGCAAAGGCAAGAACACAAAACTCAAATTGGAACCTGGTAAACACAAATACATTGTTACAGTTACTGGAAGAGATGAAAGAAGCCACCTTTCAGACTACTAGCTTGGCCAATAACTAGCAATTACTGTCCAAGTTTGCGGAAGACAAAAAGAGAACTGGTGATTTAGTTTCCTTTAAAGGGTAGGAAGAAATGAAAGCCACTTAATGTCAAAATGAGCAAAGCAATGCTACAGAACTCTTCTCCTGTACCCCCAGGGAAGCTTTCACATTAGCCAGATCTTTGAGGACTAAGTACCTCTGTAAAAATATATTAGCAAGTCCTCATTTTACAGATGAGACCCTTGAATGTTTAATCTGATTGGATATTCTGCCCAGAATAGCATCACTTTGGTAGAACCAGGACTAGAAAATCTGCTCCCAGTCAGGTGGAAAACCATGAGAATGCAGAGAACTAAACCCTAAAATCCGTATTTGACAATGTTGTGAAGGTTGCTTCGACTTTGCATCTAACAAACAATAATATTAGGTAGAGTGATTTTCTCAATATATTTCATATGTAATTCTGACCTAGGACTCCATTCAACTTCCTTCTCTTACTTCTCTGCCCTCCGAACACTGATAGTGGGGCTTCACATTATTAAACACATACCTATCACTTAACCTTTTTAACTAAAAGCAACATGCACACTGAAAAAATGAAAATTAGTCGCACGGGTTATTCTTCAAATTTCTTGTCTTTTTTGAAAAACTTCTCCATGATGGTAAACGTCTGAATTCACTGCAATACTTTCTGTACTTTAGTTCATAAATAGACCTTTCCCTCGCCACCAACTCCCCGCATCCTCCCACCCCCGCTCAAAAAAAATTCCTTTTCAAAATTAGGGCGGAAAACGAAGACTAGGGATGTTCACTCCTGAGAAGCACTAACGAGACCTCCTGCTCTCCAGATCCGAGATTGGAACGAGCTTTCGTGTACTGCTGTCGAAGTCCTCTGAAGTGAGATCACCTGCTGAGAGAGACCGCCCTGAACTTGCTCCTCCACCAGAAATCAGCCCAGCCCGAGTCGCTGCTGTGCCACCGCCGCCGCCTCGAGAATAGGAAAGGGGCAGGAGGGCCGCCAGCTTCCCGCACTGGCTGCCAGGAGAGAAGGGGACAAATGGGGGCTGCGAGGGCTCCCTGCATCTACCTAGTCGGTTTGCAATGAAAACTGCACCCCAAAACTCTTACCAACCGATGCACAGTGTCAGGGGATGGAGACGGCCGCGAAACCATCAACTACGCGGCCCGGAGGAGTCTCCAGGGAGCGCGCCCCGAGCATGAGCCCCAATGCCGCGGCTCCCGCTCCCCACCGCGGCCGCGCTCGGTACTCACCCAGCTGCCGCCTGCGGCCTGCGCGCCGGGGCGCTTCTCCGGCATGGCTCCCGCCGCCGGCTGCGACGCCGCCTTGCGCCCCGGCTCCCGCGCAGGGTCCGCGCTCATGCCGCAGCCATGTCCCCGCAGGTTCAGGGCGCTCGGGGAAGACCGCGACGCCGCGGGAGCGGCGGCGGGGCCCGCGCCTTCATGGGCTCCGCGGTCCAGTGGCGACGCGTACGGCGGAGGGGACGCCGAGCGGGAGTGACGCGGGAGGCGAGGAGGGCTCAGTGACTGCCGCGGCAGCCGGCCAACCCCTGCGGCCAGACGCCCGCCAACGACCCGCCGCAGCGTCCGCGGAGACCCGGAGCTCTGGAGCCCGCACCCCCCCCCCCCGAGTAGGTGCCGCCGGCCGGCGGGCCCGCCCCAGTCAATCATTCGAGCCCCGCCCACGTCACTCAGGCGAGCCCCGCCCCTTTCTCTGGCGCCAAGGAGAGCCGACGGGAGAGCGAGGGACTCTTCTTCCAGGGACTCTACGACCGTTGCTTTTTACCAAGCCTGGAAGCTTGCGGATCTCCATGGGAAGTGAAGGTTGACTTTTTTTTTAGCCGCCGCTGCTTTGTTGTTTTATCATCAGTCCACCTGGTGGACGATTGACTCTGTGTGTGTGTGTGAGCATGTGTGAGTGTGTGAGTGTGTGTGTGTGTGTGTGTGTGTGTGTGTGTGTGTAGATGCCTGTTCGTGTGCGCTCGGTGATCGCGGTCAGCCTCCGGTGCCTCTTAGGAGCCTGGACGCGGGGGCTCTCCAGGATGGGCTTGCTGTCGAAGGCGTCCCAGGGAACCTTCTGTCTCTGACTCCTCTTCGGCCCTGGGATTTCATTGGCGCCCACCCCACCCAGCTTTGTAGTGGATTGTATGAATCGAGCTTAGCTCCTTAGCAATTTCTCCTGACACCCGTAGCCGTTGTAAACGTGCCCACGCCCTGAAACACAGCTCTTGAATCTGGAATCCTGAACTGCCAAAGTGGTGCTCAAGCACAAGGCAAGGTTTTTAGAAGTTTACAGCAGAATTTCACTTGCCCAGAGTGTGCAAGCTCTTGAGTTCAGCTTCAAGTACCACAAGAAGAAAACAAAAACAACCAGAAATTTTCCCTAACGGTATCTCAGGCAGGTTATTCTCAACTCTTCCCACATGTAGCTTAGATTGCCTTTCAATTAGTTAGTGGCCATCCTCCTGCCTCAGTCTACCATGTGTTAAATTGTAGCCACCATACCTCAAATACTGGAGAAGATAGTCAGATTGCTGTCTTTTTTTTCCCCACACTTTTATTGAAACAAAGGCTTTTTGTGTGTTTCAGTCATGTTTTGCTGATTCTGGTCCATACCTACACAAAAACGTCTAATGTCATTTGTGTAAGATGTCAGCTCTCATTTTTCTGATTGTCTCCTGATTATATTCCACTTTGTGAAAATCTTGGCTAAAAGCAATGCTAAAACTATAGCCATGCAAATAATATTTGGTAATGGTACACTGGAGTCTGTTCCCTTGGTGTGAAGAGTTGTAAATGTTCTTTTGGTAGCATTGGGAATTTAGACTTGGTCTTAGGCAATCACACTACCACTGAGCTAATCCCCAGCTCTTTGGCTTTAGCTTCTTTTTTTAAGTAATTGTAAATAGATTGTTTATTGTATAATGTTCATAGTTAAACCATGGGAATGAATTATGTGCCAACTGGATGGAATCCATGGATTTCACATACTTTAATTCAAAATCCTGTAGACTTAAGACATGTGTTTCTATGAGGATCATCTTTATTTCTTTTTTGGGGGGAGGGTGGATTTGTGTGGTTTACTGTGAATTTAGACAGTGGGTAGATTTAATGAAAAGATCTGCAAGAGGAAGCATCTTTCTCTTAGTGGAAATATCTTTGTGTTAAATAACAGCAAAATTGAAATGATTCCAGAAGATTTCTATATTTCTCCAAATACTACATATTTAAGATATATGTATATTTTACATATATAAAATATATCTTATATGTATGTTATGTATATTCAATATATTTATGCATAGCACATTCATGTAGTGTTTCCCAAAATTCTGAGAACATTGGTTATAGACGCAAGACTGAAGGGAGGGGCGCCGGGGCACAGGGGCACTGTAGGGTGGATCCTGTGAACCCCAGGGCAGAGTAAACAAGGAGGAGGTGGAGTCGGTCCATGGTGGTTCCCGAATTCACCTGTGGTTCTACACAGACACGCACACACACACACACAATTGAATAAATAAATAAAAAAATTATGTGAAGAGTAATTAAAAACACCTAACATCAACCTCTGAACTCTGCACCCCCACACAAACGTGTGCACGTGCATATGCACACACACAATTGGAAAAATAAAAATGTTGCATAAAGGGCTGTAAATAATACATTACATTTTTATTTGGGAGTAGCATATACCTATACTCCCAGGTTCTGTGGAGGCAGAGGCAGGATGATTGCATAAATTCAAAACCATCTTATGGGCTGGAGAGATGGCTCAGGGTTTAAGCCTCTGCTTTGTAAGCAAAACGGTCTTGATTTCAGATCCCAAATCCCATGTAAAATTGCTGGCAGAAATGACAGCGGCCTGCACTTCCAGTCTTGAGAGATGGAGCCTGGGAAGCAATCTAGGGTGATTCCTGAAGTCATCCTTGGACCTCCACAGGCACATACAGTGCCCTTTGATACACACAGACAAACATGTTTTAAAAAAAAATCCTGAGCAGCATAGCGTGTGTGTGTGTGTGTGTGTGTGTGTGTGAGAGAGAGAGAGAGAGAGAGAGAGAGAGAGAGTTGTAGGCATGTACATGCCACAACACACATATGGAAGTAGAGGTGAGTTCGCCTGTGTTGTTCCTCTCCACCTTGCTTGCTATTCATCACTGCTGCATAAGCCAGGCTGACTGGCCAAGCTTCTGGAGATGCTCAGGTCTCCACCTCCCATTTCCTATAGGATTGCAGGGATTTCTACAGATGCTTGCACTAATTTATCTGGCATTGTCATGGGATTGGAGTGGGTCTGAACTTCAGTGCTTACATTTGCCTGGCAAGTATTAATCTCATGGAGATTAATCTCCTCGTCCAAGAAGAATTTGCTTGAAGTAGAAAAATCACTGTTTTTTTTTCTTTTTTACAGTGGTTAATACTAGAATTAACATTTTTCATGTGAATTTCAGAAATATCTGATTTTCATGTTTGTGTAATTTGTTTTCATAATCAGAAAAAAACAAAAATCCAATTTATGAAAGAAAAGAAACTGGGTACTGTGGCACTTGCCTAAATCCCAACTACTCTGGAGACTGATTGGGTAGTACTACTTAACTCCAAAAGCTAAAAGCCTGAGTAACATAGGGAGACCCTGTCCAAAAAAAAAAAAAAGAAAAGAAAAGAAAAAGAATATCTAAAAAGTGAAAAATATAGTGGCTTTTCTTGTTTTTGCTTCTTATTATCACACAACTAATTTCCACAAACTTGGATTAAATCAGCACAAGTATAGTATTCTGAATCCTGCTGATTTAGCCGCATCCTCTGCGAGGGCCTGGCTACTGGAGTCAGAGCATCTGCTGAATGCGTATTCACGTGGAGATTGCTAAGCCGACGTCCACCCTAAGCTTTCCTTGCTGTTATGGTTTGAATTTAAACTGCCTCCCAAAGGCCCACATGCTCGCTGTTTGTTATCCGATTGAGGTGATGGAAAGAAGGTAGGTGTTTGAGGTATGCTCTTGATGGGGAGCCCAGGACCCTGATCTTGTGTTCTCTATCTCACTTTGCTTTCCAGCTGCCACGAGTTAAGCCATGATGTGCTGTACTGACCCAGACACAAAGCAGCCACGTCAAGGTTTCAGAGGAATGAAACCTCTGAACTGCAGTTATTCCTAAATTAATTGTCTCAGGTGTTTTGTCAAAGCATTGTCTATGAATCAATAGCCTCTAAGGAGATTATTTCAGTTCATCACTTTTTATATAATTTGAGGCTTTAAAAAGTTATAATGCTTTTGAAGCCTGGCAGAGTAGCACACATTTATAATCCTAGGACTTTGTAGTCAGAAGTGGAGGGAGGAGGATCATGAGTTCAAGGCCTGTCTGGTTTCCATGGCAAGACTTTACTTCAGATACCAAAAAAGTGAAAAAGAAAGAGTGAAAATACACTGGTTTCTGTAGAGTCTTTTAATATAAAGTTTCAGTCATGTTATTGCCAAAATCAGTGTTCTTGTGGTCCTATGACTAAGAGAAATGCCTTCTTTGCTTTCCATCAACTGACTGTTGCTCTTTGTTCCTAAAGATCATTCTCGGGTCCTTGTCACATGGTTCTCTCCATACCATCTCAGTTCGCTCCTTCAGATGTCTGTCTGTCTGACACAGAGCCTTCTTTAAATGGCTTACCCAATTAATTTACTCCCATCCAGGATCATTTCTTTAACTTAAGTTCTGATCACAGGAATGTTGCCCCATCATGTCCGAGTATTATACCAGTGTATATTGTGTATGTCTCTCTTTGATCACCCAGGCATTACGTTAAGTAACCTCAGAATTAAACTGTGGAAGAATATGTACCAACTATATACTTGTTTGTCTTTGTCCTTATACTATCTATTAGTCATTTCTCCAAGTTCATCCTCAGTAAGGTCCAATGAGTTCGTAAGTTTGTAATATAATTTAGTTTGCTTATCTATTCTACATTCTGTCCTAGAATCCCTTTTTAATTTCCACAGACTGAGGTTAGTTCCTTGGCTTATTTTTTCTTTTGTGTTATGTGTATATGGGGTATGTGTATATATGTAGGAGGTAAGTGTGTTGCATGTTGGTGTGTTTGTGTAAGGGCATATGTACATGAATGTACTTGAATGTGTGTGCAAGTGGAAGCCCATAGTTGATATGGATAGATATCCTCAATTGTTCTTCCACATTATTATTGTAAGCCTGGGTCTCTAAACCCAGACCACACTATTAGGGCTAATCTGGTTAGCCAGCTTTCTCTGGGGATTCCCAGGCTCCACCACCTAGGAATTACAGGTGAACTGCCACATCCACCTGGCATTTTTATGTGGGATCTGAAGATACAAACTCAATTTTGGTTTGTGAGACAAAAACTTTAAACCACTTCATCTCCTTAAGGAACCCAGCTCCTTAGCTTTTAGCCAGTGGATAAAACTGACATATCACCACTAGAAGACCACACAGAAAAGTTTAGTTATCCTTAAAAATTCCCTTGTGGGAAATTTTTTATTCAATAGGTCACTTTTTATACAATTTGTAGATTTTCCTAAATGACGATATACTTTTGTTGTTTAGAATCCTGCAGCAGTCACCTGACACCTGCCATATTTACCAAAAAGTGACCCATAGATGGTACCATCACAGTAAAGTCTAGGCCAGTGATTGACACTTCACCTCCTCATGGTGTCCTTGTTACCTGTTTCTCCACCCCATGCTGCCCGATGCAAGGAAATACCAAGTTGCCTTACAATATGTTCGTGTTGGAATATGCTACACTTGTTTGTGTTTGTTTCGAGTATGCTCATAATTTAAGCAATAGCCTCATATGTTAAATTCATTTCCATAAGGCATGGTGATATACACCTGAAATCACAGCACTTGGGAAGTTGAAACAAAAATAAGTGGGCTGTGGACATAGTGGGCGTGTATCTATAAATCTATGATTTTCATAGATTTTAGTTTAAGATAAAGTTCTCATCAAAACTTCTTTTGTTATTTATTTAGAAGATTCACTTTAGTTGACTTTTCTTCTAACATGGAGAACTAGCATTACTGTATTGCCATAATTCTTGGCATTCCATCTAGCACTAGGCTAAATAACAGGCCTAGGAAAGCTCTGTTTAGACTGATAAAAAAGTTTGCTCACTCTCTCTGATTGAATCATCCTGGTATATATAAAAAAGGATAGAAGTTTGGGTGGCCTAGGCAGAAAAACAGGTTTATTGTAGAACATATGTGAACTATGAAAGAGTTAGAAATTCCTTTCTCATCCTGAAGGTACATGCAGCTGCTACTTGTTCACATTTCTCATCCTAAAGGTACATGCAGCTGCTACTTGCTGCCCTCGCAGTATTCACAAGAGGCATGATACAATCAATATGCTGTAAGTAGGGAGTGTAGTTGATATAGGTCAGCCCATCCCTGTCCTAGCCAACCCCTCATAATCAGTTATCAAATCTTACTTATATCTTGCTTACCTCCTACCCTTCTTTTCCCACTCCTATGTCCATGCAACCACTTTGACCTGTTTATTCCAAATCATTCTATGCTTAAACTTCACCCTTTTCCTGCCACCTTCCATGGCCTGCTTGTAATGTCTGCCTTTGGGTGTATTTCCTCATGGGCATGCATTCTCTAGACCGAATTCATCTTTCCAGAACACAAATTCATCAATTTATGTCACTCTCTTTATAAATACTATCCGAGCTCTCTTTTCATGCAGAATAAGACTTCAGATCAGCAGCATGACCTGTGTGGCTCAGGATTCAGCCTGACCCCTTGTCCCTTCCCCTGGTACTACCTATACCTGTGCCATAACATGCCCTTGCCCTGTGAGACTGCCTCATTGGGAAGCCTCCTTCCCTTTCCTCTCTCCAGCATGGGTCCAGGTCCTGTTAACATGACCATACTCAGCTCAGGTATCTTCTCTGTCAGATCGTTCCATGACCCCTCCTTGGCTTTGGCTTCCCTTTCCTTGCATTTTCTGTGTACTTCGTGAAAGTTATTTCTCTTTTAGCCTTTAAATAATTGCATGTTAACAAAGAAATTCACACAAAGAGACTTTGGGCATATGCCAACATTTTATCACTTAACAAAGGACCTCATTAAAATGGGTTCAAAACATAATTTTAAAGCTAGGATTGAGTGTACGTGTCAGATGAAACAGCATGTAAGACTGCATAATTTAACTTACAGAGCTATGGGTTAAACCCAGGGCTTTGTGTTTCTTAGGCAAAGAACTAAACTACACCCAGACCCAGATCTAAATTTTAAGACACGACTACAAGATTGTATGCAGCCCTAGTTAGTGTCTCACAGGGCAATTAAACTGCTAGCACTCATTTATTCATGTGAGAAAAGAAACTTGGCTCATTAGTTTCTCATAACTTTTAACTTTTTTTTTCAATTGTGCATGTGGGCCTGTGTATGTGTGTGTGTGTGTGTGTGTGTGTGTGTGTGTGTGTGTGTGTGTGTGCGTGTGTAGAACCACGGGCAAATTTGGGAACCACCATGGACTGCCTCCACCTCCTTGCTTACTCTGCCTGGGGATTCACAGGGTCTGCTCTACCAGGACCAGATATGCAGGCGCCCCCCTTTCCTGCCACCCCCGTTCTTCCACCCGGCATCTATACATGGGATCCGGGATCCGAACTCAAGACCTTCCACCTGCAAGGCAGAAGCTTAACCCTTGAGCAACCTCTCCAGCCCCTCATAACTTTTAACTTTTCAAGTCAGTAAAATATCTAACTAATAATATATTGTTAAAGATCTTCACAATGCTTTCTAAAGAGTCAAAGATCCTCAATGGGTCTGTTGGTCAAATATTATCACACTGATAGAAATGATATCTCTTTTTTATTTTGAAATTTAAATAACTTACCTGCCTTCCACATGCTGGAATTATAAACTGTTACCACCACACCAAATAGCATTGTACTTTTTGGTTCACTTGATCTTGGCCCCTACTGTGAATCTAAGGAACCTAAGCCTTTGATGATCAAACTGTGGCATGTGTTCCTCTGGATATATGGGAGGATTTCTCAGTGGTCACATGGCCCTAGACACCTTACAGATAATCAGTTCCCTGGTCCTCACCCTAGAACGTACTCTTCTTTACAGCCAACGTGGACATCATGGACACTCCCAAAGGTGTTCTCTTTCTGATAAGATTAGTAATCAGAGTGGCATGGCCATAGACAAAGTTTCCTTTTTTTTTTTTTATTCAATTGTGCATGTGTGCATATGTATGTGTGTGCGCGCGTGTGTGTCTGTGTGTGTCTGTGTGTGTAGAACCACCGACGAATTCGGGAACCACCATGGACGCCTCTACTTCCTCTGCCCCGGGATTCACAGGCTCCGCCCTACCAGGACCAGAAACGCAGGCCGCCCCCACTTCCGCCTGGCGTCTATACGTGGGATCTGGGATCCAAACTCAGGACCTTCCGCCTTCAAGGCAGAGGCTTAACCCCTGAGCCACCTCTCCAGCCCGAAAGTTTCCTTTTTCTGAGAGTTCTTTCCCATCTCCAAATCCAACACCTTCTACTTCACCAGAGCCTTGCACTGCTCCCAACCTTGGTCATAGAGCACATTCTGAGATCTTGGCATTTCCAGGGTGCAAGCGATGGTATGAGAATATTGCCCCAAGAGCTCTTTCATCAAAGCAAGAGACCCTGGTCATGTCTCCTGTCAGGGACTCTTAATACCATGTTTGTTTGAATTAGAACCATAAAATAAGAACCTTTGCAGGTATAGTGACACAAACCCATGATCCTAGCATGCTAGGAAGTGAAGGAAAGAGGATCAATTTAAGGCCAGGTCAGGCTACCTAAGACCCTGTCTCAAAGAAACAAAACAAAGGGCTATCAGATTGTGACTTAGACTTGGCTAATGTGTTGGTGGTGAGAATTGGTTTTAGCAAACAGGTCAAAGGATAGTTATGTTTAATAAGATGAACAAGTGAAACAGGTTAAAGAGTTTGACAAAAGTATGTTGACTGCACTATTCTGAAAAATATGTTTGTTGCGTCTATAAGCTAATATACAAAATTTAAAGTGTGTGTGTTGGATAGTTTTTGGATAGTGGCCTAAATGTGCATCACTGAGCAAACCAACCCCCTTCCAATCGCACCACTTTGAGGACTTAAGCCTTTACACACATAAAGTAGCCCAAAACTGAAAACTTCTGCTTAGGAAGAACATTTTAAGACATGTGAACCTCAGTTAAAGCTACATGTGACCCTAACTTTGGCTTTATGGTGTATAGGCAGTGAATTGTATTTAGAATTTACTCAGTACTGAAAGGTAGATTGTTGTTATACCTTGTCAAGTATCCAAGAAATACTAAGAAGGGACACACACACACACACATACATACACACACATACACACACATACACACACACACACACACACACACACACACACACAAAACCCTTAAAGCATACTTTTTTTTTAATGTATGTATAAAGGAAATAGAGAAATTTAAAAACAAATAGCAACAATAATCCCCAAGTGAGTGGTAACGAAGGAATTGTAGTGATGTCTCCACACTGAATAAAAATGGAATTGGAGCCATACTCCATAGAACAGCCTCTACTTAATACTTTCTGATAGACTCGCAGGTGAGGTTTGTTTATTTTTATCTAGATTTTATTTTAGTTTTCCTTATTAGCAGTCCATTCCTTATTTTCCTTTAGATCTTTTTTCTATTTAAGTATTAACTATTTCCTGTAACATTATTTATTTTTGTTCCTGGATAGACAAGGAAGCCAGTGGGTAGTGTGTGCTGCGCAAACAATCTATCACTGAACTACTTCCCTAGCCCATACAGAAGGCTTTAATTAGATCTCTCAATCTGAAGCTTGGATCTTGTGTTCTCTCTTGCTTTTCTTCTAGCACTCAACTACTGACAGTCATTTTTTTCTCACCTGTTATATGCAAGATGATGTTCTAGGGAATAGGAGCATTGCTGTGAATAAGCCGAGCTCTTGTCTGTGTGAATGTCAGGGTTCTTCTAGCTGCAGGTCAATCTCATCATGAGAGGGCTTAGAAACTGTTGTGTTGCATGTTCCTAGTCTTCCCATATTTACTTCTAATCCCAGTCTCTACCCAGGCCAGGTAAGTCCTTTGACAATTCCTATAATCTTTTATGCAGTTTCTTGGATTTTACCCTTCACCTACAAGTGCTACCACAGGCAAGGATTCAGGGACACCAGCCTTATCCAAATTCTTCTTCTGTAATATTTAGGAGAAGGGCTGCCAAGATTAAAAAAAAAATCAACACCCTTCTCAGGAGCTACAGGAGATGCTGCTGCAGGTATCTGTATTCTAACTTAAACATGAGTTTTTCCAGAATTCTCCATTGATAGACATCTGCTGTGTGTTTGTTGGTATAAGTCAGCTGTCCCCCAGATCTTTGGACTTCAGTTTCCTTGTAACAAGAGTCTCGACCATAGCATGAATGCTGAAGGACTAGCCTCTTACCAGGCCTAGGATTGTGCACTTGCTCCATGAGTCACTCTTACAAGTTGCCTAACTTCTCAGATCTCCTTTGTTCTGCATTTCTCCACCTCTGCTCTGCATGCACTTTCTGTAGGTAACCTCTGGCCACTGTTCTTTGTGATGTGCTTGAAAATACAACTTGTCTTGCTTTTCAAACATCTTTTGAGAGCAAAACAGTAGTTACAATGGTTAATAAAGTATTATTTAAAAACAAAGATGACTATTGTTCACCCTAAAGAAATCTCTCCAGTATTTAAAAAATTAGCTACTCATCACATGACTTGAAATTGACAATTCGAAAGCAGATTTCAGACACATTTGGTACACTCATAGTGTGATAGCTACTATCTGCTCTATATGATTCCAAAAATATCATCATACTATCAGAACCCATCAGTCATTCCTGCTCTTTTTTCTGGAATCTGTGCTGTTTTTCTAAGTATTTGCCCATCTTGAAAGTTTCCTATAGTTGGAATCATAAAATCTATAACCTTCATGTCTGGATTATTTTGATTGACATAGTGATTTCTGGGTACATCTACAAATTAGCATAATCAGTACTGCTTTTTTAAATTATAATAAACTAATCATAGCAGAATTACTGTTTCCAAGTACAAAGTTATATGGCATTAAGTATGTACTGTGTAATGATCACCACCATGCATGTCTATAGCTCTGGATATATTAGAGATAGACTTTCCATTCTTCATTCCTTTCTGCCCTAAGAAAATGCTATTGTTTCTGTTTCAGTAAATTTGATTGCTTTAGAGACATAAAATAAAATAGAATCATCCCATATTTGTCCATTTTTTGTCTTTGATGTTCACCCATTTGTCAAAATTTCCTTTTTAAGCTGATTAAAACTCAAGTGTATATACCACATTTAGTATATACACTGATGGAATTTGGTGTTTCTTATGTATAATGTTGTTATACATATCAATGAAAAAGTTTTTCTTTGAATACTGTTTCCAATTTTTATTATATAGAGGGGAATGGAATTTCTGGCTGTATGATAATTCTCATTGAACTTTTTAAGGAACCTCCCAACTTTTCCAGTCTGGTTATCTCATTTTAAATTTCTACCAGCAATATACAAGGAATTCAGTTTCCACATTCAAAACATTACTTGTTATTTTCACTTGGGGTTTTGCTCAATGGTAGAGCACCTGCCAAAATGCAGAAGACCCTTGACTTTCTCTCCACCTTCATAAATAAATGCATAAAGCTGTTTAGTCATACCACAGTTATCCTTGTTACTATGAAGTGGTATCTCAGTGTGATTTAATCTACATTCCTCTAACGATGTTGAGCATCTTTTCACATATTTGTTGTCTAGTTGTATATCTTTCTGAGAAAAATATCTATTTAGGTTCTTTAACTGATATTTTAATTGGGTGTGATATTTTTGATAACGAGTTGTAAGGATTTCTTTGTATATTCTAATCCTAGATTGACTAAGAATAGCCTTTTAAGGACATCTTAAGCCATGTGGTTTTTCCCAAAGGTCTCTAAAAAGGCTTAGGAAGAAGCACAACTTTCCCTTCATTTGTAATTCTCTAGGACAAAGGAGTTTCTTGATCTACAAGACATCTTTCATTTTTATTGCCAAAAAGAACTGACTGGAAGAGCAATCTAACTGCTCACCAGTCTTAAGTTAGATGGAGAATTTCCAACTTGGAGAGTGTTGCTTCCTCATTAGAGAAATGAAGCCAATTCCGATACAATTCAGTCCATATCAAGCTGTCCTGTAACAGCTTTTATTGCCCAACAGTCTGGTAAAGATCACAGAACTGGGCTGAGCCCCAGGTTTTTGGTTTCTGCCTCACTGTGTTGCTCAACAGTCTCAGAAGCAGGAAGTACCTACCCTCTGAGGATTTAGTCTGCTATGATCACAATTTTAGAATTTTGAGGTCATAGAGATGACAAAATATCATCCTCAAATATGATGCTTGTAGATTTCAGGGAGTTTCTGAGAAAGAAAAATGTTCTTTCTTTCTTAAGTTCTTTCTGAGTCCAAGACTTTTTAAATAGTTTCTTAATAAAACACTCCTGAACATGCAACATTGCAGCATGTCCCACAATTGGTACTTCAGTGTCTCCCAGTAAAGGAATCATTCCTTACAAGGAATCCTGTGACTTTTTTTTGAAGGATAAATCTTTTTTGTGAAGGATAATACCTTTCCTAAAATCAGCCATAAAAGGAAAATCTTTTCTGTAGTGTTAAAGTTATTGTATAGACTTGTGATCTTCAAATCATTTTCAAGAGGTGTTCTATATGGTTTGGAGAACGTTTACAATAATCATACTTTCAGTTATGAATAAGTGATTTTACAAAATATAGAGCATTTAAAAGTAAAGAAATAGAGTCTGCCCTCTGCCGCCATCTTTGCACCGTGCATGTCTGCCTCCTCGCTGTGGTTCAGGGTCCTCAGCCTCCCATCCGGAGAGGGAGCACTGCTGGAGAGAAGCGCAGCCAACGCGGGCTGTCCACAGCACTGGAAGGACGCGATATAAACTTGGAGGGTCTTTGGATTTAACTCACAACCTGTTGTGTGAAGATCGGGGCAGGACACCTTCTGCTCCAGGTGCCAGAAATGGGGTTGGTATCATTTGAGGACATAGCTGTGGACTTCACCTAGGAGGAGTGGCAGTGCCTGGATGCTGCTCAGAGGACCCTCTACAGGGATGTGATGCTGGAGAACTACAACAGCCTGATGTGTTTGGGACACAACATGACCAAACCTGATTTGATCTTCAAGTTTGAACATGGATTTGTGCCTTGTACACCTGCAGAATACTCAGTATGGAGACTGCCAGTTGATGATAAAGTGCCTGCCAAAGTTGACCCCATCCAAGAACATCATGGAAAATATTTGTGGGAAATCATCCAACCAAGGAAGCCATCACCTGCAGGCTTTGCTGATGTAAAACTAAAGGTACAACACAAACTCCACATAAGATCCAGATCCAAATCCTATGATGCTACATCACATGTTAAACATCAGAAAATTCATGCAAGTGAGAAGTCATATCAATGTACAGAATGTGGGAAATATTTCTCATGGAATTCTCATCTCACTCGACATCTTAGAACTCATACAATTTTGAAGCCTTGTGAATGTGCAGAATGTGGGAAAAGCTTTCTCAACAAGGTCTGAACTCACTGTCCATTAGAGAACTCATACAGGTGAGAAGCCATATGGATGTACAGAATGTGGGAAAGCTTTCTCAAGAAGGTCTTTTCTCAGTGTACATCAGAAAACTCACACAGGTGAGAAGCCATATGAATGTACAGAATGTGGGAAAGCATTCTCATGGAAGGCACATCTCACTGTACATCAAAGAACTCATACCGGTGAGCAGCCATATGAATGTAAAGAACGTGGGAAAGCTTTCTCATGGAAGTCCGCACTCACTGTACATCAAAGAACTCATACAGGTGAGAAGCCTGTATGAATGTAAAGAATGTGGGAAAGCTTTCTCATTGAAGTCAGCACTCACTATACATCAGAGAACTCATACGGGTGAGAAGCCGTATGAATGTAAAGAATGTGGGAAAGCTTTCTCATTGAAGTCAGCACTCACATCAGAGAACTCACACAGGTGTGAAGTCATATGAATGTAAAGAATGTGGGAATGCTTTCTCAACATGTTTTGAACTCACTGTACATCGAAGAATTCATAACAGGTGAGAAGCCATATGAATGTACAGAATGTGGGAAAGCTTTCTCAAGAGGGTCTTTTCTCACTGTACATCAGAGAACTCACAGGTGAGAAGCCATATGGATGTAAATGTGGGAAAGATCAACAAGGTCTGAACTCACTGTACATCAGAGAACTCGTACAGGTGAGAAGCCATATGAATGTACAGAATGTGGGAAAGCTTTCTTATTGAAGTCAGCACTCATTGTATATCAGAGAACTCTCATGGGTAAGAAGCAATATGAATGTAAAGAATGTAGAAAAACTTTCTCAGGGAAGGTACATCTTAGTGTACATCAAAGAATTCATACAGGTGAGAAGCCATATGGTACAGCAATCTTACTAAGTGGAAAAACTTTCCCCACAAGTTGTACCAAAGTGAATATCTAATGTCATGTTGGTGAGAAGCCCTTTAAGTGTGCCAAATGTGGGAAATCTTACTCCTGTAAGTCAAATTTCACCATCACAACTCATAAAGGCGAAAAGCATTATCAATATTCAGAATATTGTAAAGCTAGCTTTCTTGAAACACACCTCCATGCGCATCACTGAGTTTGTGGAATTGAGAACCCTATGACTGTAGAGGAAGTGGGAAAGATTAATGCTCAGGATCCTATGACAAGATGTGTGAAGTCATTTAATCTTGTCAGACTTTGTTTTACATATCGTATCTCAGGAAAGTCATATGGGTGAAAATTCTTGGATATGTATTTATTTTGGTTAGAACTCATGATAAATCCTGCAAGAATGATATGTTTCTTGTTGTTGAGGGCAGTCACTACTGCTCATTAAAGCTTTTGAATAGTAAGCCACATGGCTTTGTAGAATTCCCACGGCATTAACGAATTCATGAAGCAGAAGCTATATCATGATACAGGATGAAAGAAACTTTTGTACTATGTATGAAAAGTACAGGTCAATGGGCTTATGCATAATGTGAAGATAATTTCATGTGTAATTTAGAAGTCACTCCATTTTATGGATTGGTCAATAAAGACTTGTAAATGTAAAAGATTAATAAGTATATTTTTAGGTTACTCATTTGCCCGTGAAAACATAGATGAGAATACCTACAAAGTAAAATGTGTGGAAGCTTAAAATAGTCTGCACTGTTCATCAGAGTATATAAGTATTACAGGTTTGGAATTGTAAGAAATTAATTTTGTAATTAGCTCTTATTAAATATTGTCATTTCTGATAAAAAAAAAGTAAAAGAAATAGCTAGTAATGAGAGGCAGCGGAATAATAGTTAAACATCAAATCTGGTGACCACAACATTCAGTGTAGACAACTAGAACAACCCTGTGAGAACAAAGATTGAAAAATAACTTCATCAAATGAGGGCAGGTGACAAGCATCCAGCAGAAATCCATGGGGGAACCCCCAGGAAGCAGTCAACTGTAGTTCCTGTTTGATACTCCTGGATGGGACAGGGCAGAACACCCCCTCAGGTGAGAATTCCAAGGAAAAGAACCAAGAAGCAACAGATATCAAATGGACACCTGGCAGAAACAGCAGTGGAAACCCTGCTGGAACTGCCATGCTGCAGTTCCCAGATGTGAGCGTCTCCCCGCTGAAGAACTCTCCCCTATTTCCTTCTGCAGGCACTTTTCTACCATGGGAAAAAAAGCATCCTCACCAGTTGGGCGAGACAGTCAGACCAGTGAGAGCTACCGTCTCTGTGTTTCCAGCACTTTACTCATGCCAGCATGCCCCAGCACTGTGATTACAAACTTGTACCAACATCCAGGCTTTTTTGTGTGTGGATTGTGAGGACTTTCATATTTGAGTGGCAAACAGTTTACCAACTGAGCTAGCTCCCCAGCCCAGGTATAACAGACTTTTAACAAGTTAGACTCTCCCGATCAGTATAATCTACTCAATACCACTGTAAACATGGAAAATATCCAAGCTTCTCATTGTCTCTCATATTTCTATCACCTTCCCAGATTTCATTTATTCATTTAGTGGATGAATATGTACAAGTATTCTCCATGTCTCTGATCTACTGGTCTTTGGCAGCTAAGTTCATGGCACACAGAGGTCCTGGGGGTCTGTGCAGATGATCTGTTTTCCTCGCCTTACAGATAATCTGCTGGACCTATAGACACACGGCTGATATAGGACACTTGCCACCAGGATTTCCAGTCTAGGTTCTCTGTTCTTCCTCGAGAACTCAGAATAGTAAGCAAAACAGTAAAATCTTGATACCCACTAAGCTTGTGCTTAGCAAGTGTTTCCTTTTATGATGGCCAGTGTCTCTCAGCTGGGTACTCACTTGCTCGCAATGGCACACAGTTCTCTAACTGAAGAACAACTTTTCAGTGGATAAAGACTCCTCTTGGTAATGCCATGGCTGCCGAGACACTGGAAAATGTCAGCTGTAACGATGCTCAAGTCCTCTCCCTAATTTAAGTCCTTTCTCACCACTCTGTTTCTGGGAATCTCTGTTTCATGGATTCAGCATGCTTCCTCACCTCGAGAGTTTTACACGCCCTTTGACATTCCCTGTGAAGATGTGTGTGGTGATGATTTTCAAAGTTGCTTGCAAGTCCTGTCCCTAGACATTCTAGTTTGACCATAGGCTACCATAGAACCACCATCCTTATACCATTCAACAGAATTTGGCTATGTTTGGGGGAAGACCCATTAGTGTCTTGTGTTGCATTGTTCTATAAGCCTAATTCTTTTTTAGATATCAGACACTTTGATGACTGTGGTTTTATAATGTTCGCCAATGACAAAGCCATTTTTTTCCTTTGGGAAAGGAGTGGTGAAAGATGGAAGGTTGTAAACACAACCATTAGTACTTCAGTATATTCTCAAACACAGTGGACCAAATCTATGTCAAGGCAGATGGACCTGTGTTACACATACCTGTCTCTCCAGATGCTGGTCTAACCAGCACTTGGCATAGAATATGTGATCACAAAGTTCTGACAAGAAAGACTGTACAGAGATGTTGCTTTGCCCATTGCAGCCTAAAGTACAAGAGCTCTGGAATACTAGAACTAATAACAGTTCTGAAAACCCTAAGTTTAAGCAGACAGAATATTTTCAAGGATGTGCTTTGAAGATAATATAGTCATGATTTCCCATGATTGTCAGAGGTGCAGCCCTTTGGGACAGCACATGCTTAGCATGCATGAGGCTCTGCTTACTTAGAAAGAGACAGGAGTGCCAAGAATGCCCTGAGAATTCTGAAATCATTCCCTTGGATGTAGCAGCTTCCCCACCTTGTCTTTGGATGCTGATCTTCTGAAGTGATTTTGAGTGATTCTGGTCTTTCCTGGGAGAGAAATGACAGGAACTTTGGGAAAATGTTTCACATGTCTCTATTCTGTCATCTTCAAAAAACTTAGAAGTAGCTACAGATTTTTAGGCATGTGTTCCTTTCTTTCTACAGAGTTAAGATAGGGAAAAAATACTTCTGAGTTTAACTTCCTGCATAAAGATCCATGATTCTGCTGGATCTCCACTGAATTAATTTAAAATTTGGGCAAAATCACCTCTCCAAGTCTTTTCTCTTTCTACGTGTAGTTAGGGTATAGAAATAGATGCTTGTACTTCTTCCCTTTCCTGGTCTCTTAGAAATTTTATTTTTTAAAAACATCCTAATCATTCAATCTCATATTGCACAAATCCAGGGAAATTTTCATACTAACTACCTAATATCAAATATGGTAGCTTTTCTGTAGGAAATTATCATCATTACAATGTCTCATTCCACAGATATTTGGTTTATGTATCTCACTGAATATCTTCTAAGACCAAAGCTTGCTAAATGCAAAGCAGTGAAGTCATGCATTTGAAAATAAGGTGAAAAGTTACATGTGGCTCAGAGGGAGAACAAAGCATTAATGGCTTCAGGCCTTAATAAGATTTCTCACAGGGAGAAAAATTAATTAGTAAGTGCTGTTTCACAAAATGTAGAAATCTTTTGTATTAATTTAAAGGTTAACCAGGAGAGCAGTTGAGACCTGGAAATAGGTTTAAAATTCTGTATTAATGTTATATATTAAGAGAAAAACTGGCAAAATTTCAAACTTGCCTCTAATTATAGCTACACACTTGGATATTCTGACAAGAACTTGTGGACTGATGATGAGTAATAAAGGTATACATATTACATTAAATTTTGGACCCTTAATTTCAGCAAAATCATTAATTGTAAGTATAACAAAATTTTGTTATTATTGATGTTATTCTTGTTATATAGAGACTACATACATGCAAATTTAAGAATAGCATGTAACACTCAGGATTATGAAATGTCTTGCACAATTGGTGATGCAAAATACTTGTGGTATCAGAACTGGAATGGAAAAGAAGCAAGACAATGAATGCTCAGAAGACAGTAATTATATTAGAAGTTATTCATGCTAAGTACATTTGTGCTATTACTGCAGTGTCTTATCCATTGCTGATATAAATACATGACCAAAATAACTTAGGGGAAAGGAAGTTTTTCTTCTTTTTTTTTTTTTTTTTTTTTTGGAGGTAAAGAGTTCTGAAGTCCTTTATTTCAATGGTGATGGAAGCCATTTTTTAAAAATGTTTTTATTGTTTTTAATTTTTGTTTACACAATGGACCAAGACTTGAAAAAAGAAGGGTTATTCTTTTTTTAAATTCTTTATTTATTTACTGTGTGTGTGAGTGTGTGTGTGTGTGTGTGTGTGTGTGTGTGTGTGTGTGTGTGTCAGAGGCACTGTGAGTCACTATGGAGGGCCAGAGAGACTTGGGAATCATCATGGATTTTTTTCTACCTTCTTGCTTTGCTCTGGGATTTCCCAGGCTCTGTCTACCAGAACAGGAAGTACACACCATTGCCGTTTTCTCCTGGCGTTCTTACTTGAGACCTGGGATCCAACCTCAGGACTTCCTGCTCACGAGGCAGTCTTAACCCCTGAACCATCTCATCTCTTCAGCCCAGGGTTTATTCTTGATTGAGATCCTTGGTTACCCTTCATCAGAACAACCACCATCAGGAGCCCAAAGAATTGGCCATATCCACACAAGAGCTGAAAGAAGAGCATACTTTCTTACTTGCGACCTGCCTGTATGACTGTGTGATGCGTGGATACTGAACCAGCTCTCGTCATTTTATCCACGTGCTAGGGAATGATCTTATCGACCATGAGCAGGATTTTCCCATGTCAAGGACATAGTCTTCCACCGGCTTGTTCAGTGCTTGCTTTAACTACTAATTTTTCACAGATGTGCAGAGGCACAATCCTTCCTTAATAGTCAATAATTGACTGGCTCACTGTGCTAATATATGGATTTGGCAGGTCGATGAATTTGTTCTCTTTCCTGAGGGCTTCCTCCTTTCAAGTCTCTTCTCTAGTTGGAAGACAGTCCTCTTTAGCATCACCTCATGGCCTACATAATCAGCTTCTGTTTTGAGAGCTTGGGGGCAATAGCTGGATAATCCCTCTCTTAGTAAACAGATTCCCACACAAAGGAGGGTGTGAGGAACTCTGGTTTTGTCCTGCCAGCACTGGGTCTGAGTCCTGAGGGATAAAGGCACTGTGGCCCCTGCACAGCAGGCAGCTCTTTGGAGTATGAAATGGGATGCAATGTCAGAGCTCAGGGCAAGGCCCCATGGCTAGAGATTTGGAGGCAGTTGAGAAGTATGTGTAATACTGGCGTGGATTATGTCAAGGAAATTGTTTGCTCAAATTGGCCCTATTCCTTTTTAATTTTTTTTATTTAGCAGGTGTGTGTGCGTGTGTGTGTGTGTATCAGAGGGCACACTGTGTGTTCCTGTGGAGGACCAAGGGTGACTTTAGAATTGTATATTGCTTCTATCTCCTTTTTTTTTTTTTTTTTTTTTTTTGATTCCCTCTGAGATTTCCCAGGCTCTGCCCTCCAGGGCCTGAAATGCAGGCAGTTGCCCTTTCGCCTGGAGTTTTTACGTGGGCTCTGAGATCTGAACTCAGAACCTTTTGCTTTCGAGACAGAGTCTTAACCCCTGATCCATCTCTTCAACCTGGCCTGCCCCTTTTTAGCAGTGCTTTCATCCTTATGGACTTACCATGTCTAAAATACTAAAATACCAATTGCATGGAATTAATGTGATGCACTTCAAAATTATGATCTGCACAGGAAAAGTAGTGGAATGTGGCAATAGACATTACAACAAACCTGGGTTGTGTTCGTTAAGAAACTGACAATGTTGACAGTGCTGTGATTATGAATTGAATTTCAAATGTCTCTCAGGTTTATGTTTTGATCACTTGTTCCCTGACTGATGGCACTGTTTGTGGAATCTTCAGTGGGTGGGGCCTAGCTGACAGAAGTAGGTCCCTGGGCATGGGTTGGGGTAGGTTTTGACACACTGTCTGCTTCCTGGTTAGTTGCCATGTGAACAACTCTACCACTTGCTCCTGCTGCCTTGACTGAGTGCCTCTGTCAAGTCCTCCCTACCCTGGTGAACTCATACTAAGTTGATTCTGTCAGGTAGTTAAGTCACAGCAACAGGAAAGTAACTAATACAGTTAAGATTAAGGTAGAACAGGATTTCCCATAAAGATGCCATTGTAATCCTGTAGTATTAGAGCAGTTTCAATGTCTGAAGAATCCCATAGTCACAGCTCTGATAGTTTTGTTTGGGTGTTTTTTTTTTTGTTTTGTTTTTTGTTTTTTTTTTTTGCTACAAAGTTGTCATCCTCTCCAAGGGATTTTCAATGAGCTGAGACTTAACATATTCCAGTCCCTGCTGGATTTTCTACAGGATGTAAGCACTGTGGCTTTTGTGCCCCAAAGTGCACATTTCTAATATAGATAAGAAAACGATGTATTTTCACATGATCAGCTTCTCAGCTTTCTACTGTTATGTATGCTGAGACCAAAACTGTCATTGCCTAGGACATAAATAAATTCTGAAGAGAATCTTGGATCATCCCTCCTGTAGATATGACATTTAATTTCTCCTTCCATCTTATATTATTAAACTATGTACATTTCATCAGAAATATTTTTTATTTCTTAACGCGTCATTTCAATGAAAATGGATAATTTTGTTTTTGTGTTAATGGACCGCAATTTTCTTTTTAAAATATGGCCATTTTTGTGAGATCGGAGAGGTTTGATCTCAAGAGAACATTCCATTTAAGACTTTTACACAGAAATTGCCATCATGACTGATATTCAAAATCTCTTCAGTATTTTAAGATACATATGGTAAGCACAAAACTCCTACATGTGTTCAGTAGTGTACACTTAATGGAAAACAAAAGGCATCACTACAGCTATTTAAGGAAGGTATATAGGTAACAGGAATGAAACCTAAGGTATTAGAATAAATGGATGACAGTAATGAAGTTTAATTGGCATTTCTCATAAGGGTTCAAACTCATTACAAAAAAGTGCTTGTAATGCGTAAGGCTCTATCCGTGTTGCCATATCACAAGCTTACCAAGGCAAATGTTCCAGTGCCTCACAGAACTACAAGTACAACTATAATACTGAAAAAGGCTTGCCATCTTATTGGTGGATAATACTTCTAAGGCAATCACTTAGCTTACCTTTTTGTAGTACTCAGCTGTTCACATTGGCAATCTCATTCATTGTAGGGCTTACTGTAGCGAAGGCGTAGGACTAGATGCTTTGGCTAAAATAAGATGTTTTCTAAGAAAAGTAGTTGTAGGTCTACTGGCAGTCACTGACAGGCTGCCTGTGTGAATCATTTGTCCTTCATTTGTTGTATAGGAATGGCCCAGTGGAAAGGGGAAGAAAACCAATAAAACAAAAGTAATCTGTAGTATTGTTCCAACAAAAGTAAGCTCCCGAAGATCTGGATGGACTTAGTATTTTATTACAATTTTTCTTCAAGTGAAACTATAACATTGCCCCTAATTTCTCTCCAGGTGTTGAGTGGTCCTTAATACCATCCAAGCCACTTACTTCCATCTTGATTTTAAAGATGCACTTTCAAAAGCCCAGAATATAGATACTCCTTTTTTTCTTAGACTGTTGTTTTGTGTATAGCATTGTTCAATGCTTATCAAAAATCATTCAGGGGTAGCAACATTACAAAAGATGGGTATGGTTCCTCTATAGTATCACCAGTGTCACACACCAAGATCTGCTTTGCTTCCTCCACAATTATGTCTTTGGTCATTGCTTAAATAGAAGATGATCTCTTTCTTTCTCTTTTTGATCTCTGCTTGTAGATTTCCTTGCTTTTATATAATTAGAAATTCAGATAACTGCTACCCCAGATATCGTGGTGCCCACAACTGTATCTGAGGAGGAGGCTTGGAAGCATTGAGAGGGCAGGAAGGAGGGGCTGGCACAGGGCAGCAGGGAGTTCTGGGCACACAGGATAGGCACACAGGCTCTTGGGGGTGCAGGGCTGGCACAGTGTTCATGTAGCTCTGCTTTGCCACCCACAGCCCCTCTACAGCCCCTGCCATGCCCAGTCTTCAGAGGAGTCCTAGACCTAGCTGAATTTTTTCAAACATTCATAAAAATACTTTCTAGTTATAACAAACCAAAAAAAAAAAAAAAAAAAAAAAAAAAAAAACCTCCTTTCAAATTGCTAGCCCAGACAATCGTTAACAGGATGTTTTAATCAACTTGAGAAGCAAGGATGGATGTTTGGGTTAATTGATTTCTTTATTCAACTCATTTATTTTTCAGCTCTTAAGAGCTGTTTCTTATAGTAAATGGTTAGCAAAGCCCTGGAACCAGCCCTCAACTGATTGAAGCAAAGAGTTAGAAGAGGTGACCATGGTCGTACTATGACATTATGTACTGAAATAATACTTTAAATGACAAGGGTGTTTACTATAATGCTCCTTGAAATCTTTTTTATTAGACAATACTTGCTTGTCAAAAGGGGTGTTTTGTTTTGTCTTGTTTTGCTTTACTTCCTTTTATTTGTGAGACAGTCTTACTCTGTAACCGAGGCTACTGGAAGTCAAGACAATCCTGCTTCAGCCTCCTGAGTACTGGGATTATAGGCAAAAGTCACCAATCCTGATAAGTTTAGAGTTTACCAAGTGAAACAGAATGAACAATCTATGCAATTTTTAAAAAGTAATTTAGTGGTAATCATAAAATCCATCGAGCCGAAAGCCTAAATGAATCCCTTTGTTTCATTTACTTCTTGTTACTTGCTTGGTCACTGAATTTAAAAATCACTTACTTGAACCATAAAACACCAGATTCTTTTTAGCTTTACTGATATACAATCATTATGGTAATGATTATTTGGGAAGATGGAAACAGCCTTCTTTAGCTCAAATTGATTGAACACTGACCTTTCACTTGGGTCTATCCAACTCTCCAGCAAGTGACCTTTGGGTGTCAGCAGGCTAAATCTTCAGAGTCACACTAATGCCTCCATCTGAATATGTAACCCATGAAGAGCTATGACATGTAGATCATGGATCACTTCACTCCATACTCCAATTGCCTTCTCCCAAATCTTAGGCAGAGTTGCTTTTTTGACACATAAACCTGTAAATCTTGTATCTCCACTCAAAAGTGGATTTTGTTACCTAACGTGTTCTTTCTGCCTATCTGGTCTAAGAAACCTAGATAAAGAATTTGTACTAATGGTGGTTTTGTAGATTCCCATAAACATACTAAAATGTGTTTGTAAGTAACAAAGTTTGGGCATATTACATTGGAAGTACAAACTAAATTTAATTCATCCCTGTACTGAGTAGATTAATTTGTACAATCTTGAGATGTCATTCTTACTAAATTCAACAGTTTCCAAAACATTGCAGTATTATGAAACAATGTAAGAAACAATAAAAATTTGGATAACAACAGCATTTATCTGGAATCTAAAGAAAAACTGACCTAAGGCTTAAGAAAGGCCTAAATAGGGACATAGCACAGAACTGACATCTGTTACTTTTGATTTCATATGTGTCTGTGTGCGAGTGCATCAGTTACTTTAGTAAAGACTGTCCTTCACAAACATTTTCAGATACTTTTTAATTTATTTAAATTTGCAATTATCACTGTCTCTGTGTGTGATATAGCATTCACCTACAGATCAGAACACAAACTCAGGATTCAGCTCTCCGCCATGTGTGTTTCGCATAGGGGATCAAACTCAGGTAATTGGGTGCCAACTAACCACACTCAGAGGCTAACATCAGAAGGATCTAAATAATCCTTCTCAGGGGAGCCCAGAGGTTTGTTCCATTGCTGAATGTAGAGCAGGTCAGGTTGACGAATATCACTAACGATCACAATACTGCTGATCTGTTAATTGTGATAAGTATAAATTGCTGTCAACTTAAGAGAATTTTGGCTTTTTTTTCTCTAGTATTTTAAATGTTCCTTTCTGCCCACCTATTTTGTGAGGTCATTACTGCTCCAGCTCAAGCCACATAATGTTAATGAAACATACAGGACATCCAGAACAAGGGAGTCCCATACTTGCTCATCCGTTCCTCCAAGAGGGGGTGTGTGGAATCTCTGAGCACCTGTAATTATTCTAGCCCCTTGTATAAGAGCATCTTTTTGTTTTCTGCATTTTGCGTTATGGGAAAATTCTTGTTGCTTCTACTCTAGTTGAGAGAAGTAAAAATTTCCTTGCCTCACAGCCAACTTCTGAGGTGCCCACTCTAAACTCTGTAAGTTACCATTACTTTTCCACCTGACATCTGTCTCCTGTGTGTCAGCACCAGATTTGACACATAGTCTCACCTCTGGAATGTGTCCTCTAATCCCCAGCATCTCCTTGTGCTAGAGGAAGATGTAATGTCTGGTTGGGGCATCTTGCTGGAATGGAAAAACCTAGAAAGAAAAAGGTAGGGCAGAAAGCCAGACCACCAGGAGCCAGAGATACAGCATTGGCCTCTTAGATGTTGGTAAGGAATGAAAATACTAGAAGCTCCCCAAAGTATTTCAAGATCCTCAGATGTGATAACTATAGGCAGAGGGATCCAAAAGCATTTGAATTCTATGGTTTGAGAATTGGAAGCAACCATCAGGTTGACATGACATTTACTGTGACCATCACATACATGGCTGCCTCTCAGTTGAGATAATTATATGCACCATTTATAGTGTTAGAAACTGTCACCGTCTCCCCAGCTGTTTCTGATAATGGCTGGGAAGGCCTCGTAGTCATTCATAATTTGATTTTGTCCCAGGAGAATTTTGCCCCCTCCTTTCTCAGAAACAAGAAAGATCCACACACTAGGAGTCAGAGGAAAATTCAGAAGTGCCACTAGGCCTGACCCATGGCACAGAGGTTCTCCTAAGTGGCATCTAAAGCCAAGGTCAGGAACTCATACTGCCACTCTTCAGAGCAGGGACCTCTGCAAGAGCAGAGGGGTCACTAGTGACCTCTTTCCTCATAGCTTGCTTGTGTTCTGTGATTTACAGATGGAAGAAAACACACTCTTTGCTAGTGTGCTAAATAAAGCCTGAGTTAGGTTGGGAGAGATGAAACTAGAACATACATTACCCAGATGTTGCTGTGTTCAAGATGTCACTGCCCTTCTTTGACCTGTTCCCTTCTGCATGCAACTCAGAAGCTTCCAACAGGTAAGACAGGAGCTCTTGAAATGGATCTCCTGGTCTACTGGCCCACTTGGCATCTGCACGATCATCCTGCTGCATTTGCACCCATGTGTTCTAGACTATGAAATCAGGATTTAGAATGGGTCTGGAGGAAGAGATAGAGATGGGGCTGGAAGTCCGATGGCCTGGATCCTAGACCCATGTGAGAAGTTAGTTGTGTCATTTGAACAAAAACCCTCCCTGCTCTGGACCCAATTTCTTGATTCTAAAGGGGCCTAGAAAGGTATATTAGTGACTTCTACAGCTTCAATTCTCTTACTCAGGACTGACCTCTAAGCCTCTGGTCCGTTGAAGACAGAGCTATGAGGTCTAGTGAGGACTTTCTGACTTCATCTCCAGAATGCTATTGGAGCTTTCTGGGAAAAGCAAAGGCAACCAGAGGCATGGCTTTCCCAACACCAGCTCTCGCAGCACCTACCTGTTTCTTTCTCCTCCTTTGTATATCATTGTATGAAGACAGATTCCTCTCATTGACATGGAACCCTTCAATTTTTTTATGGCAGAGCCTTCGGTTTTGTTCAGGAAGGGCATGAATTTATGTAGCAATGAGGTTGTCCAGAAAAATCTATCTACAAAGCTAAACATGATACCCTAATCTCTCAGGACAACCAGTGACAAGGGACAGTTTATGAAAAAGGCAGAAGAGCTGACAACTTTGAAGGCTTCAATGGGCAGCCGTATAGCACAGGCCTGCAAGGCATGCTGCTGCAATACAGGGTGATCTTCCCACCACACATCCTTGGCCTCCTTACTGGTGAAGACAAGAAAAAATGCAAGGGGGGATATGGGGATTCCCCACACTATCATATGTGAAGAAAACCAGGATTTTCAGACAGACTAAATGATAATTAGGCCTTTGGATAAGTAGACACTATTGAGAGGTAGAGAGAGAGAGAGAGAGAGAGAGATCCTGGCCTCCCTCTTCCCTGCTCCAAGAGCTCCAGCACCCAAGGGTTCAAGTCAGACTTGAAGCCCACAGATAATATACAAATACTTCAGGCAGGAGTTCAATTTCCTTTATTATCAACTCCAAAAGTGGTTTTGGTTCTTGTGCTTACTGAAAGAATTCAGATTGGACACAGCAGTAGATAAGCACAAAAAAATTTAATGAGAACAGAAAATGGAACAGCAAATAGCTCTTTAGAAAAAGAGCAGGCCTAGAAAAATCCAGTTCTTCTAGTCATCAGGCTTGTATTTTTCATCTCACAGTTATCCCTTCCCCTTGTGCCTCTCTCAGGGTGGGCACTTCAAGGAAAGGAAGTCTAAAATTCAGAATTCAGAGTTGTCATCGTGTAAGAATCTCTATAGTGGCTCATTTACCCACAATTTGAAGTTTACTAGGAGAAAGGGGAGTAGCACTCTGTGCACATTCCTCCAGCCAGGAAGGCCTTGAAGTCAGTTGAAGCTGTCTCAGCTCGTGGCAACAACCACATGCTGGGTTTTAAGTCCTGTTTTGATGATTGTCACTATCTTTGCATCCTGTTTGGAGACTGTGAGCTGGGCCATCTGCAGTCGATCACCGCTACTGTTTTTATATCTTGACATTAGTCCAGCACCACCATTTCATTCACATCCTGTTTCAGGACCCTGCACGGGTCCACCTGTTGTTCTTCATGTCCTATTTGCAGGGCTGTTTGCTGGGCATTCCCAGAGTGAACCTCCTGCCTTACGTGAGGACTTGGTGTACCCTGAGCAACCGTACAAAGGCGCCAGGAGAATGCATAGGCCTTATCAGTGCCATTTCTGCATCTCCTCATCTTCTCCAAGCATAAGACCAAAACTTGCAAAGGAAAATGTGCCCTTACAGCAACCCTGAAGCTATAGTCTACATCACGAGCCTTGTGTTCTGTGAACTGAGAACTGCTCTTGACATTGGGATAAATTTTTACAAGGGGAGCATAAAGTTTGCAAAAGGGATCTTCAAAGCTGTGCAAATATCCATGTAAGACCTGTTCAGAGGAAATGAACAGACATGAAGGCTGGAAGGAACATTTCACACAATGGTCCCTGAAATGTCATAGTTTCAAGGGAGTAATGTGGACAGAGCTGCTCACGCCTTAAACAGTTTCCTATGAGTCTTGTACATGTGGCAACACATGTCCCAGTGTTCACTGTGGTACTGTCAAATTACAAAATGAGGCCAGGCACATTCTAGAGTGAATTCCACAGCAGTGCACCTTCAAAAAGTCCCTTTGTTTTTGCCTTCAGCATTACAATGCAAGCTACACATGTCTATGGGCATTTCCCTCCATCATTCAAATCTTAAATACCTAAATAGCACCTCAGGAGTATGGTTCACTGAACAACTCAGATATGGACCACATCTGGGAATATCTGCGGGACTCCCTGAATGATGTCCCATGTTTTCTTTGGTGTTGAAATTATGTCAATGCTTTCCTTGTCTGCTGAATGTAATTAATCTTTCTCCCCTTCTTTATGACTCATCCGTGCTATTTTGGCTTTGCAGTCAATGAAATGAGTGCTTTTGTAGCTCAGTGAAACTGCCTTCTAACCTACCTGCCAGAGCAGCTGCATACACCATCAACAAGCCCATTCTCAACATTTGCTCAGAAACCATGAGCTCAGATGTAGGACCTCACCTGGCTATGGCTCCTTCATGGCAAAGAAAGACCTTCAGGGCACATGAGTAAGGTGTGGTGTGCTGGAACATTCCAAGTATCCCAAGGTCGCAGTAGTGGTGGCCTGGGGCAGGGAGTACAGGGACACAGCCTTTCCCCAATGAGGAGTAGAATGACTCCTCTGGAAATATTTTCTTAATGTGTACATTCATCTGCAAAAGAAGAAAAGCAGGGGTGAGCTCTGCACTGAAAGTATGCGTGAGGCCGTGGGAGGGAGATGCTTTCAGTAGACAGCTACCACTCTTGTTACCTCCAAGGATCCTTGTCCAATTCCTAAAATTTTCTGGAGGGAGGGGTGAGGGCCTAATACATGGACCCTGGAGGAGAACCGTTTTGCCATTTCCATGGCATGTCCCTCTCATAACCCCCCGCCGGGCTCCTGGGCTTTTCCAGAGCCTCAGGAAGTCACATATAAATCGCTTCAGCATTTGAATCATGAGCGCTCATTCCACAATCACTGGGACCAGGGACGGGTAGTTTTGGTTGTCCCAGGTCAGGGAGTGCCTTGCTACACATTGTCAGATGTGGCCGAACACCTACAAAAGAGAGAGAATATGTCAAACAAACACACAAGCTGGCAGACAGTCCCATATTCCCCAGAATTAAGGTGTGCAGCCTCTTCAAGGAACTTTGAGTTCGTTTTGACTGGTGTTCAGGGGCTCTAGCCCCAGAGGGGTACAATGCTTGTATTCCTCCTGTTTGACCTCCCTCAGAAGACATTAGCAGAACCGACTCGGTGGCCTCCAACTGCGCAGCACGCTGGACTTGGCTGACCTTGTGTTCTACCAGCAGACAGAGACAAACAGCTCCCCCATCAATACTGCCTGGATCTGGGCCTTTTGTCCTGCATCCCACCTTACTTACAGTGATTCAGCAGAGACAGGGTGAAGATACTGGTAATACTCTTCCACAGACTATGTGGTTCAACAGATCTTGCAGAACCAAGGACAGAGGATTTCTCTGAGCGCTCTGGACCTGACCTCTGAATTCCAAAGGATTAGCATTGACACATAAAGAATCATGGTTGGACTCAAAAATTACACAGTACGCAGATAAAACTCATTTGGTCCTAGAGCAAGCTACTCAAGCACCACTGCTACAGTCCACAGTGTTTCCTCTACAGTGAGGCAAATAATGTGTAAGGAGCCTGATGAACAGGGATGCTTGTGACTGGGGTGGAGAACATGAAAGCAGGCAATAGCTGGGGTTTTATGCCTATTGTTCACCTTTGCCTTTCTCCAAGGAACAGGCTAGAGGCCACAGGAATGTCAAGCTACTGCATTAGGCAGCACTTTTGTGAATCCCCAAGACCCATGATGTTTCCGAATCACAGGCCTGAAGCACTTGAGTCATCTATTCTGTCTTGCTTCAGATGAGTCCCCAATGGGGTCCCTCTTCAATATCTAGCTCACTAAGGTGCAGCAGAACCAAAAGCTGATCCAAACTGGTTCTGGCCCCACAAGTACACTTCCAGTGTGGGGTCATGTGAGGATGACTGGCAAATCAAGGCTGTAGAGTGCAATAACAGCTTGAGGCAGCATGGCCTCATGTCATACAGGCAAAAGAGGACACTAGTCTAGGTCCTGAAAAAGCTTAGGGACCTTGACCAAAGGTCACAATGGAGCTCTGCTTGAGCCCAATAGGCCTCATGTCTCCTCCAAGGTCATACCTCTGCCATCTTTGAACTGCCCTTTGTTGTTTGGCAATGTGGGCCAATGACACCTCTCTCTGGGACCTGGGGGAGGCAGGTCTTAGCGATCTTATGCTTCCCTTCTCTATACTCAGGCCAGGGTCAAAAGGCACGACCAGGCCAGAAACTTGTTGTCTGCCACAGGCCAATACTAGAGTGCTCACTGTCCCTTTCAGTGGTGAGAACTTCACAGATTAGCCTCCTGTATTCAGTGCCAAATAGGTGGCCCCTACTCATGCTTGGAAGCCACTGTCACATAGGAGGTATCGAGGAGAACAACGTAGATACAAAGCAGAGCCTCCTTACTCCTGACAGATCCAGCAAAATGGTGATCAAGGATTTCTTCCAATACCAGTTACAAAAGCTGGATACTAGGCACAAAGTGATCCTATGGCCCATGTTTGGGATGTTGTGTTTGCAGGCATGTCTAGATCCACTTATCATCCAAAGTGGAGCACTGGCTCAACTTTCCGGTCAACATGAAGGGACAAGAGGAGGAGTAACTTCAGGCTGATGTAGAAGGACTGGGATGGAAGAGGCGACACTGCATGGGCTGAAGAAAGGAGGCTGTAAAGATAAAGACACAGATGGTTGGAGAGCTACTCAAAGATGGATTTGGAACACAGAGCAAGAGAAAAAGGGGGAGGGAAGTGATAGAAAAGGAGGAAAAAGAGAAGGAAACTCATACAAGATAAGACTTTGCTTTTTCCCTTCTGCCACATACTGCTACTACAATCCTTCACAGGAATAGGTTTCCCAGGCTCCATCTCCGTTCTGTAACTTGGCATAAACTGGGCCTTTGCCAGGAATAATCCCTCCTTTCCTCAGCAACTAACCAAGCCCTATATTGCTGCAAAAGTTTTCTTCTGGGAAATTTCCTCCAGCTGGTTCCTCCTTGAGCACAAGCCCCTGCCCCATCCCAACACATTCATCCCTCACCTCACCTCACCTCACCTCAGGGACTGGAATATTGTCAGGACAGTCTCTTCTTTGTCTAAACCCCTTTCATCTTCCTCCCTCTTCCCCTCGCTTCCTCCCTCTTCATCCTCCAGCACTCACACATTCCTTCCCTCTTCTTTACAACTCTCAGTGAAGATCAACAGGTCCAAGTTCGTGAAAAGCCGAGCCCCTTGTGATGAGAGTCAAGTGTATTTTCAGGGGCAAATGACCTGGACTCTGTGTACAGGAGCTAAGAAGATGAGTTTCTTCTGATAGAAGGCACTTGTGACTGCCTCTCTGTCCCTGGACGTTGCATGGGCCACAGTGGGGTGAAGGAGTGGGGACCTAGCCGCTTGGATAGGGTAGCAGAAGGAAGGGTGCAAGGGGGCTCTGTGTCTTGGTCCCACCTTGATGACTCTGTGGCCCACACAGGTCCTTGAAGTTCCGGCCTGGCTGAATCCTGCAGTTCTCAATGCACACCAGGCCGATCCCGACCCGTGGCTCAATGGCCACGGAGCTGGAGCTCCTCCTCTTCACCACTTAAAACAGAAAAGCACATGTAAGAGACTCTTGATATTAATGACATTAGAATAACTTTGTTCACGAGTATGTGTACTCCAAGGTACCATAGCAGCCCCCTCCCTTGAGCCAGCTCTCCTTGAAGTCTTTTTGCTAATGCAGGAACCCTCCCTAGCCTCTTGGTCACCATCCTCTGCTGTCTCATGTCCCACATGAGGGGGATGCTGTTGCATCCATCCGTCTCAGGTGGTAGACAGAGTTGAGCTGCCTCCCCCACAAATGGTACAAATTGTCACTCACAAAGGATAGTTTAAAAAATGATAAGACACAGATAAGCATTTTTTGCTTCCTCTGGGGCTCTACTCTCCACTCCCTTTCCCTCACCTCGGAAAGACACGATTGTTCCTTGGGGTCGGCAGACAGCAACACAGACGCCTGACAGCCTTCTCAATTCCTCTGGCCACTCTCCAGCCCCTGGGTCTGTTGGTAACTGAGGCTGTGCTCACAACCTGGGGCTGATCATGGGTGCTGTCTGGTTTAGGCGCTGTTGTCTGTGGGGAGGAACTCCTGGCATCTTGTTTTATATCTGCAGTTATTTCTTCTTTGAGTGCTTCTGGAGGACGTGGGAACATTCCCTACCATATCACGAGGTGGCTTGCAGTAAATACACTCCTCAGAACAGGTACAGACTTTTCCAAGCTCTTTAGGCTGCTGGGTGACTGTTGATGGGGGATTGTTGAGGGATTCCACCTTCTGGGACCACTGTGGGATGGCTATGTCATCCTGTCCTCTAATTTTCATATAGTCATGAGGAAGTTTCTTCCTCTTCATGGTGAGGGTATGAAGGACAGGTTCACTTGTACACTTGTGCAGAGTTATAGGCAGGGAGGTGGCCAAGAGCTGTGCACACTTCAGTTCACGATGGTAGCCTGTCTCATTGTCATAATGCTTAAGGATAGTGTATGTGGCCATGATAGGATTAAAAACTTGTTTTTTCACAGATTCCACAATCTCAGGGAGCTTGTACCCCATTTCTACCATGGTCTTCACAATTTTTGGAATCGGAATGTTGGGAGATGTCTCTGGAGAAGGTGGTGGTATAATTTCACCCTGATTGAGCCACGGGTGGTCCAAAATTTTTTGCATAAAAGCCAGCCTGCACTTAGGGTTACAACTAAGCAATTGTATAATGATGTTTCCAAGGTCATCAGACAGGTAACATGGAAGCTTATACTCTGTGGTCTTGATTGCCAAGAGTGTATCTGAAAGGTTTGACGACCTATATGGGAAATGCTTCGTCATCATCAAATAGAGGAGAATGCCAAGACTCCAAACATCCGCTGCAAATCCATTGTACTCTCTGCCCTGTAAGATCTCTGGGGCCGAGTATGGAAGATAGTTGGTCATTACATTCATTGTTTGTCCTTTGGTGACTCTGGTGGCCATGCTGAAGTCAGACAGTTTGATAGTACCTTTTAAACTGATCAGGATGCTCTTCGGGTTGATTTTTCCATGAACAATCCGTTTACTATGGCAGTAGTTGATTGCAAATACTACTTGCCTGAATATGTGTGAAGCATCCACCTCATTTAAGATGCCCAATACATGTATATACCTGTCCAAATCCTCCCCCAACACCCGTTCCATGATGGTGTAGGTATAATTGGATGTATTAATGAGGTCAAAGAGCTTCAGCACATTTGGGTGATCTAGTGACCTTACAATTTCTGCCTCAGCTCTGGCATTGGATGTTTTGCTATTGTTGATGTTCATAATCACATGAGTAGTAGTTGGACGGTGTAAGGCCAGCTTCACGGTGACAAAGCGGTTTGTATTGAGAGTCATTAAGCACTTGTAATTTTTGAGGCTGTCCTCACCACGTTTGACTGGGACTTCCTGTTCCATAGACAGCACCTGTCTGGAGAACAACACTGCTATACAATGATAGTTTTTTTAAAAAAAATATTAAAATCCAGACCAACTGAGAAGTTTATAGTCAAAATTTCAGCTTAAAAAGTTTCATATATCTCAAACAGCCTCATGATTCACTGCAAGTCACAGGAAAAAGAAGAAACCAAACCCCAAAGCAGGACGGCAAAGCATTATATAGATTATATAGACATATAGATCATACAGATCGGATAGGTAGAGTTGCTTCATTTCATAGAAACTAAAACAATAGTACAAAGGAGCAAAGAAACAAAAGCTGAGCAATCAAAGATAAAGATGACAGGGGGCTGGAGAGGTAGCTCAGGGCTTAAGCCTCTGCCTTGCAGGCAGAAGTTCCCAAGTTTGAATCCTAGATCCCACATATAGATGCTGGGCAGAAGCGAGGGTGGCCTGTGTTTCTGGTCCTGGTAGGGCAGAGCCTGTGAATCCCTGGGCAGAGTAAACAAGGAGGAGGTGGAGGCGGTCCATGGTGGTTCCTGAATTCGCCCATGGTTCTACACAGACACACACACACACATACACACACACACACCACATGAATAAATAATAATAAAAAACAAAAAAATTAAAAAGAAAGATGACAGACCCTAACCCAAACTAACCAAGAAAGGATAAAATGAAAAACATTAGAGAGGAAAGAAAGTGATATTACAGAGACTCTACCAAGCACTTGGCAAACTATTCCACAGTGAATTGGTAACAAAAGAAAATGAACCAATTTACAGACTTAAATGACTAGCAATAAAACTAATATAGTATGATATAAACTATTCCCAATCTATTCATTATAAGCAACTGATTGAAATAGTAATAAAAAAAATCTTCCAGTGAAGAAAAGCCCTGGACCTATAACAGATAACACTGATGAATTCTTCCACACCTTAAAGAAAAAATGAATAAGAATGTTCCTGAATTTCTCCCTAAGCTAGTAATTGTATCAGCATCTTCACATGCATTTCATAAGCAAATAAAGTAGTGATGGAAAAAGCAAAGTATAAACTAGCTTCCCCATAAACATAGATGAGAAATCACCAGTGAGAGTACTTGATGGTTCAGGTGGGAAAAAAATTATAGAATTTGATCCATCACAATGAATTTAATAACACCTAGAAAAGACCATTCTTCATGCCGTGCACAACCCACAGTGGATTTTCTCACTTTCTGTCCACAAGGACTGTATTAGTCATTTTTTTTCTCATGGCTGTGACCAAATACCTGACAAGAAACAACTTAAGGGAAAGTTTTCTTTGGTTCATGTTACAAGATGTAGGGAAGGAAGATGTAATAGTGGGAACTGTTGACAGTTTAGGCACAGGGATGTTTGTCACTGGTCACATCTCAATGACACTCTCCACATCCTTCACTTTTAACAGCTGGGCCCCATCTCCCGAAGATCCCTCAATATCCCATAACGCCCCCTACTGGGAACACAGGGTGAAAAACAGGAACAGCTTGGGACATTTTCATATAGAGCCAGGACTTTTCCACTTTAAGAAAAATAAAAGCTCCAGAGACAATGATGACAATAGTCTCAGGGTCTGGGACTGCATGATATTCTGTAATATATTCTACCTGTCTAATGTGTTACCCTGTATCTCTTATAAAATCTCTGAGCCAATAAGATGGGTCACAGGTAAAGGCACCGGTATGCAAACCTGGTGACCTCAGCTTGACCCCCAGAACCCACAGGGTGGAAAGAGAACTAACTTACAGAATTGTCCTTTGGCTATCATTCAAGCTTACCATGGCATTAATGCATATATGTTTGTTCTCTCCCTCTTCCCCTTTCTTTCTCTGATGTGGGACTTGAACCAAGACAGTCTGCCAATTAGGTAGCAATTTAACTCTCAATTTTAAAGGATAGATCTCATATAAAATGTTTCATTGATCAGCATGGAAGAAAAAGAGAATAGAAAACAGTTATCAATAGAAAACAGGAAACTAAACAATACAATACAAAAGAATCACAGCTCAACAAAGACTTGTAAAGTGACCAGAGAGTTCCATGAATGGAATTCTACCACACCTTTAAAAGGAACTTGCACTGCTCCTCAGGCTACTCCATAAAATAAAAAGAGAAGGAATACTTCAAACTTGTAAGTTTGAATATTAGGTGAATATTAGCCTGACACTAAAACCAAATAGAGGCATAACAAGCAGGTGCAAGGCAGTTTCTTGATGAACACAGATGTGAAAATCCTTAGAGTGCCTGACAGTGCACAATAAATCCAATAACACGTTGTAAAGACCAACTTTATTAGCTAGATGTGTTCACCCAGGAGTACAAGGAAAATTCCACATACCCGTGATCATAACATATAAGGAGAATCAAGGAAGGAGTCCCTTTTTTTACCAGTAAAGAAGAAAACAGATGGAACTGGAGATCTTGTTACTCAAACCAGTACTCAAACATATAGCTGAGGACTATATGTTTTGTCTCGTAAGATGCATGGGCAGAGGTGGGGGCTGAACTTTTGAAAGAGGGCAACTATTGGAAGAAACAAAGAAATATAATGAATATATTATATGAATGTTATACAAGTGCATTACATGTATGTATGGAGATGTCATAATATTCCTTATGTGGTACAGTTAATATGTACCAACAACAGTTTTAAAATAAGAAAGAAGGAATAAAGCAAAAAAAATTAATGGAAAATGAGTGATAATTCATCAAAAATTAAAATAATAAATCAAGAGTGAACAAGAATTAAGTAAAAATAAAGGTCCAAACACCAAAACCAAAATCCATTAATTAGGGCTCAAACTCACTGTGGTGAGATCCAGCTAGTCGCAATACCCAGTTCCAAATAGATCAAGTCATTCTAAGTCAATCTACAAGCCAATGCTAAAGACCTACTGCTCTCCTCCCTCGATGCAGTACTGTATAGAACAGCATAAAGACAGTAGTATGGACTCAAGTAGCATAGGAATATCTATGATGGAATTTGAAGTATTAGAAAGAGAATCAGATGAATAAGTAAGTACAGGGCCTGCGAGCCCAAGTTTGGAGTGTTTGAGTTTTAATATTGAAGCAGAGTAAGCAAGTGTGGGGCCTGCGAGCCAAAGTGTGCTGTGTGCGTACAGGGCCTTGTGGAAGAAAACAAAGAAATGTAATGGAGGAACCATAATGTATGTTGGAGATTCCCTGAGTGGTATTGAACCATATGTGCAGCAAAGTGATAAGCAATAAAGAACGGTACTTAAGGAGCAGGCCTGGGCCACACGAGACAGTTGGGAAGGGAGACAAGAGCAGCCTGAGGCTCTGTCTCTGTAGAGCCCAAACCCCCAGTCCACACACCTACCGGAGAACTGACACCCGACTTGGCAAAATACTCTGAGGGCCATCCCAGATGGTGACTGTTGAGTGTCCGGCACCCTGGCTCTGACCTGCTGAGGAAACCCCGAGAGGATGGCAGACTCTGGAGGCTCGGCAAAATATTCTGAGGGCCATTCCAGATGGTGACCGTTGAGTGTCCGGCACCCCTGGCTCTGAGGGTGGCAGCCTTCGGAGCCTCCTAGGTGTGCACCCAGGAACCTGTGTCCATGGGAACCTTGGAACTGGTAAGAAGGACTCTGTGTCTGTTTCCTTGATAGCTGCGACATAGCAAGTGTACGGGTGGAGGTTGCTTGTCACAAGTACAAAGACAAAACTCAGCCCCAGACACTGCCTTACATGTCAGCTATCTAGGATTCCTCACAATGGCTCCTGTGAGATCACAGCAAATAATGGACCAATTACAGCTGGGTATGAGCCACAGTGCTTCTTAATCACTTTCCATCCTCACGGACTGCATTACTTACTTTTCTCACGGCTGTGACAAAACACCTAAGAAGAAGCAACTGAAGGGGGGAAAAGGCTTATTTTGTCTCACATTTAGGGGACAGAGTAGCGTGATGTTGGGAACACCTGGTAGCTGGGACATCAGGGATATATAAAAACCAGGTATTACACCTTGAGAGTCTGCCATATCTTTCAGTAACCCACTTTCTCCAGTACTCTCCACCTACCAAGGGTCCCATAACTTCTCCAACTACTACCACCTCTCAGGGAACCATATGTCCAGCGGAAGACATTGTGAAAACATTGCACATTTGAACCATAACTAGGATCTTTCTCCATTTTAATAGCAAGAAAAGCAGTAGTAATCATGATAAAGATAGACTCAGGGCCTTTATCGTCCCTGAGTTAAGAACATCAGCATCGACTAGTTACAGTGGACGTGTAGGGTGCTTCAATGGTTTTCTCACTTTGACCCTGAAATTATATAGCTTTAGCTCTTTTCGCACCTCATCATCTTAGAAATTCACATTGATGGATGTCAAAAGCATCTGTAGGACTCAGAGGAAGAGAAGACATGACATCGATCTTAGGAAAACAAACTTACAACAAATTTAGTCCTAGAAGAGGGAGAGAAGCCACAGTCCACTAATGTAATGTATGTACATTGGTATGTGTGTAGTATGGTAATGCTACCACTAGTATATAGGAAGCACCTCACACTATGTTATTCACATTAATTATACTACACTATGTTAAATATGTTGGCATGAACACAAGTGAAAACTGACTCTCATCCCTATCCCCATCCCTTTGTGTAATGGTCACTGATTATAAGCCACTGAGGTGTCTGAGAATGCTGGGAGGTTGGTTGGGCAGGTCACCATCCTATGGAGTTGACATGCACACTGTAAGTGTACCTGGGAAGATTGTAATATACTAAATGTGTTTACAGGAAGCATTTAAGATAGCCATAGAGAGCACAGATTAAAATTGTAAAGGCAGCACAAGATCACACCTGAAAAATCATTCTATAAGACCTGACCAGAAATGGGCCAAAATACTGATGATTAAGGCAAAAAATATATGAAGTAGATAGGATGTTAATACTGCTAGCTGGGACACATGAAATACCACCCACCTTTTTCTGAAGTGAAATCCAAAGCATATTTATATCTGGGGAGATGTCTCATCAGCTGAAGTGTTTATTGCACAAGCAAAGAAGCTGACTTTATGTCCCTGCATCCCATTTAAAATGCTGATTAGGTGGGTGTAATGATCCACCTGTAATTCCAGTGCATAATTTCAAAGTAAAATTATTCTTGGTGATACTCAGAGCTTAACTCTAAGGCAAGTGGAACTAAGTCAAGTAGAAGGAACTATGCCCTCAGAGGTTCACAAGGACTGCCCTTAATTGTTCTGCTTCCCAGGCCTCATGATTCCCAAACTGAAAAATAAACAAATATCCACTAAAACTGTCTTGAGAAATCAATCCAATGACTGTGTGTCAGACATTCTACTGTTGCTAAATAGTTCGTGTGATACCCGTCTCACCTCTGTGGATGTTTTAAAGTTTCTACATAGTGTGGGATCTAGGAACCCCACATCACAGACAGGAAACTTAAATCCTACAAGCCAGTTTTGGATTTTCTTAGTTGAAGAAATGCAGGCAAATGGTTAGCACATGAAGGCTCTCAATATCTGTAAACTAACTCTAAAATTGCTACTGTCCTCCAATCATGCTTCACCACTGAAATGGTTTCAAGCATTTCACAGGCTATGAGTAGAAAGAGCATCACCAAGGCCAGCGAGATTACTCCTGGGGCAAAGGAGCTTGCTGTCAAGGCTGATGATCTGACTTTACAGGGTGGAAAGAGAGAACTGGGACTTGCAAGTTGCCCTGTCAACTCCACATGGGTACTATGAGTACGCACGCATGCATACACACATATACAGTGTGTTAATTTCTTCATCTTGCTAGCTTTTCACTAGAAATGCTAAAGGCTAAATGATTATAGAACTCAAACCACTTAGGAGAATAGGTGCTTAATTCTAACCTATAATTCTAGGTTAAGTTCATTCAGCATGGCAGGAGAGTTTATACCAGCACCAGGAGCCAAGGGACCTGGTCAGACTGTATCTATCAGAATTACTAAGAGGAGCATACTTTTTCTCTTGCGGGTACGCCAATGTACTCTCTCCATCTTATCCACCTGACCAGAGAATGGGAACATTCACTGTGAGCTGGGTCTTCCCACTCAGGTAATCTCCCAGGCTCAGCATTTGTCCTAACTAAACAACTTCACAAAGATGGGTCTAAGTGCTCAACCTTCAGTTGTCAAGTTGACGTCTGTAACTAACTGCCATATACATACTAAAAATAAATGTAGGAAAAAAAGCGTCATCGCCTTGGTGACTACTGTCATAACAGAACAAGGTTTAAGCACTTGCTCCTACCCTAGAGAGAATGGGAAGCATGGGACATGGACAACACTGGAGAATGCCTGAGTGGCAGCTCAACCACGTTTTGGGGGGAATGGGCACAGTAGAAATTTCCAGGCACTGCTAGGCTTCTGCATGATAACCTGGGAAGCCACAGTACCTGGGCACCAGAGGATCCAGGTGCCCCAGACCCTACCTAATTCCTCCTGCAAATATCATCCTGTGGAAACCTGGTCAGTCTGGATCCCATAAGCTTCAGGCATTCTCAAGGAGAGAGGCCTGGGGAGAGAAAGACCCTGCACTGGAACTCTGCACAACCCCATCAAAGCAGGCAGGGCCCACCGTTCTCTGGACATGTAATGGAAGCAGGACAGGCTGAGATTGGGGCATTGAGACCGTGCACCTGCTTCTCTGCCCGCAGTGGCTCCATGAAAACCTTGTGCTCTGCTGCACTGTAGAGGCCCGCTGAGTGCTGCTACCTGTCCTCCTGTGTACACGCAGCGGAGTCCCAGCACCGTCCTGTCACACGCAGCGACTTTCACGCCAGGACATCCATAAGGCACTGGATTCCAGGAAGAAAAGTCACAACCACTTTTCAGTGTCACAGTGAGGGACAGGCAATTCACCATGAGGCACAGCGTGACTTAGGTGAGGGACAGCAGGAAGACTTCCTAGTGCTGCTACCCGGTCCTGCGGGGTCCACGCAGTGGCGTCTCAGGTCATCTTTCCCCACATTGCTTTCAGGATGCCTGCAGTGGGTGCCTGCTGTCTCGTCTGTGATGGACGAGTGCAGTAGCCGTGAGAGCAGCCACCACCACGAGGATGAGGGACCCATGCTGTCAATGAGGGACTCTAGTGATCGCTGTTCATGAGGGGCCATGAGATTGCTATCTCTGAGGGATCGAGCAGCTGCCCCAAGGAACTCATGGAGCCATCCTGAGGTACCTACATGGCCACCTCAATGAAGGACCCGGTGACCCCTGAAGGACCCTCCTGTCCACCCTAAGGGACAGTGCAGAGGCTCCAACATTGGGTCATGCCTGGGTCCACACAAGGCCCGCATGGGCATCAGCACCCAGCAGCAGAGAGACTCCATCAGCTCCTGCAGCCCCCTTCACACTGTCCACCTTGGGCACCTTCCAGCCTGGCATCCTGGCATCCTGCAGTCCCTGCTCTCTTGCCAGGAGGGGTAAGTGCTTAGGTGTCCCTGGCTCACACCTCCATCCTCCTGCAAACACAGCAAGTTTCTGCCCCAGGGCCCTGGGGTCTGGGGCCCTTGCTTCTCTGTGTCCTGCCCGGGAGAGTTCCCAGCAGTCCTGTGACTAGACGCTGCTATTCCCAGGAAATGAGGCTTAAGAAGGCTGAACAACGTCCCTGGGTCAAAAAGCAAGGTAAGAAGTTGACTGGGATCCAAGCTAAGACTGTCCTCAGGGTGGTAGGGGACCAAACTCACAATTTGCCTTGTCTCAGAGAGATTTTCACTTACAGTAGCCAGATGTCTTCACATGTTCAATTCTTGTTTTAGTTAATGTTTATTGCAACAAATCTTCGGAAAATGTATCACTACTTTTTTTTGTATTTCACATTTTTATTTTTAATTATATTAACAATGAATTTATGTGTTTTCATCACCTATTACTTATCCCCATTTCCTATCTCATTCCACCCCATTTCCCCTCCAGCAAGCATCCCTCTTCCATGTCCCCCTGCATATGTGATCCACTGGATCTCACCTACATGACTGCTCTAGCTAGTGCCTCTGTACCCACCAGGAGGCAAATGACACCAGTGGGTAAACCATAAAGTGTAGAGCCCTCCCTCTTATCCCGCCACAGACCAGTACAGTCTTTCAGGGTGGTGTTCTATCTTGAGGGATTGTTGGGCCCACCCAGGATTTGCCCCAGGGCATGGCTGAGCACATGGGACTAAAGATGGTGCTGAGGGAAAGGGTCTTGGGCATAACCTGATTACTTCAGAGAGAGCCCTAATTGGCTTTCAGGCTTTCTGTTCTGATTGACATTGAACTTGGCCACTAGCACCTAAAGGATGTTTTGACCTTTGACATAATTGGCCGGCCATTTGGAGCTTTTTGTCTTTTGCCTATATAAGCTCCTTTGTTCCCCCCAATAAACTGAGATCTGCTGAAGACCAGACAGACTTCCCTGTTCTGAGACTGAGTCTCTGGGGAATGGGGAATGGAGGCGGAGGTGGGAATGGCCTTTTCATCAACGCAGCCAGCAGCTGTGTAATAGAGCGTGTGAATGAGTGTGTGAGTGGGCTGAAACACTCCACGCAGTGGGTGAGTGGACACTACAAAGGATCTCCTTGCTCCATGACAAAATGTTGATAGGCCAGCTATTCATGCAGGTCCAAGGAAGTAGAAACTATTGCATTGAGTATTTAGGTTTAGCAGCTCTGATATGAGCAGACCTCTCTTCATATCAAGGTTCATATCTTACCTCTTCTCATTCTCTGGCTCTTATACTCTTACCGTGGTTGTCTGAGCAATGAGGTAAATTACTAGGAATATTTTTAAAATGTGAAGTTATTGATCATCTTTCCTTTTATATAATAGTAGACTTCAGTGTCCTTGGAGAAAAAATGGTCTTCAAGCTAAATTGTAAGGTTTTTTCACAAAACAGCTCAGAAAGCTTGGTGTGGTTGTGCACACAGTCTTGGCATATGGTGGGTGAAAGTTGGAGTCCAAAGTCACCCTTGGCCACATGTTTAGTTTGAAGACAGATGCATGATATGCCTCTGTAGATTCTATAAGTTTGTCTTTTAAAGTTGTGTTCTGAAAAAGTTTTCTCCAGCCATATATATTACACATACATTTTACATTAGGCAAATAAAATTTTATATAGTTAAGATGTGAAATCTAATGATTTTTTTCTGTTATGGCATGCAGTTGTGTGGTTTATTAGTTAAAATAAACAAAAAATACACTGATGTTGAAATAAAACAATCATATACAGTAATTATAAGGTGATTACACAAAGACGCCAAAGATGAGCCAAAAGCTGTCATAAGGATATGCTGTATATTTTAGCTGTAGACACCCCTTGATCACTCATAGAAAACAAATGTACTTTTATAGTATCTTTATTTAAAGAAAATATATTTCAATTACAATGCACAGGCTCAGAAGGATTAAGGAGTACATTGCTTGAGTAACAAAGCACAACCACACCAAGCTTTCCCCTATCTCATTGTACTTAGGTGTTTCATGTGCTTAGAAGGATATTTCTGTACTGCCAATGAATTGATATACCATAGGAAGGAAAAGGAAATCTAAGGATTTTACATGCCTTGTACAAATAATTACCACAGCAAACTCTGCACACGCATTGCATTCCATTGTTAATTGGTGGCAGGATGACACACTTAAGGTCTTCCCTCTCATCAAGTACTGTGATGATTAGATTAAGGTGTCAACTTGAGAGTTGCAGGCTGTTTGGAGCATAGCTGTGAACTATCAATGGTTGGATCAAGCCCCTAAATAAGCCTGCAGGTACTTATTTAATTGATGTGGAAAACCTAGCCCATAGTCAGTGGCGCTTTCCAGTTGTGGACCAGATAAAAGGAAGTGCAAGGAGGAAGGACTTGCTCGCCCCTTATTCTGTGTCGACTTGCTGTGGAGTCTGCTCTTTGGGCATCGTTGCTTCTAGAGCGCAGTTGCCTTCCTTGTTGCTGCTGCTGCTACTGCCTCCATCCTTGGCTGACTCAGGGCTGGGCCCTTTTGACTGTGCTGCTGTTTTCGCTGCCTTTGGAGTCTGATCTTGCAGGCTTACTGCTTTTCATCACTGACGTCGAAGCCCAGCGTCTTCAAACTTCTAGCATTATAGAGGCTGAAGACTTCTTTGAGATCCTTCAGCTTTGTAAAACAAAATACAGTAATCAATACTTAGGGCTGTACTTTAGATTTCTAGAATGTGTTCAACATGGTTTCACATCCTTTTGAGCAACATCTTTCCATTTTCCTGACCTTAAAGCCTCTGGCCATAGCTATTATATTCTGTCTGTGCACTGAGATTTTTTTAGACACTGCATGTAACAGAGTGTGTGATGATTGCCTTTCTCTGTCTGATTTGTTTCTCTTACTGTAATGACCTCTAGATCCATTCAGGCTATCTCAAATTGTGTGATTTCTGTCTATTCTATGGCTGAATTGGGATCACAGTTGCAATGAACATGAGACTGATGATACCTCAGGATACTGATTTGTTTTCCTTAAGGTATATACCCAGATATGGGATATTTGATTCATTTGAGAGTCTCCCTACTGTTTTCCACAGTGGCAATGCCAGTATGACCCCCAGCCTACGGTGCACAGGGCTCCTTTTTTTTCACTAGTACATGTGTTCTTTTTTGATGTTAATCATGCTAGCCATGGGATGTGATGTCTCACTGCTTTTGATTTGCATTCCCCTGTTAATGGTGTTGAAAACCTTCATGAATCTGTTGATCATTTACTTATCTTTCCTACTATTCTTTGCCCATTTGTTATAAGGATTTCCCTTTTTTGCTGTTAAGTTATGTGATTGTTTTTAGGTTTCAACCTTTTATCAGATATATGGTTTCCAAATATTTCCCCCTGTATTTCAGACTGTTCTCATTGCTGTTATTTTTCCCCCTGTCCACAAGCTTTTATGATTGTCCTGTGTATGTCATATCCAGGAAACATTTCTCAGACCAGTGACAAGTAGCTTTTCCTCTGGTATCTTCTAGATTTTAGTGGTTTCAGCAATGATATTTCAAAGATCTTTAGTTCATTTCCAGTTAAATTTTGTGGTGAGTATTCAAGTGGTCCTGTTTCATTCTTTTTCTTGTGTATATTGTTTCCCTAGCACCATTTATTAAACATGTTCTTTTTTCCCTTGCAAAGATTAGTTGGCCAGGGGTTGGAGAGGTGGCTCAGGGGTTAAGCCTCTGCCTTGTAGGTGGAAGGTCCTGAGTTCAGATCCTAGACCCCACGTATAAACACTGGGCAGAAGCGAGGGCAGCCTGCGTTTCTGGTCCTGGTAGGGCGGAGCCTGTGGATCCCGGGGTGGAGTAAACAAGGAAGAGGTGGAGACGGTCCATGGTGGTTCCCGAATTAGCCCATGGTCTTCACATACACACACACACACACACACACACACACACACACACACACCACACGCACAATTGAATAAATAATTTAAATTTTTTTTTAAAAAGAGCCGTCTGGAGATTCTTGAAGAAATTAAAGATTGAAATGCCATATGACCCTGCAATTCCACTTCTGAGAATAACCCCCCACAGAGCAAATATTTACCTTGATAGCACAAGCACGACCATGTTCATAGCAGCACTGTTGACAATAGCAAAGACGTGGAATCAACCCAAATGTCCAACAGTTGACGAGTAGATAAGGAAAATGTGGCACATCTGTACAATGGAGTACTACTCAGCCATCAAGAATGATGAATTAATGCAATTTGCCAGGAAATGGATGGAATAAGAAACAATTATATTCAGTGAAATATCCCAGACACAGAAAATTAAGTGCCGTATGTACTCCCTAATAGGTGGCTCCTAGTACCAAACCCACTTGAGACATTCAAAGATAAATCTCTGTAATAACTACAGTAATTGCTAAGACTATGAACAGGAGGGATGGGGAAGGAGGGCCACACCAGTAACGAGAGAGGGGACCATGTTACAGCAGAGAAAATTGGCCACCATCAAGGACTGCAAGTAAGTAATGAGACATCTGGTTAAGTTCACAGACTTTCCTTCCTGATCATTTACAACTGATGGGGTATGATCTGACTATAAGGGGAGGATGTATAGTCCGGCAGATAGAAAGTAACCATTTCAGCAGATGGGTGATTGACCCCTCCCTCACTGCAGTTTCATACTTTTATTACATCTATCTTTGAATATACTCTTATAACAAGACTCTAAATTAACAGGTTTTTATCTCTGGCCAGGGGGTGATATCCAATACCCATCAGGATGGAGCCAAGGGGATTGCAGGAGCAGCAAAACTGAAAAAAATAAATCAATGAACCATAATCCAGAACATCAGAGACTCTATATCAACCACCTGGAACTAGGCCAGCCTAATCTCTCCCCAGCCTGAAGCTCAGGGAAATTTGCAGAAGAGGGGGGCGGTAAGATTGTAAGAGCAAAAGGATGGGAGGACTAACGATATGCAAGATTCTCCACACAAGTTAGGGCTGAAGCAATCATATTTGGACTTTGCATGCCCTGCGCAATGTCCAACACACTATTGACCTCACAAAGTCTAGCATCAGCTAAAGGCACCAAGATCCCTGGAGGCAAGGGATTGACAGCCACAGTAGTGTTCCTATGCTTAAAGGGAACACAGGAAACGGTTCTGGGAAATGCCACTGGGTCCTTGCACCTCATCGGAGAGGAGGACCCAGAGGAGAGTTTGGCATGCACATTAAAGGATGCTCTGGGGATGGGAGGGGAGGCACTGGGAGATGGGGAAGGAAGAGAGAGGGGAGGGGGGCAGAAGGGGGGCACAGGGGGATAGGGGGTTGGAGGGAGGGGGGACCGGTGTACCTGTTAAGTCTGTATGAGTGGAAACAAAAAAGAAGGGCCTCTGCCCCCAGTCTGCCAAATCCCAGGCGAGTCCGCCCAGCTCCCCCAGGTGCCCCCGTGTCCCAGCAGCACCCAGGCGGCCTCCGACTTTGCCTGGGCCTCGCCCCGGATGCCAGCCCCTTTCTTCCTACCGCCCGCTGATCCACCCGACCAGACAGGACTTGCTCACATTCCTCCATTTCTGGAGCTTGGGTGGGCCACTAAGCCAAGTCCCAGGTCCCAGGTGAAGAATTCTGCCATCAACATAAGTCCCTCTGCCTCTCCAGCCCACCGGGGACCTATGCACGTGGTGCAGGGAAGACACACTGCTACTCAGAATTCAATAGAGTCCAAAGGAAACTCAAGCAAAACTCTAAGGGACAAAGGCTATACACCTGGAGTCCTCTACAATCATCCTATCACGTGGGAGAGATTCTTCACATCCAGCCCAAAGATAAATAAACCTCCTTTTTTTTCACCTTACTGATCCTTTCTAGTATCAATTGCTGTAGATCAACTTCTACATACAGCCACCCCAAAAACATATACAACTCCAGGGAGTACACCACTCACCTTCACATATCACCAAGATACTAAATCGTAAAAGTGCACTACCATACTAATATTCACCTCCTGTCTACTTAACCTGACTTAACTGATGTACTAACAGCCTAATAGCCTCATCTAGGAAATTACAATAACAAAAGACAAACATACCCAATCCAAGGCAAGCACTAGTAATAACTGGCAAGTGTAATAATACCAACTAAATCAGTTCAGTGAAAAACACACAGAAACTGAAAGGTCCTAAGAAAGAAAACGACAATGCCCAAGTCAAAGTGCAGATCCACGAGAAACAAAACCCAAGAAGACCAATCTCCCACCAAAAGAATTAACCCCATAATGATGGATTTTGACCAGAACAAATTCACAGAAAATAGCCAAGAAAGCCAGACCCAACAGAGTATGATCATTACCATGATTAATACTATGAAAGAGGAAATCCGAGAAGAGTTAAACAACCGCATCAACCACTTTGAACAGGAACACAACAGGCACCTGGAGGAGTTGAGAAAAACAGTTCAAAAAACAAAAATAGGCATAGAGCAGTTGAAACAGTCTCAGGCAGAGTTTAAAATTGAACTAAAAGACAAGTTATCTTCAAACCAAAACTCAATAGAGAGTCTTATCAGCAGAACAAATGAAGCAGAAAATAGAATTTCAGATCTTGAAGACAAAGTGGGAGAATTAACCAGCTCAATGGAAGAGATTGTTAAAGCCAAAAAGAAACTTGAGTGGAACATTCAAGAGATATGGGATACCCTGAAGAAGCCTAACATGTGCATTCATGGAATAACAGAACAAGAATCCCAAAATACCACACCAGAGGAAATATTTCAAATCATCATAAATGAAAATTTTCCACAATTAAAGAATAAGAGGCCCATCCAAGCACAAGAGGCATTTCGCACTCCAAACAGATATGACCAAAATAGAAAATCACCATAGCAAATAATAGTCAAAACACTCCACATTCAAGACAAAGAAAAGGTGCTGAGAGCTTCAAGAGAAAAAAAATCAAGTCACTTTTAAAGGTAAACCTATTAGAATAACAAATGACTACTCAATGGAAACAGTAAAAGCAAGAAGAGCCTGGATAGACATAATTCAAGTATTAAATGAACAAAAATGCCAACCCAGACTGATACACCCGGCAAAACTATCTGTCATGATTAAGGGAGAAAGAAAAATTTTCCAGCACAAAGACAACTTGAAGGGATACATGTCTACCAAACCAGGCCTTCAAAAAATCCTAGAAATGATACTCAAGCTTGAAGAAAAGAACAAGCGTATCCAGGAAGACAGAAGGGAAGTATAATACCACCAAAATATAAATGTCAAACAATACGCTTACAAAACCCACTAAACATAAAAAATGTCCAGAATTAAAAATAATTTCTCCATTATAACATTAAATGTCAATGGTGTTAACTCACTGATTAAGAGACACAGATTACAAACTTGGATTAAAAACCACAATCCAACAATCTGCTGCCTTCAAGAAACTCATCTCACCACAAAAGATAGGCACGTCTTAAAAATGAAAGTCTGGTCCAAAATTTTGCAAGCTAATGGAACTAGGAAACAGGCAGGAGTAGCCATTATGCTTTTGGACAAAGTGGACTTCAAACCAAAGAAAATCATAAGAGACACAGATGGATACTACTTTTAGTCACAGGTACAATTCACCAGGAAGACTTCACAATACAGAACATATGTGCACCCAATAGAGGCCCCTCCACATTCATTAAGAAAACCCTACAGCATCTAAAGCGAGAAATCAAGCCCCAAATGATAATTCTTGGGGATTTCAACACCGCCCTCTCAACATGGGATAGATCAACAGGTCAAAAGCTTAACAGAGACATTTTGGAACTTAATCAAACCCTTAAAGAAATGGACCTTACAGATCTCTATCGAACTTTTCATCCACGCACCAAAGAATAGACATTTTTCTCAGCAGTACACGGAACTTTCTACAAAATAGATCACATATTGAGCCACAAAATGAATCTCCACATATACAAGAAAGTTGAAATTATAGCCTGTGCCCTATCAGACCACCACGGCCTAAAGCTGGATATCCACAACACAACGAACGACAGAAAATACACTAACTCCTGGAAACTTAACACTTTGATGCTGAATGAGAACTGGATTCAGGAAGAAATTAAAAAGGAAATTCAGGATTTCCTGAAAGAAAACGATAATGAGAATACAACTTACCAAAATCTCTGGGACACAATGAAACCTGTCCTGACAGGTAACTTCATAGCTCTTAATGCCTACATCAAAAAAATGGAAACATCAGAAATAAATAACTTAACAATGCAGCTTAAAGCTTTAGATAAACTAGAGCAATCTGATCCCAAAAGCAGCAGACGAGAGGAGACTAGCAAAATAAGGGGAGAAATATCCGACATCGATATTAGGAAAGCGATACAGAAAATCAACCAGTCAAAAATCTGATTTTTTGAAAAAAAAATCAATATTGATACACCCCTAAGCTAAATTAACCAAAAGCAAGAGAGAGAAAACCCAAATTAACAAAATTAGAAATGAAAATGGAGTTATCACTGCTGATACACAAGAAATCCAGAGAATTATAACATCATATTTCAAAAATTTATATTCTGTGAAGTTTGACAACACAAAAGAGATGGACGAATTCCTAAATAAACACAACTTACCTAAATTGAATCAGGAAGTGGTGAATTATTTAAATAGTCCTATAACATATGAGGAAATCGAGGAAGTAATCTCGAATCTTCCCACAAAAAAATGTCCTGGACCAGATGGATTCAGCGCAGAGTTCTACGAGATATTTAAGGAGTTAATAACACCAATACTCCTTAGACTGTTCCATCAAATAGCAAAGGAAGGAACACTACCAAATTCCTTCTATGAAGCTAATATCGTTTTAATCCAAAAACCTAATAAAGATTCACTGAAAAAAGAAAACCATAGGCTGATCTCTCTGATGAACACAGACACAAAGATTCTCAACAAAGTCTTAGCAAATCAGATTCAAAAACATATTAAAAAGATCATTCACGGGGACCAAGTAGGCTTCATCCCCGACACACGAGGTTGGTTCAACATATGCAAATCAATCAATGTAATTCATCATGTAAACCAGTCCAAAGTCTAAGACCACATGATACTCTCGATAGATGCAGAAAAAGCTTTTAACAAGATCCAACAGCCTTTTATGATCAAAATGCTAGAGACAGTAGGAATGGAAGGAACCTTTATCAAGATAATAAAAGCTTTATACAACAAGCCCACAGCAAGGATTATGCTCAATGGGGAACAATTGGAAGCATTCCCACTTCGATCAGGAACTAGACAAGGCTGTCCACTCTCACCACTTCTATTCAATGTTGTACTTGAAGTCTTAGCTAAAGCCATAAGACAAGAAAGGGACATAAGAGGGATTCAAATCGGCAAGGAAGAAGTCAAGCTATCCCTATTTGCAGATGACATGATCTTATACCTGAGGGATCCCAAAAACTCCACTAGGAAGCTCCTGGAACTAATTGAGAAGTTCAGCAGGGTGGCAGAATACAAAATAAATGTACAAAAATCAGTGGCCTTCCTATATGCCCAGAATGAAAGAAGTGAAAAAGCCCTGAGAGAAACAATCACATTTACTATAGCCCCCCAAAAATGAAATACCTTGGTATAAACCTAACCAAGGTAGTAAGAGACCTTTACAATGAAAAATTTAAAACCCTAAAGAAAGAAATAGCAGAAGACACCAGAAGGTGGAAAGACCTCCCATGTTCCTGGATTGGCAGAATCAACATCGTAAAAATGACCATCCTACCAAAGGCAATATACAAATTCAACACTATACCAATTAAAATCCCAAAGCAATTCTTTAAAGAGGTTGACCAAACAATCTCAAAATTCATATGGAGGCACAAAAGACCCAGGATAGCAAAGACAATCCTGAGTAACAAAAATATTGCTGCAGGCATCACCATACCAAACCTTAGTTTATACTACAAATCACACTACTAAATCCAGTGAATTGGTTTAAATGCTTTTAATTTTAATTTCAAATCCAAGAGAGTCATTTCCAAAAAAAGTCCGCCATCATAAAACTGTTGTCAATTATACTTTTATGCATTGCTGATATGTAGACGAATCTTATGCTATATTTACTTTTTCCTTCATTCAGTAATCTAAAGACTCATTTGACATAAAAACGTTATTTTTGTTTTTAACCGTATAATCCACCTCAGCACTGTGTAGTACTAGATAATTTATTTACCAGACTCACAAAAGCAGAAAATGACTTGTGCCTCTTTATTTTATGGGCTTAGTGCCATGTGGCTGTATCTTTTTGTAGGTTTTCACATATGGGACTCACTTTGGTGTACCTGATAGACACTTTTTGTCATTTATTTTAGTGAAATACACATTCCTTCATGCCAAAGGGAAAGTTGTGCTTTTTGTTTGTTCTTAAAGTTGTAGTTGGGCATTAGTCAATTATTTTAGAAATTTCTTGGTGGTTCTTCCTTTTTACATTCTGAATTAATTTAGTTCCCACAAAAGGTATGTGCTTGGCAGTCTACAGATGGGTCCATCTACTGACTCACGGAAGGTACCAATGGGCTCCTGTCCAGAAGCAGCTTGTTTACATGCTCACTTCAATCCCCATATACAGTCTCCACCTGGTCTTCTGACTACCATGGCCCCCAATGGATAGACTACGAAGAGATGTATCTTAACCTTACCATGCTCTTAATCCCCTAACAGGTGAATGTCCCTGGAAACATGATAAAGAAAAACAGAATTCTGTCATTGTAAACACTCATCAATTCAAGTAAGAAAGGCATTTGTGCACTGTGGGACTCCACCTACTCTTTAGGGAGAGCAGAAAATGGAGGCAGAGGACATAGAAACTAAACCAACTCAAAGGAGATGGAGGGAGCTATACTGGTAACACTCTGCTCTTCTATACCTCGTGAAACATGAGACTTGGTTACCTGGACATCCAGAAACATCATGGGCTGCTCCTGAACTGAAACCTTTCCAGAGACCTTAAATCAAAGTTGAATTCAGGGTAATGAAAGCTGTTATTATTATGTCATAAAGGAGGTAAAAAAGCAATAACTTTTTAAAAGGATAATTATAGAGGTGACTTTGAATGAAAAAGAAATTCTAAAATCCTAACTCATTTATTGCAATTTTTATAAAGAATTTATGCATTTTGGGGAAACTAAAGTGAAAAGTGATCCTGGAAATTAAATGTAAATTTTAAGTTAGTGCATTTAATCATGCATATACTAAGTACGTAAGGTGTAAGAATAAGCCTTTAAAGGGACTTAAAAGTTATGCAAACAAGGGCTGGAAAGATAGATAGCTCCTTTGGAAAAGTGCTTACAGTGTAAGCATGAAGACCTGAGTATGGTCGCCAGAACCTATGTTAAAAATCCAGCATATGTCTGCCATCTCACTGCTTGGGATGTAGAGACAGGATTTCTGGAATGTGCTGCCCTTGCCAGTTTAGCTGAATCAATGAGCTCTGAGTTCAGTGAGAAATCCTGTCTCAAAAATAAAGTGGAGAATAATTGATGAAGACTTGATGTCACCCTCTGACCCCCCATGCACACACCTGTGTGTGGTTGATTATGACATTAATATCATAAATTTATAAGACATACACTAAGTTTTCCAAAGCATCTTCCTTCTCTGTCCTACAGAGGCTGTTGCCCACTGGGGAACCTAAGTTAAAAGCCAGCATGGGGACATACCAATACTCTGTCTCCAAAAGCCCCAAAGCATCAGAAGTCAAGGAAACCTTCTTGCTGTCCCTCAGTCTTCCTCTGTGCTAGTCCCCTTGTCTTGAATGTCTTTTACTCACCCCAGTTCTATGTATCCAAAGCTTCTATAGCCTCAACATTTCATTTAGCATGAAAATTATTGTGATACAAGTGTCACCTTGACAGTTGTAGAGAATTAATAATTGAGTGAGGCAGCATATTCCTCACTTGGGTGTGTTAATTTTGTTGGTTCTATGACTTTAGAGAACCCTAAGTAATACAGATTGTGGTACCAGGAATGGGGTGTTGCTGGCTATTTGGACTTTGTAGATTTTGAATGACTTTTTTCAAGGAATATGGCAGTTTTGAAGACACTGAGATTGTGTGCTCTGAAAAACATTCAGTTTGTGGGTTGTCTGGGAAGTAGTGAGGCTGAGAAAGCCATGGATTATTTTGGCCCAATTTGTGATGACAGGAACAAGGATTTTGGTAAAGTTAAAATTAAAGATGATGGACTTGGTTTACTTTATATGTTTTGGATATGGACAGGGCAGACAGAAGAGAAGCTGTGGCTATTGAAGTCATTGTCATTGAAGGAAAACCTAGTGCTCTGCATTGGTTCAGCAGAAGAAAGGAATATCAGTATGTTGAGATTTTGCCAAGTACAGAGATTCTTCTGAGACTCAGCACAGAAAAGCTGAATTAGCTGTGATTTCTAGGGAGTAAATCTCCACCTGGTTAGCAGAACTTGGTAATGTCATCTACATGGTTCTAGTTTTAGAAGCATCAAAGATGCAATGAGGAAGTGGTTGTGGATTCCTCCTCCAAGGTTTCAGAAAATGGCGGGAAAGGCAGAATGTAGCAGAAAGCCTGCAGACAGGCCCAAGAAGGGCATATTGTGCAGTGGAGTTAAAGCCTGGCTTGCCACTGAGAAGTGAAGATGTTAGAGATGCCAGAGTCAATGTGGGACACCTGCTAAGGAAAGCTGTATACATGAGGAACAGAGATTGCCAAGAATCTATGAGCAGGTCAATAAAATGGGGGGAACAGTTTGAGAAAGTGGATATCCTTGTGTATACTTGGCCAGGCATGCTGGTCTGGCAAGTAATGATCATCCCTCTCTGTTGTTATGTCCATATGGTTCCCTTGGCCCTGGTGTCTGTTGTGAGTTCTCTTGTCAAGTTGAACTAAGAACTGTAACTAGACTATCATAAAAGAAAACAAATCCCTTGTTCCCTCCTTAATCCATTTGATGGTGATTTTATCAGTGACATACAGAGTAACTACAGCATAGTCTATAGAACAGAAACAGACCTCTCCAAATCAGTAACATACTGGATTCTCATTCCATAAATTGCCGTGAGACTTGCATAAACAAATGGATCATGATTTTCCTGTGATACCTGGCTATTCACCCAATCTAACTCAGTCCAGCTACACTGAAGGAAAAAAAAAAGACACTAAAAGAGTGGGTTTCTCGTGTGTGGTGTGTGTATACACACAATAGCTCACTAATATATTTAAAAGATTAAGTGGTATAAGACAACATTACAATTTGTATTGCAAATGGTCCTCTCCAAATCCCATGTGTTAAAGGTTTGGTCCCCAATATGGCTCTATTGAGAACTGGTAGAAACAGTATGGGTGGTCTAATGGGAAGTTTTACATTACTGGAGACATGTCCTTGGTTGTGTGATCTTTTCTGAGGAGACTTAAGCAAACATCTATTCACCACAGATAAGAACATTGATGAAAGACTGGAGAAATGATTCCACGAAGATTAGCCTAGTGAACCAGTGAGTTTACTAGAGTAAATGGGCAGGGTGTAACTTACAGGAGCATGAATGGGAAGGCATTGAATTCAGGAAAAACACGTCCCAGCAGAACTAATGACTCAGAGGGCTGCATCCATGGACTTCCCAGAACAACTTCAGGGATTAGAGTCTTCTCTCTCCCCAGGCAATAGATGTTACAGCTTATGTACTTTTGGACAGGGAACCATGCAGATTTTACCTACTTCCCTATTCTTGTGAGCCACCCTCCTTACTCTAGGGGGAAATGTTTAAATTTAAATGAAATGTCACACAGCTTTCTTGATGATTGTGGGACCTAGGTTCTCTTTCTCTTTCGATTCCTGGCAATGGGATAAACATCTCTGTTCCCTGTGGGATGTAGAAGAGAAATATAGAAGGGAAAATTTTAAATACCTATAGAAAGCAGAAATAAGAAACTCTTTAGCTAGAAAAGTTTCTTACAGGCAGTCACCCACAAGAGAGGACAGATGCTTCTCCTCCTCAACCTGTTTCTTGGAATTTCCCTCTCCACCCAGTTTCCTGGAATGTTCCTTGGTCAAAGTTTAAATTGGACTTAAGATATATGAGGTCTACAAGAAGCATGTGTGCTGACAAGATAAGATTATAAAATGTTAATGGCTAACTGCTTTTTCCTGCCTCTGTAATCAGTTTGCTTCAGCTTGATTGCATTTGCACATGCAACCATGGGGGCTTGAACATCCTGTCTTGGTTTTTGCCTTTAAATACTCCATAATATTTCAATTTGGGGCTTTACATTCTAAGGACTCAGTCCTTATATTTGTCCTGGTATGCCAGTTTATTTTCCAATAAACCTCTTTCTTTGTTAAACTTCTAACTGTTGGCCAGTGGTGAGTTTCTGAATGACCCCAGATCCACAACAGGGCTCAGCACAAAGATAACCAGAGAGGGATTGAAGCTCTTAAGACAAACCTTTTCTCTTTATAAGTAAATTACCTTTTTATCTGTTATGGTAACAGCTGACTTTAATTAGCATAATGTTTTATAAGTAAAAAAAATTACAGAATTTTAATTTCATGTGTGTGTATATGTAGCATGTGTACACATGTATGCAGGTATATGCATCCAGGGGAGACCAGAGGAGGACATCAGGTGTCCTGGTCTATTATTCTCTATCTTATTCCCTTGAGACACAGTCTGTCCTAGAACTTGGAGGTAGGTTGGCTGCCCAAAACTCCAAAAATTCTCCTGTCTCCATCTGCTACATAGCCAGGCTGGAATTACAGGACCCTAAAATCACACCCAGCTCTTTTAACATGAGTTCTGGGTGTTTGAATTTGGGTTCTTTTTTTTTTTTTATTCAATTGTGCATGTGTGCATGTATGTATGTATGTACGTGTGTGTGTGTGTGTGTGTGTGTGTGTGTGTGTGTAGCACCACCATGGACCATCTTTACCTCCTCCTTGTTTACTCTACCCCAGGATTCACAGGTTCTGCCCTACCAGGACCAGAAACGCAGGCCACCCCCACTTCCGCCCGGCATCTATATGTGGGGTCTAGGATCCGAACTCAGAACTTTCTGCCTGCAAGGCAGAGGCTTAATCCCTGAGCCACCTCTCCAGCCCATGAATTTGGGTTCTTATGCTTCCACATAAAGTATTCTTACCCACTGAGTCATCTCCTCATCTGGATTTTATTTTTTAAGCATTTTTAAGAAGTTAAAATAAAAATTTAAATGTAATACTAATTTTTAAATTTATAGAATTTCACTTGTGACAGTCCCAAGCATGTACCATTCTCTCGAGTTAACTTGGTCCCTTCCCTCCTGGCCTCGCTCCTCTGTCTGGACAACTCTTCTACTGGATTCATCCATCACACTCCTCTGGGTGCTGACTATTTAGATCCATGTCTTACTCTCCAAATAGACTGAATGACAAGTTAAGAAGCTATATAACAACTACTAAGGAATTTGCCTGAAATAAAAGTTCAGATTAAGCAGTTTTCAAAGACAGATTATATCAGCCACCCAGAAAATTCCAACTGGCTCCCCACTGGCCTCCCAGCTAACACCTACTTATAAGTAAACAGCCAGAGGGAGCCCATGTAAGCTGTCAGTCTCAGCACTCTCAGCACTCTATGAAAGCTCCCAGTGGCTACCGCATTCAGTCCTTATGACAACCTGCTCCGTCCTACTTAATTTAGCACCTAACAGATCTCAACTTTCAAAACCTGCTGCTCCTCCAACATAGCTGGAAAGTCTCTGTTACAGAACCTTTGCAAATGCTCTTCTCTTTGTCTGGAAAAAGCTTGCCCCATACAACCTTTGCAAATGCTCTTCTCTTTGTTTGGAACAAGCTTGCCCCAGACAACTCACGAGTTGGAACCTAAGTGCCTTGACTTGAAGGTTAGGACACTAAACTGCAATCCTCTGTGGGTTTACAGCGCTGTTCTTCTGGTGCCACTGCCCTTAGCGTTCAGTCAAGTCCCAACAAATACAGCACCTGGATCTCATTGCCGTAGTGGGTTGTCACTTGATTTCATTCTGACTGGTGCCAACAAAGAAGCAGCCAACAAAGAAGCAGCCAGACACTGTGGATCTAAGGGTTTCAAAGCAATAATGCAAATGAAGTGGCATGCTAAATGAAGCCACAGTACTACAACTATAAAAGGTACCAGGTTCTTCAAAAAATAAATTGAAGTCCCAGAAGGCTCAGTGGGAATAGCACTTGCTATGCAAGTGTGAGGACACGAATTCAGATGCTGGGATCCCATGTAAATGCCTGGATATAATGGCATAAGCATCTTTGGGAAACTGTAAGTAGAGACCTGAGCATTTCTGAGAGCTCCTGGCCACTAGTCGCCATTCAAAAAAGGGAAGGATGTGCAGGAATAACAGTGGAGGTTGTCCTCTACTGACTTGTTCACCATGGTCACTTGAGCCTGTACTCACATGTTACACACATGCATGCACACAAAATAATCTCAATAGAGACACAAAATGGTGCCAGTCAGATGGTTCAACAGGTAACAAAGTCTGCTTCCAAACCTAGTGACCAGATGTTGCAGCAGCAGGTACCACAACAGTGACCAGCAAAGCTGCTAGTGTTTGCAGCAGCCCAACTGGGGCTATTTGTGGGACTTGACAAGGGTGAGGACGATGGCACCAATAAGAGACAGAGAGACAGGTACCAGAGACACCATGCAGGGGAAAGACAGTGTCCACTTTATTGTGTGGAAACAAAGACTCATATAGGGAGAGCTGGCCAATCAAGCCTCTGGCACGTATGCAGGGGTCCTTTTGGGGGCTGACCAGACCACAAGTTCTCACTGCCAATCTAAGGCACCTAGAAGCAGAAGATTGTAGAGGCACTGGGAAGAGATGGAAGCATGGGCGCTTCACCAAGTATTCTTTCTTGGCATGTACCAGGGCAGCTTTGGCATGTTCTGGAAAGCGGCCACAGTGGCGACCCAAGCCTGGACTCCGTACTCACTTACAACCAGAGTCACATGGTGGCAGGAGACAACAGACTCCTTGAAATTTATCCTCTGACTTCCACACACATGTTGTGGAGTATGCATTCCTTCCCTTCACCCGCTTCTCTCTCATTTCTCACTAATATATATTTTAAAATGAAAAACAGAAAAAGATATGTATTAGAGATACACCAATCAATTCTAATGGATGAACTTTATCAATATCTTAAGTTGTTTGGATTTTTTTTCTTTGAGTCATACTTTCTTTCGTAAATATGTTCTTCATATATGTAAATTTTATTTTTCTTTTATTGAGTATTCATCCCAGGTTTCCTCCCTCTTGCCTCCCTCCCATCATCTCCCTTCTCTTCACCATTCTCTCCTACTCCCTCCCATCCTTCTGCCTGTATGCTTCTATGGATCCCAGGGTTCACTCTGGCTTGTCTAGTCCTGTGGGGGTTCAGGCCTCTGTGGCATATCAAGTTACCTCTCTTCAATTCACTCCACTGATATGTGCATTTCCCTTCACTCATCCAGCTTTAGACCCGAAGGTTTCCACTGTAAGTGTCCATTCTATGGGTATAATAACAACTACCTACAGAGCAGTTGGATGTGCTGTCTTCCCTATTGATCTATTTCCTTCCCTTTATTGGGTTCTTGTTCTAGTTTACAGTAACAGAGATGTGTACCATTCTGACAAGCGGGTCTTGAATCCAATCAGAAAGTTGTTGGTTGTATCCTTCATACTCATGCCACTATCACACTGGTGGTCACCTATTACCATGATGATTTATATTGCCAACTTATGCCATTTATGGGGCTTGTGATTATTTCTCTTCCCCAGCAGCTTCTATAGTATTCCTTGGTACTGTGTAAGCTATCCAACAAAGAGAAAGGCCTCAGACCAGTTCCATTGATACATTTTGCCCATTTTCTGTGATCCATTTATGTTTCATCTTCAGTAATAGGGTCTTACTGACAGTTTTGAAGAGCAACCAAGAGCAATGGCAAAAGCCTATGTTTAGGGGACTTTAAGTCATCTCTAATATTTTAATCAGGAAGTGCCACATTCCTGTTATTTCTAATATAATTTTGTCCCTGGGTTCTAAGTGGATCAGCTCAAGGCTTTTTTGTATTGTTTGGTTTTCCCTGTTTTCCTCACTCTATGCTCCTCTCCATAGGAACTTCCCATTCTTGTTCCTTCCTTTAAAAGGCTTTTTTTTACATGTTACTAGCATAGGATGTTCCTTTGGGGTTACTTCCCACTTAAGATTTTTTTAAGTATGAAAAGTTCTATGAGAAAATTAATGTAAATTTATACACTGGATTTTGATTGAAAGTAGAATTCTGCTTAATTTTGCTATAGTACTCATCTTCCAGAGATACACAGTAAAATATTGGTGCTTACAATGGCAGAATGTGGAATATTCAGGAAATCTGTGCAAGGTGTGGTGGTGAGAAGAAAGACCACCCAGAACTCAACAGGGTGAGAGATACAAAGGAGTCAGTGTTGGTGCCTGGTGCTCTGACTCTCCTCCATATTTGCATCAAACCAGGAAAAGCTTCTGTACAGTGCTAGAAAGATAAAGTGCACAGAGATAGGAAAATAAATAACTTTTTTTCATTTCATACAGCTCTGTGTCATTTCAGATGTTATTGTATTTATGTATGAATTCTTTCATTTAAATGTGTTATTAAACTGATGCTATAGAAATTTCTACATGGTGAAAATTTGTAAACCTGTTCCCAAGATCAGAAACCAGAATTTTGAAATTTTTAGTTTTTGGTTAGCATACAAAATAATGGACCTCATTTTGACATTTTTGTATATGTATGTCATTACACCTACAGATACTCATTCCCCATGCCTTCTTCATCCCCAGCTCTCCTCTGCACAACCCTGAAAATACTGACCCCATTTCTATCAAGTCAGAAATACACATATCTGTAATAATATCTATGCATTTGTAAAATCTGTTGATGTTGCATTTTTTCAAACTAATTTTACACATTCTATAGAGTTAGTGATTAAATATGTTGTTTGTAATTGTATTTATTCTTATTTCCATCATTTTATCATCTATTTTTAACAACTTTTTTATTTATTCAATTGTATGTGTGTGTGTGTGTGTGTGTATGTATATGTGTAAGTGCGTGTGTGTGTGTGTGTGTGTGTGTGTGTGTGTGTGTGTGTATGCATGTGTAGAACCACGGGTGAATTCAGGAACCACCATGGACCTCCTCCACCTCCTTGTTTACTCTACCCAGGGATTCACAGGCTCCACCCTACCAGGACCAGGAACGCAAGCTGCCCCCACTTCCGCCAGACATACGTGGGGTCTAGGATCTGAACTCGGGACCTTCCGCCTGCAAGGCAGAGGCTTAACCGCTGAGCCAATTCTCCAGCCCCCTTTATCATCTATTTTTATAAATTTCATTTTGGTTTGGATAGAAACAGAAAATACATTTACTTATATACTTATATGTACCAAAAATTATATGTTGAAGATTTTTATAATGTAACTGCAGATGGCCTAGTCTTTTATTTTTATTACTAATGTATGTAGCCTATACATAATGAATTTTACCACAAAATTTTGCACAGCCATATGATATGTTGTAATTATATTCATCCCCCTTCTGCCATACCCCTATCTTGCTGAACCCCGCTATCTTAAACACCAGCTCAGTCTTTTGGCAACTGACTTGTTCTCATCACAGGATTCATCTTTATTATAGGGCCTGGCAGGATTCAGGATGTCCAGTGAAAGAGCTGGGCAGCAAGTGATTGAGCTGGATCCAGAAAGGACTTGGAGCAAGAGCTGGCCTTGACACTTCCTTCGAATAACATGAGCATATTTGACTGATTGGATTGCTGCCTAAGGCTGCAAGTTAATGTGAAAACCCACGTGTTTTGAAAACAAAACTACTTTAGTAAACTGTTATGTAATTCTAACCTGCTTTAAAAGGCAGCTATGATATTTGTTAGACATTTCAATTTCTTCCCTAGTAAAGTTTCTTTTAAGTTCCAAGGCCCATTTTTTAATTGGGCCATTTGTTTCCTTGGTGTTTAGGTTTCTGAGTTCTTTGTGCACTCTGGATAATAGAGCTCTATCAGATATGTGGTTAGTGAAGCTTTTATCCCATTTTGGGGTTGCCTTTGTGCTCGAGTTACAATCTCTTTATCTGAACAGAAGCTCTTTAATTTCATAAGATCCCATGTATTCAGTGTGGGTTGTAGTGGCTGTGCTATTGGAATTCTGTTTAGGAACTGTTGGCCTAGTCCAATCAGCTTGAGGGAGTTCCCGACCCTTTCAACTAATGTTTTTTAGAGTCTCTGGCCTTATATTGAGGTCCTTGATTCATTTGAAATTAAGTCTTGTACATGGTGACAAATACGGGTCAAGTTTTAATCTTCTGCATGTGGACATCCAGTTTTGCCAGCACCATTTGTTGTAGATGCTGTTTTTTTTTTTTCCATTGGATTTTTTGGGCCCCTTTGTCAAAGATCAAATGGCTGTACTTATGTGGGCTTATATCTGGGTCTTCAACCCTTATCCATTGATCTGTGTGTCTATTTTGGAGCCAGTACCAGGCTGTTTTTATAACTATGGATTTGTAGTATAGACTAAGGTTTGGTATGGTGATACCTCCAGCAGTGTTTTTGTTACTCAGAATTCTTTTTGCTATCCTGGGTCTTTTGTGCCTCCATATGAATGTTGAGATTGTTTGGTAAACCTCTTTAAGCATTACATTGGGATTTTAATTGGTATAGCATTGAATCTGTATATTGCCTTTGGTATGATGGTCATTTTTATGATGTTTATTCTGCCAATCCAGAAACATGGGAGGTTTCTTTCCTTATGGTTTTAAAGTTTTCATTGTAAAGGTCTCTTACTTCCCTGGTTAGGTTTATATCAAGGAATTTCATTTTTGTAGGGGCTATAGTAAATGGGATTGTTTCTTTCAGGGATTTTTCCCTTCGTTCATTCTGGGCATATAGGAAGGCCACTGATTTTTGTGCATTTATTTTGTATCCTGCCACCCTGCTGAATTTCTATATTAGTTCCAGGAGTTTCCTGGTGGAGTTTTTGGGATCACTCATGTATAAGATCATGTCATCTGCAAATAGAGATGACTTCTTCTTTACCAATTCGAATCCCTTTTATCTCCCTTTCTTATCTTATGGCTTCAGCTAAGACTTCAAGTACAATATTGAATAGAAGTGGTGAGCGTGGACAGCCTTGTCTAGTTCCTGATCGAAGCGGGAATACTTCAAGTTTTTCCCTATTGAGTATAATCCTTGCTTTTGGCTTGTTGTATACAGATTTTAGTACATTGATAAAGGTTCCTTCCATTCCAATTGTCTTTAGAGTTTGGATCATAAAAGGCTGTTGGATCTTGTCAAAAGCTTTTTCTGCATCTATCGAGAGTATCATGTGCTCTTGGATTTTGGACTGGTTTATATGGACTGGTTTACATTTATTGATTTGCGTATGTTGAACCAACCTTGTGTGCCTGGGATAAAGCCTACTTGATCCCCGTGGATGATCTTTTTGGTATGTTTTTGAATCCAATTTGCTAAGACTTTGTTGAGAATCTTTGCATCTGTGTTCATCAGAGAGATTGGCCTATAGTTTTCTTTTTTAAGTGCATCTTTATTAGGTTTTGGGATTGAGATGATATTAGCTGCATTGAAAGAATTAGGCAGTGTTCCTTTGCTTTTGATGGAAAAGTTGAACCCCCAAAGTCTAGTATGGATCACAGGCACTAGAATCCTTAAAGGCAAGGGATTAACAGCTACAATAGTGTTCCTATACTAAAGGAGAACAAAAGGGGAACACAAAAAAAGACCTCTAGGCAATGCTACTGAGTCCTTACACCTCATCAGAGAGGAGGACCCAGAGGAAAGTTTGACAGACACATTGAAGGATGCTCCAGGAATTGGGGGGGGAGGCACTGGGAGAAGGGGAGGGAAAGGAGAAAGGAAGGGAAAAGACGGGGAGGGAGCGGGGGGGAGGTTCCAGGGAGGGGAATAGGGAGGAAGGGGAATGGGCTTCTTAACAACTTTGTATGAGTGGGGAAAAAAGGCAGCTATGAATACAGAGACTTCAACATTTATTTCTTAAAAGACTTTAAAAATAAATTCATTAAATTTACATTTTTATGTACATGCTCCTTGAATCCCTTCTTCCCCCTCCTTTCCTCCCTCCCTTCACTCCTGCTCCCACCCCATCCCACCCTCTCTCCCATCCCTATGTGGATCCAGTCTTCTCTCTTCCATCCTACTGTCCTTTGGTTCTGTGGGTCCTGGGGTTCCTTATGTATCATCTGTTCACACGGGAGTTTGTTCCTCTGTGACAGAGGACTTGGGCAGCCCATGATATCAATATTCCTCCCACGTCTGTCTCATCTCTTGCTCCTAAGATCCTACTGCCTCAAACTATTTCTCATGAGATTAGTGCCAGTCCATGGGGGCATGCTGACATGTTCACCACTCTGCAGGTCTGATGAGTTCAAGTAACATTGCTGTGAGTTCCGGGCCATGGCTGCCCTTTTTTGAGTGGAATGACCTGTCCAGCAATGGAACTCTCCATCTTTAGGCTCTTACAGTCTTACTGTCCCTTCTTCTACAAAGTTCCCTAGCCTCTGGATGGGGAGAGATTTGGTTTGCCTGGTTCCAGGTGAACATTGTAGATATGCCACATTTTCATTATCCATTATTGATGGGCATTAGAATAATTCCATTTCTTTGCTATTGTGAACAGAAATGCAGTGACATAGATGTGTGTTTTTGTAGTTTTAAAAGGTAGAGTTCTTTGGGAATATTCCTAGATGTGGTGTAGTTGGATCATATGGTAGTTCCATTTTAGCTTTCTAAGGAATTTCCATACCGATTTCCAAAGTGGCTATACCAGTCTACACTCCCACCAGCAATGAATTAAGTGTTTCTTTTCCCCCACATTCTCACCAGCATTCATTGTCGTGTTCTTTATCATAGCAATTTTGACTTGGGTAAGATGATTTATTTATATTTCAGTTCTTTGTATACTGTAGAGATTATTCCACTGTCAGATTCATAGCTGGCAAAGATCATCTCCCATTCTGTGGGTTGTCTTTATGCATGAGTAGAATATTCTTTTATAGAACAGAAGCTTTTTAATTTCATGAAATGTCAGTTGTTGATTGTTTGTCTTATTTTCTGTGCTGTTCAGAAAATCTTTACCTAGGTCTATCAATTAAAGTGTGTGCCTCTTTGTTGTAAGTATTTTAGAGTTTCTGGTTTGACATTGGGGTATTTGCAGTGAAAAGCAGTAAGGGACACAGCTTTTCAACAAGATAAAAGAACTGTATGAGAGGTTGGGGAGGGGTGTAGTATTTGTAGCGTTCTTAGGGAGTCAGGGTCAGAGAATGAGGGAAATGTCTATGTGCTTAGGACAGTGTTTCCTGGCTGATTAAATTTGTAGTTTGAGGTCCTGTGATGTTTACCATGTCTGCATATTTTATCTGCATATAGCAGCCTCAGGTAAGGCAGTAAGCAGGGGGCTTAGGGTTTACAAGGAAAGTGCTCTTTTTATCTGGAAGAGGGAAGGTTGCCTATTTGTTCTAGGGACTAATGATAGTATAAAAAATCTCTCTTGGGGTAGCTTTGTGGTTTTCTTCTTCTGGTATTTCATGAATGTGCAGGTTTGGTTTTTTGTCTTGATTCATTGAAGTTTGGATTATAGCTAGCTTATATTTAATTTTAAGCTTAATCTCTGTATGAATTTTTTTCAGCTTCTCTATGTTTAGTTTTGTTTCTTCACCTGTCTTTTTCACTTCATCTAGGTGTCTGTTGTGTTCCTGTTCATATTACTAATGTGGTTATTTAGCGCCTCTGAGATTTCCTTTTTTGCTCTTTTTATCATGATAAAGATCATGCTTTGAAATTGTCTTGGTTATTGAATTCTTGACTAAAATCCAAGGTGTTATTCTGGTAGGGATCCATTGTTATGGGGGGGTCAGTGGTTTTTTGTGGAGGAAGTGTTGTGATTTTTGTTGTTTTTTAAGGATTTACAGTGTGATTTGGCCATTTTGTGCTTGATTTTTAGAATCTCTTTTGGTGAGCATTTATGACTGTTGTTTGTTAGACAGAAATGTTGCACTTGCACTGTTATTGCTACTGTTTACCCTAGTGTTTAAGGTCTCAGTCTAGGATTCCTTATTGTTATTTTGTGGGTAAGGTGATAGGCTATCAAGAAAGAAAAAAAAAAAAAAGGTGTGAAGGCCCTACTCTGGTTCTGGGGGTGACAGAGTTTAGGTCTATATTTGCCTGGATGTTTGGGATTGGGTACCAAGGGTTGTTATGTGTGGTTTGGGTTAAGTATTGGATTAACTTTATATTATGAAATAGGGTATGTTTAATAGTCAGGGGGTAGAGCTTAGAGTACTATGGCAACTTAGTTTCTTCCAGGTTTATGAAGGTGAATAGTTAATGCACTAAGAGGTGGGTAGATGGGGTTTTAGGTGTGCTATATGGCAGTCTGAAGCAGAGGTGACTGTCAACTGAGATGAGAAGAAAAATGAAAAGAGTTGCTTATCTTAGGATTGGATGTGAAGATTCCCTTCTCTTCAGTGGAAGGAGTTTTAAGGTCCTCAGTAACAAGGTGTTGGTGTTCTGATCCTAGGTTTGTGAACTCTGTTAAAATCTTGGAGGTTATATTACTGGTTGACTGAGTAAGGGTGTTCAATAAGGTTACCTTGCATTGGTTCCCATGAGAGGGGAAGTCCCATCCACAAAATACTGGGGCATCCCAGAACCTCTGGGACAAGTTCAAAGTACTGTGCCACATGCAGGTCCCAGCCTAAAAAATTCTTAAAATACTTTCAAAGGCATTTTCACAAACCTGTATGCTCTAGGAACTTAACATCATAGGCATTTTATATTATTTTCAAGTCTCCTATGATAAAATTTAATAAAGATGAATTCATGTGTTTTTTTCATAAAAGATAAGTCAATCAAGAATACAAATATCATTGAAATCACGTGGAAGAGGCTGTCCTGGTGGTACAGCCTGTAATCCCAGCTATTTGGGAGACTGAGGCAAGAAGATCGGAAGTTCAAAGCCTGTTGGGCTACAAAGTGGGCTGAAAATCAGGTTGTAGTGAAATCCTATTTCAAAAAATAAGAGAAGCTAAGGAATGCAGTTCAAGAAGTGTGACTTGTGCTTAGCATCACAAACAAACAAACAATAAAGACACAAATCAGAAAGTAATATCTTCTGAAGTTTTCATATCAAACATGAAAGTATTTAAATTTTACTTAGTGTCCTCTTGGACACTAATTACTAATTGGTAGCTTAGATGTTTATAGGCAAAAATAATAGAAGACAAAATGTGACCCAAGAAGATCACCAAAAATCTGTGTGCTCTATGCGCTGCAACAGAGGTATAAGGTCCAAAATGATATTATTTCTCTATTTCTTATTAAGTACATGGTCTCCTGGGATTACACTAAATTACTGAATACTTGACAGTAACAATGACAGTGTGCTCTGATTTAACCAGAAGTCATTAATAAGTATGTCTTCAGCTTTGCAAAACCCAAGACACACTGAGAATCTCAGAGCAATTCTGGAAATGGCCAGTCATACCAACAAGGCTGCCTCAGGGTCCTGGGCTGGTACTTGCTGGGCTGAGGATCTCTAATTCCTACAGCAGCACAAAGTTCATTATTAAACAAAATAAATTCACCTTTTCACTTATTGGAAGAGAACTGTCATGGCAGACCTCTGCTCTATATAGTACTATCTGCAATTGAAAGATATCTGTAATTTAGGGGTTGGGGAGATGGCTCTGTGAATAGAGGACTGGGGCAAAAGTGTGAGGACTGGAGTTAGGATCCCAGAACACTTAATGAAAAAAAAAAAAAAAACAAAAACAGCAAGCAAATATGGAGGCCACTGTAATTCCAGCATTCCAGGGACAAAGACAGGAAGGGGATCTCTGGGACAACCTAGCCAGCTGGACTCGCTCGAATCAGAAACCCAAGGTCCACAAGAGGACCTGTCTCAATAGATAGAGTAGGAGAGGGATCAAAGACATCTGACAAAAACTTTGGGTCTCCACATACATATACATATGTGAATTCATAAACACATGTGCATACTACACACATGCAAACAATGATAATTTGTTTGGGTATGGTGGTGCAAACCTATAATCTTGTTACTCAAGAGATTAAGGCAGGAGGATCAAGAATCCAAGATCATCCTTGACTATAAATTCAAGGCAATTTTTGACTACAAGAGAACCTGTCTAAAACAAATAAATGCATAAATAATTAATTGAAAATTAACTTCAGCTTACATATGGTTTTGATTCAATAGTCTTAGGTGAGTTTTAATATCACATGGTATTTCCAACTGTTAGTAAAGAAGAAAAAGCAGTCTTTTGATCTGTTCCTGGTAATATCTTCTGCCTCCACTAGTCCCTGAGGTGATCATTGAAATCAAAGAAACAGTCCTAGTTACTGTATAAATGGAGAAAACAACCTGAGCATTCATTTTCTGTTAAGATCCTAATTGTATTATAATTTCACTACCCAAAAGGAAATTAGTCACAATTTGAGCCTGAAATAAGTATTGAAAAGAGTACTGATGAGCTTATAATAAATCCCTTAAATTATGTTCAGGTTAAAGTTCTCCATATAGCACTTCAGCACACACTGCAGTGCATGTCATTCTCAATTATCTGATGATTGTGAGAGCAATTTAATTGAACTTTTGAGCAACTCTTTACTTATCTGTAACACCAGGACAATTAAATGAATCTACTGTCATGATTACATGAGTTGATTTGAATATGTTAGCAATTAAAACTGTAATGAGTATTAGCTACTTTTGCCATTTTCTTAAATAATTTCACTTTTCTATCAAAAAGTGCTGACAAGGCTGGGAGATGGATTACTGGACAATGCACTTGCCCTGCAAATTGGAGGACCCAAATCCCCAGAACTAGGGTACAAAACAAGCTGTCATGGCACCTTCCTGCATTTCCAGCCCTTGGAAGGTGAAGAAAGAAAATCTCAGGGGCAAGCTGGTTAGCTGGCTTAGCCGAATGGTGGTAGGCTCTGGTTCAAATGAGAGATAATAATAAAAGAGAATAGCTATCAAAAATATCACCCAGTATCAATTTCAAGCTTTCACATGTCCATACATATGTCAACATGTATGTATATATATACACATACACTCCCTACACACATATATAAGCAAAAACATAAAACTGAAAGTTATCAATAACAGTAAGCAGTCATTTGACTTATCAAAGGATGTTTCTTCTCAATATAAGCCATGAAATGAATACCCAAGAAAATATTTGTCTCTACTTTGGAGTCCTTCAAAATACCAGGCACGGTTTTCTTATTATGAAAATAAAGTAAATATTTTCACATAGTTTAGAATATGCTAATAACACTAATTGTGCCTCATATTAGCATTACATGTAATATTATGTGCATTTCATTTTAAAAGTTCATCTGAAATAATTGAATAAAAATAAACTTCCACTATTGAATAAATCTCTACATTGACTATAATTATAAAAATATTATATTGTTTATAATGAGAAGCTACTCCGTTCAACCACAAGGATATGCTTTTGATGAGTTATTCCTTCAGTGAATCATCAGAAACAAAATACAGCAAAAACTTCATGTTTGGGACTTCTACTATGGTTGATTGGCAAAGGTAGTTAGTATTATTCATCAACTTGACACTAGGAGGTGGGCCTCCAGGCACACCTGCTAAGGATTGTCTATATTTTTTTTTAATTTTTTTTATTATTTATTCAATTGTGCGTGCGTGTGTGTGTGTGTGTGTGTGTGTGTGTGTGTGTGTGTGTGTGTAGAACCACGGATGAATTCAGGAACCACCATGGACCGCCTCCACCTCCTTCTTGTTTACTCTGCCCCGGGATTCACAGGCTCCGCCCTACCAGGACTAGAAGCGCAGGCCGCCCCCGCTTCCGCCTGGCATCTATACGTGGGATCTGGGATCCGAACTCAGGATCTTCCGCCTGCAAGGCAGAGGCTTAACCCCTGAGCCACCTCTCCAGCCCCAGGATTGTCTATGTTAAGGTTAGTCTTCAAGAATGTCTGTGGGAGACGTTCGTTCCTGATCATGTACAACTGAGGGGGTATGATCTCACCAGAAGGGGAGGGCATATACTCTGGCAGATAAAAAGTAACCATTTTGCAAATGGGCGATTGACTCCTCCCTCACTGAGGTTTCCTACTTTTATTACATCTACCCTTGAATGTGCTATTATAACAAGACTCCAGTTTAACAGCTTTTTGTCTCTGGCCAGGGGGTGACATACAGTGCCCATCAGGATGGAGTGAAAGGCATTGAAGGAGCAGCAAAACTGCAAAAGAAAATCAACAAACCACAATCCAGAACTTCAGAGACTCTATATCAACCACATAGAACTAGGCCAGCCTAATCTCTCCCCATCCTGAAGCTCAGGGACATTTGCGGAAGAGGGGGCGGTAAGATTGTAAGAGCAAAAGGATGGGAGGAGCAATGATTTGCAAGATTCTCCACACTAGTTAGGGCCGAAGCAATCATAATAGGACTTTGCATGCCCTGCGCAATGTCCAATACACTATTGACCTCACAAAGTCTAGCATCAGCTAATGGCACCAAGATCCTTGGAGGCAAGGGATTGACAGCCACAGTAGTGTTCCTATGCTTAAGGGGAACATGGGAAAGGGTTCAGGGAAATGCCACTGGGTCCTTGTACGTCATCGGAGAGGAAGACCCAGAGGAGAGTTAGGCATACACATAAAGGACTCTCTGGGAATTGGGGGGGAGGCACTGGGGGATGGGGAGGGAGGGAAGGGGGAACAGGGGGTTCGGGGGGAGGAGGAGGGAGGGAGGGAACTGGTGTACCTATTAAGTTTGTATGAGCAGAAATAATAAAAAATGTATTAAACAAAAAAAGAATGTCTGTGGGAGATTACCTTCATTGCACCAATTGATAGAGCAGGACCATTCCCTGGACAGGAGAGGAGACCCTCCACTGCACAAAACAGAGAGAGCAAGCTGAGCACCAGCACCTGAGCATTCATCTCTCTGCTCTATGACTGTGGATGCGATGTGACCTGCTGCTTCAAGAGCCTCTTAGAGCATAACATGGTTTCATACAAAGATCTCAAGAAGAGGTGAATGGTGAGCAAATTCTCAAAACCCACCTGTGACCTCTGTTAAAATTTGTTAATTCAGAGGAAGGGCAGCAGATGGTTGAGAATAAAATATTTGGCTCTGTTAACTACTCCTTTTTCCACTTCCAGTTCTCAACCTCTGCCTTCATGTTGTTTTGCTTCTGTGATCTCTCTCTCTCTCTCTCTCTCTCTCTCTTTCTCTTTCTCTCTCTGTTTCTTCCCTATACTCTCCTCTCTCTGACATTTTGTTGAGACAATAAACTGTCTTTTGATAAGCCAAAAGCTAAGTCAGGTAAGTCTCTCGAGTGTCTCTCTGTGCAGCCCAGACTTGCCTCAAACTTGCGATCCTCTTCATCACCCTCCTGAATGCTAGACTTGCAAGAGGGCACCATCACTTGTGCCTTGCTCTGCTTCAAAGGAAATCATCATATCACTTCCGTCAAGTGGCTGCCTCCTTTGTGATCCTATGTCTAAGATTAGTCTTCCCAAGACTCCTGTTTCCCCACAAGATCAGCTGTCAACACACTTACCACATCGTGTTCTGATCATCTGTCACACTCTGTCTCTTCCAATCCATGTGACAGCATGAAGTCCTGTCATCTTGTGGAACTAAAATGAAAAAAATATTGAGCACGGGACAAGTTCAGGTAAGAAGAATACTGAGTGTTTCCCTGGTCAAGTGCACCCTTGCAATGCTGTATCCACAATGGTTATGACTAGGAAGGCAGCTGAAAACTAGTTCTCTGAGGATAGGTTTGAAAGGACGTGTCATACTGAAAGATGTTAAACTTTAAATAACAGCAGATATGATTTTCAGGTATATTTCATCTTTACCAAAAGTATAATAAAATGTGTACTCCCAGATACACAAACTGATATGTAGGTGTGTAGCTCAGGGGTTTAGAGTGGATGCAATGACTGAAAATTACTTGAAGTGGGACCTGAATGTCAGAAGTTGAGACCAAACAATTCTTGGGCAGCTAAGCACGTCTGCAGCTGTGGCAAGTGGTTCACACCCAGTTTCGGCATTTCACAACTACAGCTATTCCTGGGCCATAAGGAAAGGTTCCCAGAAAATTCCTTTCCCAATGACCCACCTTTAAAGAAGGAAGGATCCCTGCTGTAGTTTGACATAGAGCAGGCATGTGCATGTGATAGTTTCCCATAAGCACTTTGAGAAAGCCCAAATGATATGATATTACTGCTATCATTTTTTTTTAATTTGTGAAGCCCTCTGCAATTCCTTTATGGAGTCCTAGATAGTCATGAAGGGATATATTCATTTCTTCAACTGGTCATTACAGTTTAGTCAAAGATAATTATAAGCTGTCATTAATTTCCCAAGGTTGAAAACCATGGCCTAGTCTTCTACTCTGTGAACAGACTACCCCACCATCAAGTAGCTCCATGTGTGGTATGGGTTCCCATGTGGGGCATTATACAGTGGCAATTTCCTACAAGGTTGATTTTTCTCTAGTAATAGGCCAATTTGGAAATGGCATTTTTTACTGTAACCTTAGTTGACAGTTCTGCTGGTTATTTCATCTTTTTTTGGAACTTGTGATGATCACTTGATTTTATAATATCTATCTATAGCCACTTAACTATCTATAAATATACCTATCAATACAACTATCTACTGATAGGCATAAATGCCTATCCTCATCTCTCTATATACATATATAGAGAAGATCTAGATATATGTATGCACCAGTTATTCCTTCTCTGTTGCTATGAGACAACATACAACCAAAATCAAGCAACTGGAAAGGTAGATTTATTGAGCTTATGTTCCAGAGTGAAGATACAGTCCTTCAGGGTTGAAAAGGCATGGCAGGAGGTAGAAGGTGGAGAAGGCTTAAGTCACTGTAGATATGATGGAGGCTCAGAGCTGCTACTAGTTCAAGAGCAGACTAACCAAACTCAAGCAAGGAAGGACTAACCAACCTCAAGGCCCATCCCCTGTGACTACCTTTCTCCAGCAAGTCTCCACGTTATAAAGGTACCATGACCTTTCCAAACAACTAAAGATTCAAATATATGAATCTGTGGTGAGGGACAACTCACATTTCAACCCATGATTAATATGTATGTATGTATGTATGTATGTATGCATGTACGTGTATATATATATATGTTCTTGGTTTCTTCCCTGAAGTGTGCAAAGATATATGTATATACATACATATATCTTTTGCACACTTCAGGGAAGAAACCAAGAACATGCAAAAACATTTACATATCATAAAATCCATTTCATGAAAATTTTTTAGAAAGCTGATATAACATGCTCACTCACAGCAAGGAAGAGAGATTTACACCTCTGTAGCAAGGACATTGATTCCACAGATGATGGAAAGAAGAAGAGCACTGCAAATCTTGCAGAACTATATTAATTTACTGGCTCCATTACACTGAATCCTAAGTCACTTTCTAAATTCTGTAAGACCACTGATGCCTCAGAAATAAGAACCAGCATCTCCTCCTCATTCAGACTTGATGACCTGGGACACACACCACCTGGGAAAACTGCTGACTTTGAATAAATGATTCACAGGTGACAACAGTTGCAGCTTGAGACCCTGGATGAGCTCTTCTACATGAAGCCACCTCACCTGTCACTCATTACAAAGAACAACAGAAAATAATGTAGTACATGCTGTATTTGCCAACAGTTCATAACTATTTTAGATTTGGAACATTAAAATGAAGAAGAAAGAACATGGGCAGAAAACTAGAAAACTTGGCCTAAAGTATAGATAGATGATAGATAGATAGATAGATAGATGATAGATAGATAGATAGATAGATAGATAGATAGATAGATAGATAGATGATAGACAGACACACATACATACATACATATATATATATATATATATATATATATATACATACAAACATAGATGGACAGATAGATAGATAGATAGATGGAGCAAATAAGAACCTAGACTGTGTCCCAGCTCAGCCACTGATGTTAGTGACTAGAGACCAGTTGCTGTTTCACCATGGAAAAGAGGCTCCACCTGTACGTATCAAAGCATCAGTATAGTTACACACTGTGTTTTAACTTTATCATAAGCTGGAGAGAAACAACCAGTACTAACTGTTGCAAAAACAAAAATTGTGCTAAAATTAAATTGAACAAGGACTTCATGTAAGATTTCTACCAGATGGGACGCTTAACTGTCTTTTAAAAAAATTCATACGTTCCATACACTGGAAATTTTGGGGACTAAATTTGGATGAGTGAAGGGAAATGCTCCTATTAGTGGGGTGGCCTGAAGAGAGACAACATGGTATGCCACAAGAGGCCTGAACCCCATAAGAGTAGACAAGTCAGAAAACCCTGGGGTCCATAGAAGCAGACAGACAGGAGAGTGGAAGGGAGTGTGATGAATTGATGAAGAGAAGGGAGGAGGATGGAATGGAAGAGGTATGGAGGGAAGCAGGGATAAGTACTCATTGTGGGGCTGGAGAGGTGGCTCAGGGTTTACGCCTCTGCCTTGCAGGCAGAAGGTCCTGAGTTCGGATCCCAGATCCCACGTACAGACGCCAGGCGGAAGCAGAGGCGGCCTGCACTTCTGGTCCTGGTAGGACGGAGCCTGTGAATCCCGGGGCAGAAGGAGGTGAAGGTGTCTGTGGTGGTTTGCGAATTCGTCCGTGGTTCTACACACACACATACACACGTGCACGCGCATATACATATGCACACACGCACAATTGAATAAATAATAATAAAAAAGATGAATTAAAAAAAGTACTCATTGTGCTTATAAAACAAGAAAAATAAAATAATTTAAAAAAATTTACATGTTCTGTTTCTCTTATGGTCTCATTGCACTACCATGACATCTTATGTTTTACAAATTGCAAAATTTGTAAAACAAATTACAAGGACGTCATGCAGAAGGTATGAGAAATAATAAAATGAATATCAACACCTGTTTAAGCATTAAAAACTGCCCAGATGTATTTGGTCTTCAGTCTTGTTCTTATTTCTTACCTTTACAGTTTTGCCAAAATAGATGCATAGATACAAAACATGATGGTAAATATTATTAGGTTGGCAGACTCTACAACCTCCAACAAGACAATCCTTTCATTGTGCCCATGAAGGATTGTCTTGACTAGGATAACTTCTGGCCATGTCTGTGAGAGATTATCCTCATTAGGGTAACTGAGGTGGGGAGACCCTCTCTACAATAAGTGGCACCATTCTCTGCGTTTTGGGTCCTGGATGGCATAAGGATGAGAAAGCCACATGAGCATGACACTGTTCTCTGTCTCTTGACTGTGAATCTGTGACAGCTGCCTCCTCAAGTTCCTGCCACCATGACTTATCAACTATGATGGACTGTGAGCCAAAATAAACCTTTTCTATCTGAAGGATTTGTCAGGTATTTTTGCCTTAGCAACATGTAACTGATACAGAATACATATAGCAATATTAGTTTAAATTCAAAGAAATGAAATGACACCACGTGTTTTTTTTCTGAAGTTTGCTTTTGATTCAGTTTTCAGCTTGTAGGATTCATTGTGTTTGTCTTCTTTTTCTCATTGCTTTATAAAATTCCACCATGGGATAAGACTACAGTGTGCATTCTATTTTATTACATTGAGTTATGATTCATTTTTTCATTTTTGTTATTACAAAATCAGCTGTTATTTTTTATATGAGAACCCTAGATATAGAGTTAGATTTTTCTCTAGAGTACAAAACTCAATATCAGAATCATTGTGTCAAAATGACATTGTCAGTTTAGCTGAATTAAATCATAATGGCTTTTAAATTTCTATACCTATGAAGTGTTAAAGACTCAAGCAGGTTTATGTTCTTAAACTGTTATCATCATACTCTTTCCTTTAGGTGGGAAACAGTTTGTCACTAAAGTTTTAATCTGCATGCTTCAAAAAAGTGAATTAAATAATGAAAGGAAAGGAGTATTTCAGTAACTAAAAAGTGTTAGGAAGAGATAAATCAGGCAAACTAATTAAAAGTTTTGGGAGGGGATCCTTGGAAGACTGTCTCTCAGGACACTGAATGGAGAGGTTGACTGACACGATGGGAAGAGTCAGGAAGCATCTAAGGAAGGGGACTGTAGAAAGAAGGTGGGGATCCTGGCTCTGAAAAGAGGCAAGCATGCTTTCTTCCTCAGTACTGAAATGAAGCACACACAATCCTGACTTTGCACTGTTCCAATGTGCACAAATACAATGTACCCACATCATCCCTCCCACAATATGATTCCAATTTTAACTGCCCAGTCTATTAGCTAGTCAGTTAAGTAGAAGTTCATCAGCCCATAAACACTGATGAACATAAATAATGGACAAGCGTAGTGATTAGTGACTGGGTTACCTTCCTGGGACTGCATACTGAAGTGCGAAATTCTGGGTTGCTTGAAAGAAATAAACTTATTGTCTCTTAATGGAGGAGGCTGGGCACCTGAAGTCTAGGTTCTGGGGGATTCATGATACCTCTGAGGGCTCCCTGAGAAAGCCCACCTCTCTTCTCCTTGCCTCCTTTGCCAGGGATCTTGGCATCCTTTGATTGGTAGCTGCAGAGCTCCAGTCATGAGACCTTCTTGCTTCTTCACATCAGCTTCCCTGTGCTCATCTGTCTGGGCTCTGAGTCACCTTTTGAAAGGACACCTTCCCACTCTACTGGACTCATTGAATCTTGGTAACCTCTGCAAAGATCTTATTTCCAAGTCTTCTGAGATGCTGGAGATTTAGACTCTGGATACATCTTTTTTGGGAGTCACATATCACTTCTTTCAACAGAAACTGATCACTGAGTCCAAACAGCATACCTTGCAATTGTGTGTGTTCTTTGACTCTCAGTGACAAAATCAGGGGACAGCCTATAAAGATGGATACTATGAAGAGAAAACTGATGAACAAAGATCAAAGTGCAAAATGCGATGAACACTGAAAGTTAAACTCAAATATTAAGAAACGCAAATGGAGTAACAGAACCTGGGCACTGTGGGGATATTTCAGACACTCTGGACTTGTGGGAAGGGGAACCTACAACAGCCAATGTATGACATAGACCAGGAAGGAGCTTTGGTGGAAAGGATGAAGATATCCTAGAGAAAAAGATGTTGGTAAAAACAACAAATTTTGTAGTAGAGGGATTCTTGTAGCTACCTCACGGCATGGAACACACAGAGCACAAACTAGCTGGTGGGTGCCATTTTCAGACAGAGTGCTTGCTGCTGGCCATAATGAGTGACAGGGAGATAGGTAGATGGGGCTGACCAGCTCTAGGGACTTGAACAACACAAAGTATAAAACTATAATTGAAAAAGACCCAGTGGACACCAGTGGCCTATGAAGTGGCCATGTAGGGTGCCAGGAGGTAACATTTATGGGAAGGGGTCAATAAAAAGATGCCTGCAGGGTCTGCTGAAGGACCTCCCAGCTCCTCCCAAACAGAGCTATCTGCTTTGTGTTTCAATTAAACTTGTCATTTGGTTCAGCTTGTTCTTAATTTCCTTCTTCTTACTGTTTCCCAGGTATCTATATCTTTGTCTGAGGAAAAGAACATATCCAAAGCAAATTAGAACCACATTAGTAAGTTATGTGAACAGACAGGAGCAAGCCCTGTTCAAGCTGTGCTTGAATCATTATTCACAAACCAACAAACTACATTTATTCATGCATGCTTTAAAAACTACATTATAAAAGATAATTGTTCACTAGTCTTCTGTTTCCTATAATCACATTTAGATTTTAATGCCTTGGCAAGAAATGTTGAATGATTTCTTCCTGAGTATTTAGGTCATTATCCCTGGTTTCAGTATGCACAGTTCTTTTATTATACTTGTGCTCTGCTGTGCGTCTCACCTAGTTAGGAAGGTAAAAAGACTCTTAGATATGAGAATCTGAAAAAATTGAGAGAGGGAGCTGTACTTTAGATACAAAAAATCATTATGTAGAAGTTTATGAGGTGAGGGAACCGGTGTACCCATTAAGTTTGTGTGAGCAGAAATAATAATAAAAATGTTAAAATAAATAAAATAAAAAAAGAAGTTTATGAGGTAAAGAGACAGCTTGCTTAATTTGTCATCAGACAAAGCACATACCACCTTTAGAGATGATTACTCTACTCTTCCAACCTTTTCTTGATTCATTTTCTAGAATGAAGACAATTCTTTCAATCCCTGATTTGGGATTTCAAACTGAGTTACATTACATCATCCCATGTTGACGAGTTCTTTTTTCTCAGTATTTGGCTTAGAATAACTTTCTGTGGCAACAGTGAACTTCCCCAGGGTGACACTTTAAAGAAGCCTGGGTGTCTTAGGGACATGGGTCTGAGCCATCAGAGGACACAGAGTTCTGTCAGGTTAGCTTGTGTGTACTGATGGGGTGGATGAAACTGATGGTCCCACAACTTTGCAGTTTTATGGAATCTGCAGGATGGCTCCCCAGACAAAGGCATCTGCACACAGACCTGAGGATCCCTAGGTCTATATTATTGGAGGAAAACTACTCTGAAAGTTGTTCTCTGATTGCCACACACATGCCCCCAATAAATAAATAATATTGAGATTTTCACATATTTAAATAGTAATGTCAAATTGTATCATCTTCAGGAAGATGTACTTAACTGGAGATCATCACATAAAATGAGATAAATCAGACTCAGACATCAGGAATCATCCTGGGTAACTCTTCTACCTTATTGCTTTGCTCTGGGGGTTTTCTCAGGCGCCAACCTCTCAAGGCTGGAATTACAGAACATTGACATATGCACTAAATATTTTTATGTGGGATCTGGGTACCTGAACTCAGATCCTCTTGTTTATGAGAGAAAGGCTTTAACCACTGAACCATTTCCCCCAGCCCATTCACAGTATTTTTAAAGACAGTGATAACAAGGCTCATTTACAGACTTGTCCAAAGGCAGACCTGTCAATGGTCAAGAATTTGAAGACAGAAAGAGTGGTTTAATATTGGGCCAAAGAACCTTAGTTGAAAGGATAAGAAACTCCCTCCAGCTGATTGGGCTGGGCCAACAGTTCCCAAACAGAAATCCAATAGCACAGTCACTAGAACCACACTCAACAAATGGGATCTTATGAAATTAAAGGGCTTCTGTTCAGACAAAGAGATTGTAAACCAAGTAAAAAGGCAATCCACAGAATGGGAGAAAATCTTTACTAACCACACATCTGATAGAGCTCTATTATCCAGAGCACATAAAGAACTTAAAAAACTAAACACCAAGGAAATAAATGGCTCAATTAAAAAATGGGACTGGACAAAAATCCACAATGCAAACAACACCAAATACTGAGAGGATGTGGAGAGAGGGGAACTCTCCTACATTGCTGGTGGGAATGCAGGTTCATACAACCAATCTGGTGAGCCATCTGGCAATTCTTAAAGAAGTTAAAGATTGAAATGCCATATGACCCTGTTGTACCACTTTTGGGAATAACCCCCCATACAGCAAAAATTCACCTCGATAGCACAAGCACAACCATGTTCATAGCAGCACTGTTTACAATAGCAAAGTCATGGAATCAACCCAAATGTCCAACAGTTGACGAGTGCATAAGGAAAACATGGTACATCTATACAATGGAATACTACTCAGCCATCAAAAATGATGAATTAATGCAATTTGCCAGGAAATGGATGGAATTAGAAACAATTATATTGTGTGAAGTATCCCAGACACAGAAAATTAAGCGCCGTATGTACTCCCTAATAGGTGGATCCTAGTACCAAACCCACTTACAGACATTCAAAGACAAATCTCTGTCATACCTACAGTAGTTGCAAAGATTATAAACAGGGGGGATGAGGAAGGAGGGCCCCACCAGAAACAAGGAGAGAGGGGACTATGTTACAGCAGAGAAAATAGGCCACCATCAAGGACTGCAAGTAAGTCATGAGACATCTGGTTAAGTTCACGGACTTTCCTTCCTGATCATTTGCAACTGATAGGGTATGATCTCACCAGAAGGGGAGGGCATATAGGCTGCCAGATAGAAAGTAACCATTTTGCAAATGTGTGTTTGACCCCTCCCTCACCAGGGTCTCCTACTTTTATTCCATCTACCTTTGAATATACTCTTATAACAAGACTCTAATTTAACAGGTCTTTATCTCTGGCCAGGGGGTGACATCCAATACCCATCAGGATGGAGCCAAGGGGATTGCGGGAGCAGCAAAACTGAAAAAAAAAAAATCAACAAACCATAATTCTGAACATCAGAGACTCTATATCAACCACCTGGAACTAGGCCAGCCTAATCTCTCCCCATCCTGAAGCTCAGGGAAATTTGCGGAAGAGGGGGTGGTGAGATTGTTAAGAGCACAAGGATGGGAGGAGTAATGATATGAAAGATACTCCACACAAGTTAGGGCCGAAGCAATCATAATAGGACTTTGCCTGATCTGCGCTATGTCAAATACATTACTGACCCTACAAAGTCTAGCATGGACTAAAGGCACTAGGATCCTTGGAGGCTAAGGACTGACAGTCACAGTGTGTTCCTAAGCTTAAGGGGAACACAGGAAAGGGTTCTGGGAAATGCCCCTGGGTCCTTGCACCTCATCAGAGAGGAGGACCCAGAGGAGAATTTGGCATGCACATTAAAGGATGCTCCAGGGATGGGGGGAAGACACTGGGGGATGGGGAGGGAGAAGGGAGGGGGAGCAGGGGGATCGGTGGGGGGGGGTGTGGAGGGAAGGAGGGGACCGGTATACCTGTTAAGTTTATATGAGCGGAAATAATAATTAAAAAAAAAGAAATGTAAAGTAACCTGGAGAAAAAAAAAGAAAAAGAAAAAGAAAAGAAACAGCCCTGGATCTGCAGGAGGGACCAGGCGAAGGAGGTGCGAGGAAAGTCCAGACTAAAGACTGGACAGGGTCTCGCTTTTTCCTCTGCACATGTCCAAATACCGGCCTCTTCGCGGATCCCAAGAAGGGTTTGGAGTGATTTCAGGGCTGGGATTTGCTGGCCTGGATCAGAGCCAGGCGCGACCCCTGCCTGCAAGGCCCCTTCCGCACTCCTCTGGCGCCGCCCGAGCGCCCGCCGCCATCACCAACGCCATCACCTGGCATTCAGCCGACGTGCGGGGCCCCGGACGCCGCCGACACTTCCGCGTTGGGCCCCGGCGGCCGGCTCGTTCCCACGCGGCGGTGCCCCGCGATCCGGGTCGGGACCTGAGCCGGGCAGGCCGCCGAGGCGCGGGGCGTGGGCGGGCGCGGGGAGCAGCTCGGAGCCAGCCGGCGCTCCTTGGCGGTGCTCCGACGCAGACCCCTGGGCAGCCGGCCGCTACTCGTTGGCGCCGCCACTCCAGGTAGAAGCCGCGTGTCCCTGCCCAGCGCGCCGCAGAGAAGCGGGGCGGAGAGCGCCCCCCCCCCCCCCCCCCCGGCTTTCCTCCCTAAAGTTCCTGCAGGCGGCTCTGGTGACGGGAGGAGAGATGCTGGACACGCAGAAGCCCCTGAGGTCCGGGCACACGGAGGGACACACGGTTCTGGAAGGTGAGTGTCTTGGACTGTGGTAAGGACCATCCAATCAGCCCTAAGTGATGCTCGCGCTAGGACTCTCAAAATCTTTAGGGATTAGCAGTAGGTTATTTATTTGAGATCTCTGGGTTTTTTGTTTGTTTGTTTGTTTGTTTGTTTGTTTGTTTGTTTTGATACAGCCATTTAGCTTTATGAACTTTTCTCTTGGGACAGCCCTCATTGTTTCCCATAGATTTTGATATGTTGTATTTTGATTTTCATTGAACTCAGATAATTTTTTGATTTCGTACTTTACTTCTCCCTTGACTCATTCCTCATTCAGAAATGAATTGTTTAGTTTCATGAATTTGTGTTTTTTCTGCTGTTTCCTTCATTTTAGATCTCTAACTTCATTCTGCAGTGATCAGATGCAGTTTCTATTTTCCTGTATTTGTGAAGGCTTGTTTTGCGTTATAGTGTGTGGTCTCAGTTGGAGAAAGTTTCATGGGCTGCTGAGAAGAATGTTTATTCTTTCGTGGATGAAATGTTCTGTCGGTGTCAGTGAGGTCCATTTGATTGATGGTTTCATTTAACTCCCATACTTCTCTATTTGGTTTTTGATTAGTTGACTGCTTGTCTTTTGGTGAGAGCAGGATATTAAAATCTATTATGGATTTTTGAGTTGGAGTGGAGTAGTAGTTTTACCTCTAGTGTTTGTTTAATGAATTTGGGTACATCTGTGATTGTTGCTTATGTTTGTTATTGTTATGTCCTCCTGATGGATTTTTCTGAACTATTAGATAGAAACTTTTTTTTTATCTTTTATCATTTGCTTTAGTTTGAAGTCTATTTTGCCAGACATTAGGAACAACTCCTGCCTACCTCCTCTTTCCATTTTCTTGGAGTAACTTTGACCATTCTTTTGTCCTGAGGTACCATCTATCTTTCATGATGAGATGTTTTTCTTGAAAGCAGAGAATTGATTGAGTTATGATTTTTTTAACCCAAGTTGTAGATCTATGTCTTTTTTCATTTTATTTCATTTATTTTTTAGTTTCACAATCATATTGAGTGCTAATTCCTGTTTTCCTCCATCCTCCATTCCTCCAATTTCCCTCCTTTCCCTCATCAATCCATTCCTCTCCCTCCCAGCCTGTGTCTCTTGACTGGGGAAGTGAGCCTGTTGACATTTAAAGTTATTTAAAGATATTTTTTGATTCCTATCATTTTTTTGATTTTTGTGTTATTTGTATTTGTAGACTTGCTGAGTCATTGTTTTGGTCTTATTTGTTCCCTGTAGCTTCTTTGGGGGTGTTTATCCTTCCCTTCAATCTTGAGTATTCCTTCCAGTATTTTCTATAGACATGGTTTGGTAGTCAGACAGACCTTTAGTCTACTTTTGTCATGGAATATTTCTCTTTCACTTTCTATTATGACTGATAAATTTTGCTGGATATAATAACTGATTGCATGACTTTAATCTTTCCTCAATTGCTTTGTTTTCTTTATATGTTGTATTTCAACTCTTTGTTGGATGAGTACTTGGCGAAGATCTTCTCCCACTCTGTAAATTGTCCCTTCATGCTGGTAATTGCTTCTTTCGAAGTGCAGATTTTCATTTGGTGTAATCTCACTTGTCAATCCTTGCTTGTGTTTCCTGTGCTGTGGGAGTCCTGCCTGGGGAGTCACTGCTTGCACCGCTACTGTGAGTCTGTCATCTGTGTACCTCTAGTAGTTTCAGGTGTACCTCCAGTAGTTTCAAATAAAGACATTATTTGAGTTAACTTTCTTTTTTACGGAATGATGGATAGTTATCTAATTTCAGTGTTGTATATACAGGAATTCAGTTTTTACAACACCATTGGCCAATGATACTGTCCTTTCTTTAATGCGTATTTTGGCACCTGTCTCAAGAACCAGCTACCTAACTATGTGTGAATTTATTATTGGATTCTGTGCTATGTTCCTTCAGTGTATTTGTCTTCTTTTATGATAATACCATATGGTTTTGTCACAGTGGTTCTATAGAATGCTTTGAAATCAGACATTGTGATATTTTCTACAATTTTTTCTCCACCCTTGGAATTATTTAGTTGTATGGAGGATTTCTGTGTTTATACATGAATTTTAACTTTTTTGTTTAGTTCTGTGAAGAATGTCATTGGTATTTTGACAGGTATTTCACTGAATCCATAGGTATATGGGTATAGTTTGGTCATCTTAATAATGTTAACTTCCCAATTCATGAATATGTGGGGAGTCTTTCCATTTTTGTAATGTCGTCTTCATTTTTTTCTTTCAGTATTTCTTAAATTTTCATTGAAGTCATTCATATTCTTTACATCTTTTCTCTCAGTGTGTGTGTATGTACATGTGTGTATGTGTGCGTGATAATAAATTGCATTTCTGCTTTTGTAGTGAATTGTTCAGTGGTGCATAGAAAGAAAAGTTATTTATTTTGATATTGTATTTTTATTCTGCTTCAGTACTAAATTTATGGTTCTAACAGTCTTTTGGTGGAGTGAACAGGATTTCCTATGTATGAAACTGTACCATTTTCAAATAGGGACAATTTGGCTTCTTCCTTTTCTGTTTGAACATTTCCATTCTTTCTAGTTTCTAATTGCTGTGGCTGAAAATTTCTGTCAGTGAATTGAATGAAAGTGATAAAAGTGGACAGCCTTGTCTCTGTTCTTATCAGGGGGAAACTCTTAGTTTTCCCCTCAATATGAGACTTACAGCTTGCATTACGTTGCAGTGGGATTCATTTTTTCTTAACTTATTCAGGTCTTTTTTTTAAACATTTTTTATTATTATTTCCGCTCATACAAACTTAATAGGTACACCAGTTCCCTCCCCCCCCCTCTCCCCGAACCCCCTGCTCCCTCTCCCTCCCTCCCCATCTCCCAGTGGCCCCCCCCCCAATTCCCAGAGAGTCCTTTATTGTGTATGCCTAACTCTCCTCTTGGTCCTTCTTTCCAATGATGTAAAAGGACCCAGTGGCATTTCCCTGAACCCTTTCTCATGTTCCCCTTAAGCATAGGAACACTACTGTGGCCATCAATCCCTTGCCTTCAAGGATCTTGGTGCCTTTAGCTGATGTTAGACTTTGTGAGGTCAATAGTGTGACGGACATGGCGCAGGGCATGCAAAGTCCTATTATGATTGCTTCAGCCCTATCTAGTATGGAAACTCTTCAAATCATTGCTCCCCCCATCCTTTTGCTCTTACAATCTTACCGCCCCCTCTTCCGCAAATGTCCCTGAGCTTCTGGATGGGGGGAGATTAGGCTGGCTTAGTTCTATGTGGATGATATAGAGTCTCTGAAGTTCTGGATTGTGGTTTGTTGATTTTCTTTTGCAGTTTTGTTGCTCCTGCAATGCCCTTCACTCCATCCTGATGGGCACTGTATGTCACCCCCTGGCCAGAGACAAAACACTGTTAAACTGGAGTCTTATTATAATAGCACATTCAAGGGTAGATGTAATAAAAGCAGGAAACCTTGGTGAGGGAGGAATCAGTCACCCATTTGCAAAATGATCTCTTTTCATCTGCCAGACTATATGCCCTCCCCTTCTGGTGAGATCATACCCCCTCAGTTGTACATGATCAGGAAAGAAGGTCTGTGAACTTAACCAGGTGTCACATTCCTTACTTGCATTCCTTGGAGGTCTATTTTCTCTGCTGTAACATGGTCCCCTCTCTCCTTGTGTCTGGTGTGGCCCTCCAACCCCATCCCTCCTGTTCACAATCCTTGCAATTACCGTATTACATAGGTTTACCCTTGAGTATCTCAATGTGGGCTGAGTGGGTTTGGTACTAGGAGCCACCTATTACGGAGTACATATGGTGCTTAACTTTCTGGGATTGGGATACTTCACTTAATATAATTGTTTCTAATGACATCCATTTCCCAGAAAATTCCAGTAATTCATCATTTTTGATGGCTGAGTAGTACTCCATTGTATAGATGTACCACTGTTTCCTTATCCACACGTCAACTGTTGGACATTTAGGTTGATTCCATGACTTTGCTATTGTAAACAGTGCTGCTATGAACATAGTTGTGCTTGTGCTATCAAGGAGAACCTCTGCTGTATGGGGGGTTATTCCCAAAAGTGGGATAGCAGGGCCATATGGCATTTCAATCTTTAATTTCTTTAAGAATCTTCAGATGGCTCGCCAGAATGGCTGTATGAGCCTGCATTCCCACCAGCAATGTAGGAGAGTTCCTCTCTCTCCACATCTTCTCCAGCACTTGTTGTTTGTATTGTGGATTTTTGCCATCCTGACCGGGTTGAGATGATATCTCAGGGAAGTTTTGATTTGCATTTCCCTGATGGCTAAAGAAGTGGAGCATTTTTTAAGATATTTGTTAGACATTTTAATTTCATCTCTGGTAAAATTTCTTTTAAGTTCCAGGGCCCATTTTTTAATTGGGCCATTGGTTTCCTTGGTGTTTAATTTTCTAAGTTCTTTGTGCACTCTGGACAGTAGAGCTCTATCAGATACGTGGTTAGTGAAGATTTTCTCCCATTCTGTGGGTTGCCTTTGAGCTCGTGTTACAATCTCTTTATCTGAAGAGAAGCTCTTTAATTTCACAAGATCCCAACTGTTGAGAGTTGGTAGCAGTGACTGTGCCATTGGATGTCTGTTTAGGAAGTGTTGGCCTAGCCCAATCAGCTCAAGGGAGTTCCCTATCCGTTCAGTTATGATTTTTATAGTCTCTGGCCTGATATCAAGGTCCTTGATCCATTTGGAATTAAGTCTTGTACATGGTGACAAGTACGGGTCCAGCTTTAATCTTCCGCATGTGGACGTCCAGTTTTGCTAGCACCATTTGTTGAAGATGCTGTTCTTTTTCCATTGGATTCTTTGGGCCCCTTTGTCAAAGACCAAATGGCTGTATTTTTGTGGGCTTATATCTGGGTCCTCAACCCTTATCCATTGATCTGTATGTCTATTTTGGAGCCAGTACCAGGCTGTTTTTGTAACTATGGATTTGTAGTATAGACTAAGGTTCGGTATGGTAATACCTCCAGCAGTGTTTTTGTTACTCAGGATTGTCTTTGCTATCCTGGGTCTTTTGTGCATCCATATGAATTTTGAGATTAATTGGTCAACTTCTTTAAAGAATTGCTTTGGGATTTTAATTGGTATAGCATTGAATTTGTATATTGCCTTTGGTAGGATGGTCATTTTTATGATGTTGATTCTGCCAATCCAGGAACATGGGAGGTCTTTCCACCTTCTGATGTCTTCTGCAATTTCTTTCTTTAGGGTTTTAAAGTTTTCATTGTAAAGGTCTTTTACCTCCTTGGTTAGGTTTATACCAAGGTATTTCATTTTTTTAGGGGCTATAGTAAATGGGATTGTTTCTCTTAGGGCTTTTTCACTTCTTTCATTCTGGGCATATAGCAAGGCCTCTGATTTTTGCACATTTATTTTGTATCCTGCCACCGTGCTGAACTTCTCAATTAGTTCCAGGAGCTTCCTGGTGGAGTTTTTGGGATCCCTCAGGTATAAGATCATGTCATCTGCAAATAGGGATAGCTTGACTTCTTCCTTGCCGATTTGAATCCCTTTTATGTCCCTTTCTTGTCTTATGGCTTCAGCTAAGACTTCAAGTACAATATTGAATAGAAGTGGTGAGAGTAGACAGCCTTGTCTAGTTCCTGATCGAAGTGGGAATGCTTCCAAATGTTCCCCATTGAGCATAATCCTTGCTGTGGGCTTGTTGTATACAGCTTTTATTATATTGATAAAGGTTCCTTCCATTCCTACTGCCTCTAGTGTTTTGATCATAAAAGGCTGTTGGATCTTGTCAAAGGTTTTTTCTGCGTCTATCGAGAGTATCATGTGGTCTTGGACTTTGGACTGGTTTACATGATGAATTACATTTATTGATTTTCGTATGTTGAACCAACCTTGCTTGCCTGGGATGAAACCTACTTGGTCCCTGTGAATGATGTTTTTGATATGTTTTTGAATCCGATTTGCTAAGACTTTGTTGAGAATCTTTGCGTCTGTGTTCATCAGGGAGATCGGCCTATAGTTTTCTTTTTTAAGTGAATCTTTATTAGGTTTTGGGATTAAGACAATATTAGCTTCATAGAAAGAATTTGGTAGTGTTCCTTCCTTTGCTATTTGATGGAACAGTTTAAGGAGTATTGGTGTTATTGACTCCTTAAATGTCTGGTAGAACTCTGTGCTGAATCCATCTGGTCCAGGACATTTTTTGGTGGGAAGATTCGAGATTACCTCTTCAATTTCCTTATATGTTATAGGGCCATTTAAGTAATTCACAACTTCCTGATCCAATTTAGGTAAGATGTGTTTACTTAGAAATTCATCCATCTCTTGTGTGTTGTTGCCGGGACGCGTGGGGCTCCAGGGTGGTTGGGGGCTGGGCTGGGCTCTCTCTCTCTCTCTCTCACTCACCTTGGGCAGCGGGCAGAGGGTGGCGGTCGGGGGCGGGGCGGCGCGGAGGGGCCTGGGGTTGTCCGGGCTGGGGGTGCAAGCCAAGCCGCAGTCGGCCTGGGTGCTTGCCGCCGGGATGCGTGGGGCTCCGGAGTGGTTGGGGGCTGGGCTGGGTTATTCAGTTCTTTTACCACAAAATGGTATTGAATTTTACTTTTATGTTGAGATAATCACATTCCATTTTTTATTATATTTTCATTTTACTTATGTACTGAATGATTTTGTATATTGTGTATGATTTTGTTCATATTTTTTTTGTAGATGTGTGAGTATTGTCATTTGGGTCCCTAAGCCTTCTTATCAGTTGATCATGGAATTGTAGTAAATGGCAGTTTGGCAGTTTGGAGCTTGATGGGCCTTTCTCAAGGTGAAATCTCTTTCCCTCTCTCGTGAATTAGCAAATCTTTTTATGCCCAGTTTTCTCTTATTATTTTCCTTATTTTTTCAGATAAATTTCTCAGTGTGAATATTGGTTTATAATGTGCTTCTCTGGGCTCCAGTAACATTCACCTTCCAGAGCAGCGTAATAATAGAGTCTCATTCCTCCTAAAAGTGACATGATGGTTGTTGCTGTGCTGCTATTACACTGTTTCACAGGTTTATGCTCTGTTTTGAGAACATAGTACTCTGCCAATAGCAGAAATTTTTCTCTCCAGTCAGATTAGTTCTCTCCCTTATAGGAGCTACTTTGATAATCTACTTCCTTTTGATCCACACATCTGACAACGTGCATTTTACACATGTAATAATTCATGTTATTGATTTACTAGTAATTGTATCTTTATAATCCTTCCATAGCGTAGCTTTCTCTAATATATTTCATAATGACTTTCATCCGACTATGCCTTGATAGTGTCTAAATTTAGCTTTCTGCCTAGCGATAGTGTTGATTTCTTTCAAATGTTTTTATTAGCACCACAAAAATTATTTTTAAAAAATCCCTGTATAATAGAGATCTGATCTGCTGCCAAGCCTAATCACCTAGTCCTCCAACCGTCATGAGTTCTTAATCACCACAGCTGATTATTCTTTCTGTGCTGTTTTTATTCTTTGAGTTATTAAGTCCCTTGATAATAGCAGCTTTCTTTCAGTCCTCTTGTTATTTAAAGTCTAACATATACTCTTTCAGATATTTGCAAGAGTTAAACAAACCTCTTAAGAAGAGATGTTATTAGTAAATTTTCTAGATAAAAATAAATTCTGGGAGCTAAAGACAGAGCAATGATTCTTCCACGTTTCAGTGCGTGTCAGAAAGCATAAGTTTGAGCTGGATCTGTTTGAGGTTAACTCTAAATTTGGAGCGCCGGGATATTAAATTTCTTGTTTTAAAGGTGTCAACATCAAAGACAGAGACACATAATAGGGACTGTGATCTTTTTTATGAACAATTTGATGAATAACAACTTAAAAATAATTTACCAAGTAGTAAGTATGACATTTATTTAAAAGTCCCTTTTGGATACTAAAGAAGGGGGAATTTTTTCTGGTTGGCAAGTTCAAGTCAAAATGTAAGTCTGACATCAGTGTCCAAAATCACCTCTAAGTTGGATTCTTGGAGGGGCCAACAGCAGAAGAAACATAAGATTTGATTAAGATGTTGGTCTAGTACCCAGAGACCTGGTGATTCTCACTGGCTGCAGACACCTTTTGACACTTGACTCCTGTTTTCAGCTAGCATTCAATGGACCATTTTTCACCAGAGGCTTTCAAGTATAGGCATCTGGATTACAAGTGCCTGATAGCAGATGGGAATGGACCTGAAAGGGAAACATCCACCATCCAGTGTTGTATGTGCTAATCGGGCGGTTCTCCATAAAGACAATGCTTAAATGCCAAATCTTTACTAATGCCATAAAAAAGATCAATGCAAAACAGTTTTTTTTTTTTTTTGTAGTTTAGCTATTATTTGGAAAACCATTTCTGGAGAAAACTGAAAATAGCAACTGAGTTGGGAATAAGTGTCACAACACAGTCATTTGTAAGAGAGAACCCTTGTCTGCTGTGTGCGAATGTACACTAGCACAACCATTCTGGAAGTCAGTGTGGAGATTCTTAAACTGAAAATAGAACATAATGATGATCCACCTGTATCACTTCTGGGCATGTTGCCAAAGGCCTGTCCATCACACCCCAGAGATGCATGCGCACTGAAGTTCATTGTGGCCCTGTACACAATAGTAATAGGACCAACCTAGATGTCCATTAGCTGACAAATGGATAGTGAAAATGTGGTACATGTACACAATGGAATATTATTCCACTATTAAGAAAGATGAAATGATGAGACACATATAAATAGATGGAGCTGAAAAAATTATGCCAAGTAAGGTAATTCAGTCCTAAAAATACAAAAGTTGCATGTTCTGTCTCTTATGTGAATATAACATTAAGCCTCCAAGTTTGTGCAGTTAACTCAGAAGGTTTTTATTTAAGCCCCAGATGGGACATTTAACTGTCTCCCTTCCAGGATCTGGGAATTTAAATTAGAAACAAGTTAAGACACTAAAATATTACAAAAACATTAAGTAGTGAGTGAAAACCTTGAGACTTTTAAGGACATTTTTGGACTTTACCTGGGAAACTCATAACTTGTGAAGTATTTTAAAAGTAAATTATGTTTATATTTGTTATATACACTCATTGTATATGTATAAACATGAATATGTATAGTTCATAATCCTTTTTTTGCATGTTTAGGTGTGAGCATGTACATGTTGGGGTGTGCGAAGGTGTATATGGGTAAAGAGGGCACTTGTGTACCTGAGGAGGAACAAATGTGACTTTGGGAATCATCCTGAATTGCTCTCCTTCTTGTTCCTTTGCTGTGGGATTTCCCAGGCTCCACCATCCCTTGTGGAAACTATAGGTCAATACCATGTCCACCCAGTGTTTTTATATGAGATTTAGGATCTGAACTCAGGTCCTTTTGCTTACAAGGCAAAAGCTTAACCCCTGAGCTGATACTTTGCAACTTTTTAAAATTTGACAATATGTAATATATATCTCCCAGTGAATACATATGATGCTGCTTTAGTACATTTTTTAACTTTAAGATACACTCCAGAATCAGGCCAGACTAATCTCTCCTCATCCTAAAGCTCAGGGAAATTTGCAGAAGAGGGGGCGGTGAGATTGTAAGACCCTAAAGATGGGGATGAGAGCAAGATGCTCCACACCAGTTAGGGCCAGAAGTAATCATAATAGACACTGCATGACCTGTGCAGTGACCGACATATCATTGACCCCTCAAAGTCTAGCATGGATCACAGGCACTAGGATCCTTAGAGGCAAGGGATTAACAGCCACAATAGTGTGCCTATACTAGGGGGCTGGAGAGGTGGCTCAGGGGTTAAGCCTCTGCCTTGCAGGCGGAAGGTCCTGAGTTCGGATCCTAGACCCCACGTATAGATGCCAGGGGGAATCGGGGGCAGCCTGTGTTTCTGGTCCTGGTAGGGCGGGGCCTGTGAATCCCAGAGCAGAGTAAACAAGGAGGCGGAGGCAGTCCATGGTGGTTCCTGAATTGGCACGGTTCTACACACATACACACACACACACACACACACACACACTCAGGTGCACACGCACAGACACAATTGAATATATAATAAAAAAATTAAAAAAATAGTGTTCTTATACTAAAAGGGAACAAAAGAAAGAGCTTTAGGCAATGCCACTGAGTCCTTACACTTCATCAGAGAGGACCCAGAGGGAAGTTTGACATGCACACTAAAGGATGCTCCAGGGGTGGAGTGGGGGGGCACTGGGAGAAAGGGGGGGGAAAGAAAGGGGAAAATGGGGGAGGGAACAAGGGGATCCAGGGAGGGGTGGAGGAAGGGAGGAGACCCGGGTACCTATTAAGTTTGTATGAATGGAAAAAATAAATAAAAAGAAAAAAAAGATACATTCCAGAATATGCATCAAAGTTATTTAACCTTTATTTTCAGGCACGGTAATATGATTCCATAAGGTTGAGAGATGTAGGTAATGCATGACTTGTGCAAGTGACAGACCAGGTCGAGGTCATATCAGAGCCTATCCTTTAAAAAGCTATTTTGTTGGCATTACAGCCAGCTATGTAAAATGCTGTTGTAATAAGATTGTGGCAGTGATCTTGTTAAAGTTTAGGGCAACATCTGAACTTCTGGGGCTTTTAACCCCCAACTCAGTTATCATAATAGACACTGCATGACCTGTGCAGTGACCGACATATCATTGACCCCTCAAAGTCTAGCATGGATCACATATAAGTCTCATATAAAAACACTGGGTGGACATGGTATTGACCTATAATTTCCACCAGGGATGGTGGAGCCTGGGAAATCCCACAGCAAAGGAATAAGGAGGAGAGCAATTCAGGATGACTCCCAAAGTCAGATTTGTTCCTCCGCAGGTACACAAGTGCCCTCTTTACCCATATACACCTTCGCACACCCCAACATGTACATGCTCACACCTAAACATGCAAAAAAAGAATTATGAACTATACATATTCATGTTTATATATATACGACGAGTGTATATAACAAATATAAACATAACTTACTTTTAAAATACTTCACAAGTTATGAGTTTCCCAGGTAAAGTCCAAAAATGTCCTTAAAAGTCTCAAGGTTTTCACTCACTACTTAATGTGACTATGTGTTCACGGAGTAGTAGTATAGCTGGAGCATTTGTAGTTTTTAGACACAGAAATGCTGCGGGCGTTGTTACAGGTAATGAGGGTAAGGAATTCTTACAAGCCGGTACATCTCAGAAGATTAGGGGACACAGCTTAGAACAAAATATAGTGTAGCCCCATTAATGGTGAACATCCTTAGTGCTTTCTATTAAGTGACCCCGACTTTACAGTGTTGTGCAGTTTTGGTTTTGAGGAGGTTCAGGAAGGAGATGGATAGTGCTTTGGGCGAGTTTGTTAACATTGCAGGCCGACAGACACAGCTGCAAGGTGGGTTCTGAAAGTTTCAGGACCTAGGAGGAAGAGCAGTGTTTGTTCTTTTAAGGTCCTTTGTGAGAGAGTAGGGTGGGGGAGGTACTTTGCCCCAAGGAAATGACCCTAAAGATAGCTGACATCACTCAATTAGACTTAGTGGCATCATGCTTTCTTGTATTTCAAAGTCCCAGGATGTTCCTCAACAGGGGGCACCTGGGAGACCTGATGAGCAGTGGACTGATGAGCAGCTGTTCTGCCTTTAGCCCCATCCTTTACAGCTTGTCTGTTTAGAGGTGGCAGGGCAGTGGAACCAGCTCCCTGTCTGTGACAGATGACACAGGAATCTTCGGGAAGGTCTCTGTTCTGAGTTGGGGGTTAACTGGGAATTTGGATAATTATATACAGGGTAGGTAGAGACTATTTTTGTGCTGCCTGAAGAGTCTCTTGTGGGGTGTAGAAGGTCTGTGTGAGGTAATGGAGTGTCTCAGGGTACCAAAAGAGAGAGAGGTATCTTTGGTATGCCAGGTGTTTCAGAGTGTTGATAGCACGGTCTCTGTGGATGGTCTTTATATGAGAGGCACATATGAGAATGTCTCTGTGGTCTCAATTTGTTGACTTTGCCAAGTTTGTGTAAGAGCATTGTGTGAGGTTTATGTGTTAGGTCTGGGCATGTGTCTGTGAGCATGGGATGTCTGTGGGATTAAGACTTCTCTACATGTGGTTCTTTAGAGGTCTCTGTAAGGAGGTCTTCATGACATTTCTATGTCAGAGCTCTTGGGGAAATTGCTATGAAATCTGGGTGAGTGAATACAAGGTCTCAAGGCTGTGTCGAGGTCCTGTAGGGAATCATGTGAGGTTCCAGTGTACAAGGTACTGAGAGCTTTCTGTGCCACTTCTGCAAGTAGTCTCTGTGGATCTGTTTCTTGCTGGCCTTCTTGAATCTGATAGAAGAGGCACCAGTAGACAGTGCGTAGGTAGATACATGTGGCTGTTTTCCTTAATCACACTTCATCATAGTTTTTGAGACAGTATCTCTTATTGAACTTGGAGCTCATTAATTTGACTGGAACATCTGGCAGGCAGCAAATCCCATCTCCTCTGCTCTGGGATATGGGTCTGTGCTACCCTGATCAACATTGATGTCAGTGCAGAAATACTGATCCTCATGCCTAACCCATGGTGCCATCATCCCCAGCATCTGGCATCTTATTTTTGAATGTTTGGTGTTGGTTTCCTAATGGGGGCATTATGGGAGCATAAATCACAGTGAATGAGCTCAAGGAGGACACAGACTTACAATGCCTCTATCAAGGCCTAGACGAATCAAAGAATAGACAGAGCCACTGTCTTCTTACTTAAAAAAACAAAAAACTTTTATTTTTCCTTGCCTTAAATATTTAGCTTGTTTTAACATAATCAAAACACTGCTTTGTTAGCAGCGGTAGCACAGACTAGAGGATAAGATTCTACTTGTCGAGAATAGATGTTTCTCCCAAGAGCACCGTGCCTTGGACAGTAGTAATGTTGGCTTGGAACTTCTGGTATCAATGTCCTCTGCTGAGTGGGATTTACTAGGGACAAAATCCTGTTTCGGGGCGAGAGTTGGGGATATGGAGGTACCTGTTGCTGGGAGGCATTGACTCTTATAACTTTCAGGCACTGTTGGTCTCTGGCAGCTTTTTCCTGGAAGGGATAATTCTGACATGGGGGGTTGACCCCCAAACCACGTGTCTGCCTTTTCTGTGAGGCAGAAGGAGCCACCCTATGCTGACTGTAGGGTTTCTCCTTAAGTTTTATTTTGTTTTCTAATATCTGCTGAACAGGTCTAACGAGTTCCTGAGCTTCAGTAATATTATGATCCTTGTGTGGTTTCGTTTTCACTTGTCTCTGTTTCTGGGTGGTGTCTGAGGTAGGCTTACTCTTTTTCCAGGATTCACCTTGCCTTTTAATTCTACTTTTACAAAAAATCCAGTGTCGAAAGCACTTCCACAGTCTCTGGAAGGAACTATCTGGACTACCACGTTTGTTTTGGGAAAGGGAATGATGGCGTTTATGGCCAGAGGTGGCGTCTGTTTTCTTGACTTGGGTAGACTTAGAGGCCCTTGGCTCTTTAGAACTTCCTACCTGCTTTGTTGTGTGTTTTACATCATGGTCAGGGGTCAAAGTCTTCCTTTGGCCTGTCCGTAAGTCACGATCCTTCACAGTACTGGGTTTCTGCTTTGCCGAAGTGATTGCAGCAAGTGATGCGCCACTGGAACGTTTTGGAAGAAGCACATCAGTGGTACCCACTTGAAGCGAGTCTGCTGCCTTCGTTTTCCTCTTCCTGATGAGACTCACTAATGTCTTCTTCCTGAAGGCTCAGTGTTCCTGGGTCTTCAGCAACATATTTGCTAGGTGATAAAGGGTGTTCTTGGTTTTCTCTTACAGTCTCTAGGACAGTCCTGCTGTGAAAGGATCTGTCCCTGATGATGTTTGTGAAATTTTCAGAAGATGGTCTGGTTAGGAATACATTTAGAATGGTCTTCGAACGTCTAAAGTGATAGCTAGGTGGCATCCTTGTCAATGTCTTCAATAACTCCCTACTTGAAGAGGAAATAAGAGGTAGGCTCCCCAAAGAGGAGCCACTTGGCTCATCGACTGCCTCTTCGGTCTGAGATATACTTTACTTTTAGTGTTGGAACCTGATGTCATGAGGATCGAGGAGGGTTTTCCTAGGAAAGCGACCACCTCGCCTTCAGAGCTGGTTTCTGAGAGCTGAGCACACAGTGTAAATGGCAAGGATGGAATCGTTTTCAACTTAAACAATTGATGGTCCTGAGTATCTTGAGGGGTAGGCCCCACCTGTGCCTCATCTGCAGCCTTACAACATGTTTCTCAGGGCCTTTAGAGTACAAGGATGGAGAAAGGCAAGCCACTGGGGGAAGCTCACGTAGTGTTCTGAACTCTTGGACGTTACTACGTTTTTTGTTTCCATAGACATGTCAGTCATGGAAAAACCACGGTTCAGAGCAAGCCCAGATCGACGCACATGCAAGGGGATCAGACCCTGGTTAATCGGCCCCGACCTTGTGCTCAAATGGATTTTCAGCGTGTTTTCTAGCTTGTCGTCAAAGTATTTTGTTATATTTTCCAATTTCCTATCTAAGTATTTTGTTAACTCATGACTTGAGTTTTTCTTAAGTCCTTCATCAGGTATCTTTTTGACTCCTCGAAGTTTGAGCCAGGAGTCTTCATTGGAGATCTTTCCCAACTTGTGCATAGGCCTTTAGGAGCCTTTCCTAGAATAGGTCCCAAATTCTTGCTTGGGATGTCTCCTAGCTGAAACCTTATCTTGTGGACATCGTCGATGTCATTACAAGACATAAAGGATTGTGAATGTTTGGGCTTGTAGTTTTCCTGATAATCCCGTTAAATTATCCCATAAGTGCATCTGTTCTAGGAACTCGAGTTTTACAGGGAAGTTCCCTCTGGTGTTGAATGAGCCACCTTTGAATATGTTGCTCCAATTTCTCCCGGAGCTCGGGGTTGATGGGAAAATTCTCAGGAATGATTGAAACTACACAGTCTTGTTTGGGAGTATAGGTGTCATAGACTTCTTTAAGGGTAAAGGTGACTCACTTCCTAATTCTTTCCTTGATGAGGATCTTTCAGGGTATTGAATTGCACTAGGGAGTGATAGTGATCTGCTCTGGGAAGAGGAACATGATGGTTCAAAGTCTTTGGCTTGGGGTAGGGCAGAGGGCATGAGGATTGGGAGAGATTGAAGATAGGACGACTCTGGACCTGACATGGACATCGGTGGGGGAATTGGGGTAAAGATAGAATTGAGGCTGGGGACTGGGGCTTCAAGTAGGACATGTGGGTCTGGTAAAGGCTGGAAGATTCTTCCTGCATTGGAATTTGACACACATTTAAGTTTCCATTGAATAGGAGGAAGGAAGGCTGGAGACTGGATGGACTCTGATGGATCCAGGCAGCCGTCATCAGGGATTCACTGTGCAGAGAGGGGAGACCCCAGAAAAGCTGGTTATATTTCTGTTGAAAACTGTCCCCCAGCATCTTTGGACGTGAGAGTTTCTCTGCACCCATATGCTGTTCTGACTTTGCTTTGATGTCCCAGAAGGTCGGCAGGGTGGTGGTGGCCTGTGCAGCACCTGGTGACTTAAGCATGTTCCTAACAGAATTGGATCTGCATCCTGGGTCCGTGTGTTCTGTAAATGCTTCATCCTTTTCTCCTAATAACTTCTTTTTTGTACAAGCTTCAGAAGCTGAAAATGAAGAGACTGGATTATGGAGATGAAAGGAGGAGAATAAAGTTGTTATAGGACACTTGGAGTGTCCCATTTAAAAAGACTATTAGAGTAGACTCAAGGTCAAGGGATCTCAAAGTAACTGGAAGAACAACAATTTATTTACCAATTGCTGCCACAACTGTAATCCTCCATGGTTCTCACAACAGTCCCATGGCGAAGAATCAAAAGTGGCTTGTTCAATAGAAGACAGATATAGTTTTCTCCAAAAGGAATCTACCTAGGAAGATCTTACCTCCAACCCTGACAGTGTCGTTCCTATTGCACACAGTGTCTGCCTGCTGGGGATAAACCTGCCCCCACCACCACCCATCACAGCTCCTTTCCCAGAAAGGAACCTGACAAGTATCCTGGTTCTGATTTCCTTCCCAGCAACTTCCTCTCAAGACTCTGCAGCTGACATCTTGGGATACTTGGCATTGGTTCTTCATGGGTAGGGGACAGAATGGCATGTCCTTACCTTTCCAGACACCAGTCGTCCTGCTCCTCTTCTGCCAGCTCATCTGCACCTCTCTTGGATGCTGAGAAAGAAGAAAAAAGAAAGAGACGCTTTCTCATCTTTAGACAAGTGGTAGCAATAGTCACGAATTTCCTGTTGTTCTATCTGGAATTAGTGTAGTAATTTTTTTACTTCTTGCTTTAAAAAAACAAAAGGGGGATTTTCCATACTAAGATCCACCAAGGACAGAGTCTCAGGTTCAACTCCTTAGGTGTCTCTGAGTTCCATTAGCCAGGATTCTACTCTCTGAGGTCAGAGGGGACTTTAACCTGCAGTGTGATGTCTTCTGTGACTCAGCACAGCCTCATATCCACCTAGTACAGAGGAAAGACACATGGGCATCAGATCAGGAGCTCAGAGCATGTCAGATCGGCCCCTGCAGTTCCTATTCCCTGTGCATGCAATCTCCCATCCTGCAAAAGTGCTTCAGGTTACTGAGAGGTCACACTGACTGTTGCCTGCAATCTCCTTACCCTTGGGAATCAGAAGGAACCTGCCCCAGGGGTGTACTGTATAGTATAGTAGTATAGTATAGTATAGTATAGTATAGTATAGTATAGTATAGTATAGTATAGTATAATATCTGGTATCCTCTTTCCCTCAGAAACCTGTAAGATATGGAACACTGCTCTCTTTCAAGAATCTAAATCCTCTCTTCAGAATTCCTTGCCATGTTTTCTGTAGCATCAGGGACATTCCTAATAAATCCCACATTCTGAAAGACAATGTGTCTGAGCATTTTGCTCAGAAAGCCCTTCGTCTTGCCTCACCCACTGAGTGATGACATTTACCTTTGCCCTGGTACCTTTGCCCTGGCACACCACACAGACTCAGAGCTTGGCTGCATCTCCCAGTGCCTGTTCCCATCCTGCTATGCCCTGTCAGTTCTCATGAGAGTGAGGTTCTGTCTTCCCTATAATTACCCCTACACTGTTGTCTATCTACTTGATTTGGGAACTGTAATGCAAGGTGGAGTTGAGGAAGAGGGAGAGAGCAGTAGCCCATATGACATGAGAGCAGAAAGGAGGCTATGAGGGATGAAGAAGGGAAGGGGTGGGAAGGAATATTGTGGAGAATCAACAGAAATAGTCTTAACAGTGCCACAGTGAGACTCAGTACTCTAACAGTTACTACCTGTGTTGCTGTGAGACACCACTGAGGTGCAGACAACTTATGGGGAGAAAAAGGGAGATTTCTTCATCTTCGGGTTCCAGAGTGGAGATACAGTCGTTCATGGTGGAAAAGGCGTGGCTGACTGACAGAAGCTGGAGGAAGCTTAAGTTATGTCCATCGAAGAGGCTGACAACTGCTGCTGGATCAAGAGCAGACTCGCTCACTCAAGCAGCATGGGGCTAACCAACCTCAAGGCTTACACTCTGTGACTGCCTTCCTCCAGTAAGGCTCCATCTCCTAAAGGTGCCATGACTTTCCCAAACTGAAGATTCAAACCCATGGGCCTGGGGGGAACAACTCACATTTCAAATTGTGACACTAATCAAAGTGTTTTTAAGTTGAAAAGAAAAGGATAGAGCCAATCTCTGTTGGGTCTAAGTTGAGCAATTCTTACTTTTCTGATGTTTTTCTTGACCTGTGCTGGCAGCGAAGGTGGATCACCCTGGAGGAAGGGGAGTGAGTAACAAGAGAAAGAGCCCCACTCCACACACAAGTGCAAGGACCATGTCCATTGCCCAAGTGGCAGAGATGGAGTTCAGCCATTGAGCTTTAATATTTTCCAAAAGGAAGAGATGATTCTCCATCTGAACCTCACTGTTCAGCCATCATCTGACCTTCACGGTTCAGGTAAGTGAGCTCTGGAAATTCTCACTGGGAGCTGGCAGGAGAAAGGAGGCCCACATCACAGAGCTGGGGACTTCTCATCACAGTGGACTTCTCAGAATGGAGGGTGGGGCACTGGGAAGAAGCTTCTAGTCTAGCACATCTCACCTCAGTTTCCTCACCTCAGTTTCCTCCCTTCAATTCCACCTGTCTGCTCCACCTGTGGGGCACAAGATATTCCTCCACTTTCTATTCATTACCTTCACCCAGAACTCAGAGATTGCTTTGTTCTTTTTCTCCATTGAAGATCTTGACTTGAGGTCAACTAATTTCATGGCCTTTAACAATCTGAGATGAGGCTGGGGAGATGGCTCAGTAGTTAAAGCCTTTGCCTCATAAGCAAAAGGGCCTGAGTTCAGGTCCCCAGATCCCCCACAAAAATGTCAGTAACCATGATAGTAGCCTGCAGCGGCTTCAGTCCTGGAAGGGAGAGCCTGAGAAATCCTAGGGCAAAACAATAAGGAGATAGAACAATTCATGATGATTCCGTGTGGCTCTTGAGCTTCCACAGGCACTCAAGCGTTCCTTTGTAAACACACACATTCATCCACCCCACACACATATGCCAAAAATTAATACAAATTGAGGTAGACTGCAATTTTGACTCTTTCCCAGGAAGTTTTTGTCCTCAAGTCTTGCTTTCCCATGCAATTTTTTTTCTCCTGTTAATTTGGGGGTAGAACAAGGAATTTTGTACTTAATCTTAATGAATTTAAGTTTAAAGATTTTTGTCCAAATTTGAAACAGACTTAATTATGAATAAATACTCATAAATGTAAGCATGAAAGAATTAAAAGCTCTTCAATCTTTAAATGATATTTATAATTGGTAAGTGCATGGCATTTTTAATTCTGGATTTGGTAAAGCTTAAGTGTTATCAAGGATTTTTAGATTGTTTCATGTGTTCATCTGCATGTACATGTACATCGCACACAACACACATGCAAGCATTTCATCATATTCTTTCATAAATAAATCAATTAAATGCAAGAATAACCATTTGCCTCTTGGAAATGCCAGTCAAAATTAAAATGGGATATCATTTCACCTCAGTTAAATTGACTACTCTACCATAAATAACCATAAGTTATGGATGTAGAGAAAGGTAAACACTGTTGGAAGGTGTGTGAATTTATAGTTATTCCTCAAAAAAGTATAAGATCTAGCATGTGACTCTACACTATATTTGCAAAACAGATAAAATCAGTGCATTAGGGTCCTTCAGAGGAACCGAAGTGATAAATGAATATAAAACAGATTTATTACATTAGCTTGTGAAATAAGGTCTATCTAGTTAGTAGCTCAGTGTACAAGGCTGAGCACATTAGCAGGCTCAGTCTGTTGTTGAAAGCCTGGAGGATTTTTGGAGATTTATTGGTCTGCAGTTCATGTTGGAGGGTCAAAGAAAATGGGTTCCAATCTCATGTGACAATAGAAATAGTAGTGGGAGCCAACAGGGAAGATGAACTTCCGGCATGATGAGAGATAAACAAGAAAAAGCAAGTGTTCTTCTTGGCCTTTTTCCCCCTGGGCTGCCACTGAAAGGTGTCGCCCACCTTTAGGGTAGATCTTCCCATCTGAAATAATCCCTTAGAGGTGTGGCTAATGACTGGTCCAGTCAAGTTGACCACCAAGGTTAAGGACCAGAATCAGCATGTCCCCCAAAATACCTGCCATGTTCATGTTTGCTAGTCACTGTTGTGTGACTTTTCTTGGAGAGACAAGAACAAATGTCTTCTCACCCACTGTGGGGAACCAATGATAGCCCAAAGTAACAATTGCATCCAAGTTCAACTTGACCACCTGGTGCGTTCATTCATGGAGATGACTTACAGGAGTGTGGGTGAGGGATTGTTTACAAGAACAGGGATGGTGCAAGGGCAGCTGCATCACTGCAATGCCCACTCCAGCCTGAGCAATGCTCTCTGCAAGAACTGCTACCAACAGACAGACTAGGGAGTCTCTCCCAGGTAGCCCTGTGACTGGTGAGTCCCCTTCCCTGACAACCCTTCCCCAGCAGTTGCTTTCTGTTTTCACTGTCTTGGGAAGAGGTCTTAGAAGTCTCGCTTCAGCTTTCTCAGACTTGCAGCATTTGTTTCTGAGTCTCTGCTCTCTCCTGGACGGACTGTTTCAGTTCAGAGGAAACTGCTTTATAACAAGCACTAGTCATAATAGCTAAGATAAGTGAATTGACCTAGGTGTCTGATACATATTCAAAACAGAATACTACTCAACCACAAAGAATTGAGGCAGATAAGCATAAGGAATAACTTAGACACTTGGGATTTCCACTTTGGGCTAAATCCTGACACCTGCAGCTTCCTATCACCCAGAAACTTGGAGTCCACATGGAAGCTTAGGTCCTTTACCTGCAAAATATACCTTCACATCCATCTTCGAACAATGCACCTAGCAACCTTAAACCCTTACCTGCATCAAGCTGCATGTACAACCATCTATAAATAATGCAATAGTACTCTTCTTTTCCTTTAACCATCAAACTTAGTGTCTGTTTAAAGATATACCTAGCCCATCTTGATTAAAAATAAATAAAAGACTGGTAGAGCCAATTTGGTCTGAATGGTTTGGGTTGTGTCATAATTAGGTACACGGGTCAATGTGGCAATCAAGGCTGTGTTCTGGGCACAGTTGTGGAGAACTGGTAGTTGAGTTGAGCCCTAGATAAGCTTGCAGATTAGTAATGGAGAGGGCCAATCCCATGGTGGGTGGGACTGTTCCTGAATAGGTGAATAAGATGAGGTTAGGGAAGTTGGCATCCTTCTGTATGCTTGGCCAGACATGCTGGTCTGGCAGCTAGGTATTGTTATTCTCTCAGGTTTTTGTGGATATGGTGTGGTCAGTTCACTCAGCCTCTGATGTTGATGTGGACTCCCTTGCCAAGCTGCACTAAAAACTGTAACCTGACAGTTATAATGCAGATAAAACATTTTGCATCGTGGCAAGCTGTTTGGTTATGTATTTATTAGCAACACGAAGAGTAACTGCAACAGGGTGCATGAACAATAAGCTAAAATTGGGAATGAGACAGGTAAATAGATGAGGGGAAGAAGGATTTAGGGTCAGTGCCAGCAAGCTGGCTGGTCCTGTACCCAAAGTCCTTGAGAGCACATGTGAGGCTCTATTGTCCTTTACAACGCATCCTTGTTCCTAATGCATCTCATCCTAATGGTCTTGATTATACATAAAGATGCTGCTGACAAGCTTCCACCTGAGACATCACCCCACAGACGAGGAGCTACATATAAAGTAACCAAGTCTGCAGCTATATCTTGGTGAGTGTGATAGAGTGAACTCTCTGCCATGATAAAACTGCAAGCTTGACATGTCAATAGAACAAAGGGAACTTAGTACAATTTACAGCATCTGAGACACTTGCAAGCCCAGAGGTCGTAACGCCAGGTGCGCAGATCATCAGGTAAAGATGGCCACGGTCAGCAAAGCACAAGTCAGAGATGAAACATAACAGGGCATGGGGCACTTCAGTAACCCCTAAATGGGTGGGCAATGTGTGAACAGCACATGGTCATGTCCCTGGTTTGTACAGGGAGATGTGCATAGAGTGTCCGTTACAGCCCAGAGAATTAGCCAAATGTTTTGTCCATTTTCCACCATGACCCTATAAAACCCTGGACAAAAGAGTGTGATGGTTTCTTACTCTTGGAAATCCCTCCTAGTCTTGGAAATAGCTTCTCACTATTTCTCTTTTTCTCATTTTTCCTCCATCTCTAACTTTTCTCTAGTTTCTCTTAATAAAGTCTGCCTCCATTTTTCATGCTTCAATGAGAATCCACATCGTCAGTTTTCATTGGCATGAAACAAAGATCTTGGAGTCCCCTAGTGCAACTGGGCCTTAGAAGATTTCTTCATTCTCGACAAAGATACTCCTGTGGGGGGAGTGCAGGTGGGGGGAGGCAGAGACAGGGAAATGAACACAGCTCTTTGGCCAGCAAGCCGGAAGTAAGTACAAAGTGGAAGACCAATAAGGAGACCCTGTCTCAATCAGGTGTAAGGTGAGACCTGACTCATGGAGTTGTTCTCTAGGGACTGCAGGTTGGCGCATGGGTTAAATCCACGTGTGCTGTGACATGTCTATGCCTGCATTCATATACATGAATGTGCATGCATTTACATATGCACATTTTTTTAAATAATTTTTTTTCTGCTCATACAAACGTAATAGGAACCCCTGTCTCCTCCCTTCCTTCACCCTTCCCTGGACCTACCTGTTTCCTCCCCCCTTTGCCCCTTCCTTTTCCCCCTTCCTCCCTTTCTCCCAGTGCTCCTCGCCTATCTCTGAAGCATTCTTTAATGTGTATATCAAACTTTCCTCTGAGTCCTCCTCTCTGATGAGGTGTGAGGACTCAGTGGCAATTCCTAGAACTCTTTCTTGTGTTCCCCTTAAGTATAGAAATACTATTGTGACTGTTAATCCCTTGCTTCTAAGGATCCTAGTGTCTTTAGTCCATGCTAGAATTTGAGGGGTCAATGATATGTTGGTCATTGCGCAGATCATGCAGAGTCCTATTATAATTGCTTTGGCCTTAACTTCTGTGAAGTATCTTACATATCATGACTTCTCCTATCCTTGTGCTCTTACAATCTTACCACCCCCTCTTCTGCAAATTTCCCTGAGCTTCAGTATGGGGAAAGATTAGGCAGGTCTGATTCCAGGTGGTTGATATAGAGTCTCTGATGTTCTGAATTATGGTTTGTTGATTTTTTTTTCAGTTTTGCTGCTCCTGCAATCCCTTTGGCTCCATCCTGATGGGTATTGGATGTCACCCCTTGCAGTCCTTGATGGTGGCCTATTTTCTCTGCTGTAACATGGTCCCCTCTCTTTGTTTCTGGTGGGGCCCTCCTTCCCCATCCCTCCTATTTATAATCTTTACAATTACTGTAGGTATGACAGAGATTTGTCTGTGAGTGTCTCTAAGTGGGTTTCGTACTAGGATCCACCTATTAGGGAGTACATATGGGGCTTAATTTTCCATGTCTGGGATACTTCACTGAATACAATTATTTCTAATTCCATCCATTTCCCAGCTAATTTCATTAATTCATCATTTTTGATGGCTGAGTAGTATTCCATTGTATAAATGTACCACATTTTCCTTATGCACTTGTCAACTGTTGTACATTTGGGCTGATTCCATGACGTTGCTATTATAAACAATGCTGCTATGAACATGGTTGTGCTTGTGCTATCGAGGTGAATTTTTGCTGTATGGGGTGTTATTCCCAAAAGTGGTATAGCAGGGTCATATGGCATTTCAATCTTTAACTTCTTTAAGAATCACCAGACGGCTTGCCAGAGTGGTTGTATTGAGCCTGTCTTCCCACCAGCAATGTAGGAGAGCTCCCCTCTCTCCACATCCTCTCCAGCACTTGGTATTGTTTGTATTGTGGATTTTTGCCATCCTGACAGAGGTGAGGTGATATCTCAGGGAAATTTTGATTTGCATTTCCCTGATGGCTAAGGATGTAGAGCATTTTTAAAGATATTTGTTAGACATTTTAATTTCATCCCTGGTAAACTTTCTTTTAAGTTCCAAGGCCCATTTTTTATACATTTTTTATTATTATTTCAGCTCATACAAAGTTAATAGGTACACCACTTCCCTCCCTCCCTCCTCCTCCCCCCAAACCCCCTGCTCCCCCTCCCCTCACCCCTTCCCTCCCCATTCCCCAGTACCTCCTGCCCCAATTCCCAGAGAGTCTTTCTTGTGCATGCCTGACTCTCCTCTGGGCCCTCCTCTCCGATGACGTACAAGGACCCAGTGGCATTTCCCTGAACTCTTTCCATGTTCCCCTTAAGCATAGGAACACTACTGTGGCTGCCAATCCCTTGCTTCCAAGGATCTTGGTGCCTTTAGCAGATGCTAGACTTTGTGAGGTCAATAGTGTGTTGGACATTGCACAGGGCATGCAAAGTCCAATTATGATTGCTTTGGCCCTAACTTGTGTGGAGTATCTTGCAAACCATTGCTCCTCCCATCCTTTTGCTCTTATACTCTTACCACCCCCTCTTCCGCAAATTTCCCTGAGCTTCAGGATGGGGAGAGATTAGTCTGGCCTAGTTCTAGGTGGTTGATATAGAGTCTCTGAAGTTATGGATTGTGGTTTGTTGATTTTTTTTTTTTTTGCAGTTTTGCTGCTCCTGCAATGCCCTTCACTCCATCCTGCTGGGCACTGTATGTCACCCCTTGCAGTCTTTGATGGAGGCCTATTTTCTCTACTGCAACATGGTCACTTCTCTCCCAAGGCCCATTTTTAATTGGCCCATTTGTTTCCTTGGTGTTTAGTTTTCTAATTTCTTTGTGCACTCTGGATAATAGAGCTGTATCAGATATGCGGTTTGTAAAGATTTTCTCCCATTCTGTGGGTTGCCTTTGTGCTTCAGTTACAATCTCTTTATCTGAACAGAAGCTCTTTAATTTCACAAGATCCCATCTGTTGAGTATTGGTTGTAGTGACTATGCTATTGAATGTCTGTTTAGGAACTGTTGGCCTAGCCCAATCAGCTTGAGGGAGTTCCCTCCCTTTCAACTATGGTTTTTATAGTCTCTGGCCTTATATGGAGGTTCTTGATCCATTTGAAATTAATTCTTGTACATGGTGACAAGTATGGGTCCAGTTTTAATCTTCTGCATGTGGATATCCAGTTTTGCCAGCACCATTTGTTGAAGGTGCTGTTCTTTTTCCATTGGATTCTTTGGGCCCCTTTGTCAAAGATCAAATGGCTATAGTTGTGTGGATTAATATCTGGGTCCTCAACCCTTATCCATTGATCTGTGTGTCTATTTTGGAGCCAATACCAGGCTGTATTTCTCTCAAGTATCTTTTTGGCTTTCATGACCTCTTCCATTGAGCTGGTTAATACTCCCACTTTGTCTTCAAGGTCTGAAATTCTATTTTCTGCTTTGTTAGTTCTGCTGATAAGACTCTCTGTTGAGTTCTGGGCTGAGGTTAACTTGTCTTTTAGTTCAGTTTTATTTTTTTTTATTTTTTTTTTTTAATAATTTTATTAAAAATTTAATTATACATTTAAAATTTTTTTACCAGTTCCCTCCCTCCCCCCTCCTCCCCCCGAACCCCCTCCTCTCCCTCCCCATCCCCCAGTGCCTCCCCCCCAATTCCCAGAGAGTCCTTTATTGTGTACGCCTAACTCTCCACTGGGTCCTCCTCTCTGATGACATAAAAGGACCCAGTGGCATTTCCATAAGCCCTTTCTCTTGTTCCCCTTGAGCATAGGAACACTACTATGGCTGTCAATCCCTTGCCTCCAGGGGTCTCGGTGCCCTTAACAGATGCTAGACTTTATGAGGACAACAGTGCGCTGGACATTGCGCAGGGCATGCAAAGTCCCATTATGATTGCTTTGGCCCCAACTATTGTTGAGAATCTTGCAAATCGTTGCTCCTCCCATCCTTTTGCTCTTACAATCTTACCGCCCCCTCTTCCGCAAATGTCCCTGAGCTCCAGGATGGGGAGAGATTAGGCTGGCCTAGTTCTAGGTGATTGATATAGAGTCTCTGAAGTTCTGGATTGTGGTTGGTTGATTTTCTTTTGCAGTTTTGCTGCTCCTGCAATGCCCTTCACTCCATTCTGCTGGGCACTGTATGTCACCCCCTGGCCAGAGACAAAAGCTGTTAAACTGGAGTCTTGTTATAATATAACATTCAAGGGTAGATGTAATAAGAGTAGGAAACCTCAGTGAGGGAGGGGTCCATCACCCATTTGCATAATGATTACTTTTTATCTGCTAGACTATATGCCCCCCCTTCTGGTGAAATCAGGAAAGAACGTCTGTGAACTTAACCAGGTTTCTCATTACTTACTTGCAGACCTTGATGGAGGCCTATTTTCTCTGCTGTAACATGGTCCCCTCTCCCCTTGTTTCTGGTTTGGCCCTCCTACTCCATCTCTCTTGTTCATAATCCTTGCAATTACTGTGTTACATAGGTTTACTTTTAAGTGTCTCAATGTGGGCTGGGTGAGTTTGGTACTAGGAGCCACCTATTAAGGAGTACATACGGCGCTTAATTTTCTGGGTTTGGGATACTTCACTTAATATAATTCTTTCTAATGACATCCATTTCCCAGCAAATTCCAGTAATTCATCATTTTTGATGGCTGAGTAGTACTCCATTGTATAGATGTACCACAGTTTCCTTATCCACTCGTCAACTGTTGGACATTTAGGTTGATTCCATGACTTTGCTATTGTAAACAGTGCTGCTATGAACATGGTCGAGCTTGTGCTATCGAGACGAACCTCTGCTGCATGGGGGGTTATTCCCAAAAGTGGGATAGCAGGGTCATATGGCATTTCAATCTTTAATTTCTTTAAGAATCTCCAGACAGCTCGCCAGAGTGGCTGTATGAGCCTGCATTCCCACCAACAATGTAGGAGAGTTCCCCTCTCTCCACATCCTCTCCAGCATTTGTCGTTGTTTGTATTGTGGATTTTTGCCATCCTGACCGGGGTGAGATGATATCTCAGGGAAGTTTTGATTTGCATTTCCCTGATGGCGAAGGAAGTGGAGCATTTTTTCAGATATTTGTTAGACATTTTAATTTCATCCCGGGTAAAGTTTCTTTGAAGTTCCAGGGCCCATTTTTTAATTGGGCCAGTGTTTTCCTTGGAGTTTAGTTTTCTAAGTTCTTTGTGCACTCTGGACAGTAGAGCTCTGTCAGATATGTGGTTAGTGAAGATTTTCTCCCATTCTGTGGGTTGCCTTTGAGCTCGTGTTACAATCTCTTTATCTGAACAGAAGCTTTTTAATTTCACAAGATCCCAACTGTTGAGAGTTGGTAGCAGTGACTGTGCCATTGGATGTCTGTTTAGGAAGTGTTGGCCTAGCCCAATCAGCTCGAGGGAGTTCCCTATCCTTTCAACTATGGTTTTTAAAGTCTCTGGCCTTAAATCAAGGTCCTTGATCCATTTGGAATTAAGTCTTGTACATGGTGACAAGTATGGGTCCAGCTTTAATCTTCTGCATGCGGAGATCCAGTTTTGCCAGCACCATTTGTTGAAGATGCTGTTCTTTTTCCATTGGATTCTTTGGGCCCCTTTGTCAAAGACCAAATGGCTGTATTTTTGTGGGCTTATATCTGGGTCTTCAATCCTTATCCATTGATCTGTGTGTCTATTTTGGAGCCAGTACCAGGCAGTTTTTATAACTATGGATTTGTAGTATAAACTAAGGTTTGGTATAGTAATACCTCCAGCAGTGTTTTTGTTACTCAGGATTGTCTTTGCTATCCTGGGTCTTTTGTGCCTCCATATGAATTTTGAGATTATTTGGTCAACTTCTTTAAAGAATTGCTTTGGGATTTTAATTGGTATAGCATTGAATTTGTATATTGCCTTTGGTAGGATGGTCATTTTTACGATGTTGATTCTGCCAATCCAGGAACAAGGGAGGTCTTTCCACCTTCTGGTGTCTTCTGCTATTTCTTTCTTTAGGGTTTTAAAGTTTTCATTGTAAAGGTCTTTTACCTCCTTAGTTAGGTTTATACCAAGGTATTTCATTTTTTTAGGGGCTATAGTAAATGGGATTGTTTCTCTCAAGGCTTTTTCACTTCTTTCATTCTGGGCATATAGGAAGGCCTCTGATTTTTGCACATTTATTTTGTATCCTGCCACCCTGCTGAACTTCTCAATTAGTTCCAGGAGCTTCCTGGTGGAGTTTTTGGGATCACTCAGGTATAAGATCATGTCATCTGCAAAAAGGGATAGTTTGACTTCTTCCTTGCCGATTTGAATCCCTCTTATGTCCCTTTCTTGTCTTATGGCTTCAGCTAAGACTTCAAGTACAATATTGAATAGAAGTGGTGAGAGTGGACAGCCTTGTCTAGTTCCTGATCGAAGTGGGAATGCTTCCAATTGTTCCCCATTGAGCATAATCCTTGCTGTGGGCTTGTTGTATATAGCTTTTATTATATTGATAAAGGTTCCTTTCATTCCTACAGTCTCTAGCGTTTTGATCATAAAAGGCTGTTGGATTTTGTCAAAGGCTTTTTCTGCATCTATCGAGAGTATCATGTGGTCTTGGACTTTGGACTGGTTTACATGATGAATTACATTTATTGACTTGCGTATGTTGAACCAACCTTGTGTGCCGGGGATGAAGCCTACTTGGTCCCCGTGAATGATCTTTTTGATATGTTTTTGAATCCGATTTGCTAAGACTTTGTTGAGAATCTTTGCATCTGTGTTCATCAGAGAGATCGGCCTATAGTTTTCTTTTTTAAGTGCATCTTTATTAGGTTTTGGGATTAAGACGATATTAGCTTCATAGAAGGAATTAGGCAGTGTTCCTTCCTTTGCTATTTGATGGAACAGTTTAAGGAGTATTGGTGTTATTAACTCCTTAAATGTCTGGTAGAATTCTGTGCTGAATCCATCTGGCCCAGGACATTTTTTGGTGGGAAGATTCAAGATTACTTCTTCAATTTCCTTGTATGTTATAGGACTATTTAAATAATTCACATCTTCCTGATTCAATTTAGGTAGGTTGTGTTTACTTAGAAATTCATCCATCTCTTTTGTGTTGTCAAACTTCACAGAGTATAAGTTTTTGAAATATGATGTTATAATTCTCTGGATTTCTTGGGTATCCGTAGTGATAACTCCATGTTCATTTCTAATTTTGTTAATTTGGGTTTTCTCTCTCTTGCTTTTGGTTAATTTAGCCAAGGGTGTATCAATCTTATTGATTTTTTCAAAGAACCAGCTATTTGACTGGTTGATTTTTTCTATCGTTTTCTTAATCTCGATTTCAGATATTTCTCCCCTTATTTTGCTAATCTCCTCTCTTCTATTACTTTTGGGATCAGATTGCTCAAGTTTCTCCAAAGCCTTAAGCTGCATCATTAAATTATTTATTTCTGATGTTTCCAATTTTCTGATGTATGCATTAAGAGCTATGAACTTACCTCTTAGAACAGCTTTCATTGTGTCCCAGAGATTTTGGTAAGTTGTATTTTCATTTTCGTTCACTTTCAGGAAATCTTGAATTTCCTTTTTAATTTCTTCCTGAATCCAGTTCTCATTCAGCATCATATTGTTAAGTTTCCAGGAGTTAGTGTATTTTCTCTTGTTTGTTGTGTTGTTGTGGATGTCCAGCTTTAGGCCGTGGTGGTCTGATAGGGCACAGGCTAGAATTTCGACTTTTTTGTATTTGTGTAGATTCATTTTGTGGCCCAATATGTGATCTATTTTGGAGAAAGTTCCGTGTGCTGCTGAGAAAAATGTGTATTCTTTGGTACGAGGGTGAAAAGTTCGATAGAGATCTGTAAGGTCCATTTCAGTAAGGGTTTGGTTAAGCTCCAAAGTGTCTCTGTTAAGCTTTTGACCTGTTGATCTATCCCATGTTGAGAGGGCGGTGTTGAAATCCCCGAGAATTATCGTTTGGGGGTTGATTTCTTGCTTTAGACGCTGTAGGGTTTTCTTAATGAATGTGGAGGGGCCCATATTGGGTGCATATATGTTCAGTATTGTGAAATCTTCCTGGTGAATTGTACCTGTGACTAAAATGTAGTATCCATCTGTGTCTCTTATGATTTTCTTTGGTTTGAAGTCCACTTTGTCTGAAAGCATAATTGCTACCCCTGCCTGTTTCCTGGTTCCATTAGCTTGCAAGATTTTGGACCAGCCTTTCATTCTTAGGACGTGCCTATCTTTTGTGGTGAGATGAGTTTCCTGAAGGCAGCAGATTGTTGGATTGTGGTTTTTAATCCAAGTTTGTAATCTATGTCTCTTAATCGGTGAGTTAATGCCGTTGACATTTAATGTTATAATGGAGAAATTATTTTTAATTCTGGACATTTTTATATTTAGTAGATTTTGTAAGCATGATGCTTGATATTTATATTTTGTTGGTGTTATACTTCCCTTCTGTCCTCCTGGATACGCTTGTTCTTTTCTTCAAGCTTGAGTATCATTTCTAGCATTTTTTGAAGGCCTGGTTTGGTAGACATGTATCCCTTCAAGTTGTCTTTGTGCTGAAAAACTTTTCTTTCTCCCTCAATCATGACAGATAGTTTTGCCGGGTACATCAGTCTGGGTTGGCATTTTTGTTCATTTAATAGTTGAAGTATGTCTCTCCAAGCTCTTCTTGCTTTTACTGTTTCCATTGAGTAGTCATTTGTTATTCTAATAGGTTTACCTTTAAAAGTGACTTGCTTTTTTTCTCTTGAAGCTCTCAGCACCTTTTCTTTGTCTTGTATGTGGAGTGTTTTGACTATTATTTGCCGTGGCGATTTTCTATTTTGGTCATATCTGTTTGGAGTGCGAAATGCCTCTTGTATTTGGATAGGCCTCTCATTCTTTAGTTTAGGGAAGTTTTCATTTATGATGAATTGAAATATTTCCTCAGGTGTGGTATTTTGGGATTCTTGTTCTGGTATTCCATGAATGCGCAAGTTAGGTTTCTTCAGGGTGTCCCATATTTCTTGAATGCTCCTCTCCAGTATCTTTTTGGCTTTAACTATCTCTTCCATTGAGCTGGTTAATTCCCCTACTTTGTCTTCAAGATCTGAGATTCTATTTTCTGCCTCATTTGTTCTGCTGATAAGACTCTCTGTTGAGTTTTGGGTTGAAGATAACTTATCTCTTAGTTCAATTTTAAACTCTGCCTGAGACTGTTTTACCTGCTCTATACCTATTTTTGTTTCTTGAACTGTTTTTCTCAACTCCTCTAGGTTCCTGTTGTGTTCCTGTTCAAAGTGGTTGACACGGTTATTTAACTCTTCTCGGATTTCCTCTTTCATATTATTAATCATGGTAATGATCATACTCTGAAAGTCGTTATGTTGGGTCTGGCTTTCATGGCTATTTTCTATGGATTTGTTCTGGTCGCAATCCATCGTTATGGGATTGATTCTTTTGGTGGGAGATTGTTCTTGGGGTTTGTTTCTCGTGGATCTGCACTTTGACTTGTACATTGTTGTTTTGTTTTTTAGGACCTTTCAGTTTCTGTGTGTTTTTCACTGAACCGATGTAGTTGGTATTGTTACACCTGCCAGTTGTTACTAGTGCTTGCCTTGGATTGGGTATGTTTGTGTATTGGTATTGTTATATCCTAGATGAGACTACTAGGATGTTAGTACATCAGTTAAGTAACCAGGGGATGAATATAAGTATGGTGCACTTTTACGATCTAGTGTCTTCGTGAAATGTGAGGGTGGGTGGTGTATTCCCTGGGGTTGTATGTTTTTGGGGTGGCTGTATGAGGAAACTGACCTACAACATTGATACTAGAAAAGATCAGTAAGGTGAGAGAAAAGAAAAAGAGGGAAAAAAAAGAAAAAAAAAAAAAAGTTTTACTTATCTTTAGGCTGGATGTGAAGAGTCTCACAGGTGATACAATGGTTGTAGTGAAGTCCAGATGTATGGCCTGTGTTCTCTTTGTTCCTTAGAGTTTTGCTTGAGTTTCCTTTGTACTCTATTGAATTCTGAGTGGCAGTGTGTCTTCCGTGGACCACGTGCGTAGGTCCCCGGTGGGCCAGAGAGGCAGAGGGTCTGATGTTGATGGCAGAATTCTTCACCTGCGACCTGGGGGGTTGCGGAGGGGCGCGGGGGCGGGAGGGCACAAGGGGCTGATGTCCGGGGCGGGGCCCCGGAGGCTAAGCCAGCGGCCACGAGCAGGTGCTGCTGGCCAGGAGGCTCAGCTCCGGGTTGGGGGGCGGGGCTGGGAGGGGCTCTCTCTCACCTGGGCTCTGGTCCGGGTTCGGCGCGGAGGGGGGGCTGGGGGCAAAGCCGGCGGCCGCGCGGGAGGGTGCTGTTGGCCGGGCGGCTCGGCTCCGGGGTGGGGGGGCGGGGCTGGGAGGGGCTCGTTCTCACCTGGGCGCTGGTCGGGGTTCGGCGCGGAGGGGGGCTGGGGGCAAAGCCGGCGGCCGCGCGAGTGCTGCTGGCCGGGCGGCTCGGCTCCGGGGTGGGGGGCGGGGCTGGGAGACACTCGCTCTCACCTGGGCGCTGGTCGGGGTTCGGCGCGGAGGGGGGCTGGGGGCAAAGCCGGCGGCCGCGCGCGCGGGTGCTGCTGGCCGGGCGGCTCTGGGGTGGGGGGCGGGGCTGGGAGGGGCTCGCTCTCACCTGGGCGCTGGTCCGGGTTCGGCGCGGAGGGGGTCTGGGGGCAAAGCCGGCGGCCGCGCGCGGGTGCTGCTGGCCGGGCGGCTCTCTAGTTCAGTTTTAAACTCTGCTTGAATCTGTTTTAACTGCTCTATGCCTGTTTTTGTTTCTTGAACTGTTTTTCTCAACTCCTCCAAGTGTCTGTTGTGTTCCTCTTCAATGCGATTGATGCGGTTATTTAATTCCTTCTGGATTTCCTCGTTCATAGTACATTACCTTTGCCACCAAACCTGAGAGGTCCAGTTCAATCACTGACTCCCCAAAGTTGTCTTCTGACCTCCACATGTATGCATGGTAATGATCATGTTTTGAAAGTCGTTATCCTGGTTCAGGCTTTCTTGGCTATTTTCCGTAGGTTTGTTCTGGTTGGAGTCTATCATTATGGGATTAATTCCTTCAGTGGGAGATTTATTTACTTGGGTGTTTTTTCTCATGGATTTGCACTTTGGCTTGGGCATTGTCGTTTTAACTCTTAGGACTTTCTTTCAATTTCTGTGTGTTTTTCACTGAACTGAATTATTTGGCCTGGAGCAGCTCCTGCTCCAGTTGGCTGGTGGGAGGAGCTGGGTCTCGTGTGCTGCCTGGGGTTTGGAGGTATGCGGGGGCGGAGCTTACCTAGGTGGCCCTGAGTTCTGGCTGTACTGCGCGCATCCGGGCAGGTGGGGAAAGGGAGGAGGCGGTGGATCGATATTTAACCTGCGGAGCTGGAGCGTGGCCTAGGGGGGTCCTCCCCCGCACAGCTCAGGCTCTGGCTGGCTGGTGGGAGGAGCTGAATCCCATAGCCAGTGTAACAGTTACTCTTAACTATTGCTGTGAGAGAACACCAAAGTCAACCAACTTAAGGGAGAAAGGGAGGTTTATTCAGCTTACGGTTCCAGAGGGAAGGTACAGTCTCTCAAAGCAGAGGCAGCATGGCTGGCTGGCCAAAGCTGGAGGAGGCTAAGTCACCACAGACATCTTGGAAGCTGAGAGCTGCAGACTGCTTGCAGCAAAGGCTGACTTCTCCTGGAGGTAGGATGGGACTAATCCACCTCAAGGCCCACCCCTTGTGACTGCCTTCCTCTAGCAAGGCTCCACCTCTCAAGGTGCCATGACCTTGCCAAATACATGAAACTGTGGGGCACACATTTCAAACCATGACATTCCACCCTTGGCTCCCACAGACTCATTGCGATCTCATTATGCAAACCATACTCAGTCCAACTTTAAAAGTCTTTATAGACTACAATGGTAGTCCCAACAGTCCAAAGCCTCCTGTAAAATCAAAATACAAGTTACATACTTCTAACATACAATGGCACAGAATACACATTCTCATTCCAAAAGAAAGTAATGGGGGCATATCCAGGAAAGATCGGTCCATAACAAGACCGAAAATCAGCAGGACAAACTCCAAATCTTGTAGCTCCAAGTCCAACAGGTCGAGCCTCTTGTTGAAATCGTCTCAGTTCCAAAGGGCTTTGGTTCCACCCCTCCAATGAAGCTGCCCATAGAATACATTGGTCTCTTGAGCTGACTCCTCCCAGAATATACAGCTCTCCTTGGCAGGTGTCCCACGTTGTGTCTGGAATCTCTAACATCTTTACTTCTCAATGGCAAACCAGGCTTTAACGCCACAGCACAAACTGCCCTTCTTGGGCCTCTAAACTGCAGGCTTCTTGCTTTATGATGCCTGGATTCTGCCAATTTTTAAAATCTTGGAGGAGGACTCCGTGAGCTCCTCCCTCTTGCATCACTGATGCCTCTAAAACCAGAACCACATGGATGACTTTGCCAAGACTGGCCCCTTGAATCACAGCTGATTCTGCTTCTGTATGTTGACCATCTCTTTCACTCCTGAGCAGTTTTCTTGTAAGAGAAACCAACTCTTGCTTTGGAACTCCACCTTATAGCTTCAGTCTTCTGAAAGGATTTGCATTCTTATGAGTGGGACCCTTCCCTGAGGATCTTGCCCTCAAGCTAGGGCCTCTCCTTCAAATTAAGAGCAGGCTTTGATTTACAAATGGAGTTAATCTCTTCAACAGCCATTTTGTTTTCAGCTTCTTCCTGGTTCAACTCTTTAAGTTTGCCATTGTATTTTTCATCATTGGATCTTACAGTTTTTGTTCTTCCTGCCTGATTCTTTGCTCTTTTTCATAACTCTGAAAACAACTAAAAAGTAGCCATATCACATTGTCAAGACTACATTGCTTTGAAATTTTCTCCGCCAAGCACTGCAGCTTAATTTCAGGCAAACTTTCAGGAGAGGGCAAAACTTCACTAAACTCTTGGCCAACACATGGCTCCATGTGTCACTCTTCCAGTTGCAAACACAGTCTCTGTTCCCCTCTGGACCATCACAAGCTGGGCTTCCACTCTCTGCATCTCTCACAGCATTGCTCTCCTCCGAGCTCTCACAAGAAAGATTCCTTTGGCCCAACCACCAAGACATAAAGACTTTCCCAGCACGAAGCCCCAAAGTTCTCCGTATTTCTCCCAACAAACAGTTCTAAAGGCACACTAGCCACATAACAGCATTGGCCATGCTTCTGGGTACCAACTTTTCTCAGCTTCACAAACAACTTCACTTTGTGGCACCAGCTGTTTTTAATCTCACAGCAATACCCCACTACCTGGTACCAATTTCTGCAACAGTTACTCTTAACTATTGCTGTGAGAGAACACCTAAAGTCAAACAACTTAAGGGAGAAAGGGAGGTTTATCAGCTTGCAGTTCCAGAGGGAAGGTACAGTCTCTCAAAGCAGAGGCGGCATGGCTGGCTGGCCAAAGCTGGAGAGGCTAAGTCACCACAGACATCTTGGAAGCTGAGAGCTGCAGACTGCTTGCAGCAAAGGCTGATTTCTCCTGGAGGTAGGGTGGGACTAATCCACCTCAAGGCCCACCCCTTGTGACTGCCTTCCTCTAGCAAGACTCCACCTCTCAAGGTGCCATGACCTTGCCAAATACATGAGACTGTGGGGGACACGTTTCAAACCATGACAGCCAGCCTCGGGTTTTTGGAATATATACACATATTTTAAAGTTCACCAGTTCTGATGCTTTCCAGCAATTTTATTGTTTCTTTCCATTGTTTCACTGTCTCCAGTTAATCTGTCTCTGTTTATCATTATTCTCTTTCCTTCTGCTTGTTTTGGGTTTATGTTTTTCTATTTCTTTGAGTATAAAGTTTGATTGCTTTTTGATATTCCTTAATTTTAACATTTACGTACGTTGTATGTATGTATCTATGTGTGCATGTGTGTGTGCCTTTGCATACATGTGGAGGTCAGAAGAGAACTTTGGGGAGTCAGTGATTGAACTGGACCTCTCAGGTTTGGTGGCAAAGGCTTTTACATGCCGAGCTATCTAGTCACCCCTCGGTCTTCACACAGATTTTTTATCTCCATTAACTTTCCTCTTGTACTTGCTTTGATTTTATTCTGGAATATTAAGTACATGTGTTTGTATTTTTTTTTTTTTGCCTAAAGATATTTAAGTTAACATTCTATTTTTCTCTTCAATGTATTGGTCTTTCAGGAATTTGTCCTTTAACTTGCACATATTTGTGAATTTGTTTTAGAAAAATTAACACTGACTGATTTATTTTGCCTATGTGCCTGTGTGTATCAGAGGTCACTGTGTGTGCCTGTGAAAGTCCATCCAAGCATGACTTTGGCAATCATCCTGGATTGCTTCTACCTCCTATTGCTTTGCTCTGGAATTTCCCAGGCTTCGCCTTCCAGGACTAGACATACAGGTCACCTGCATTTCCATCTAGCATTTTTACATGGGCTACTGTGAAGCTGAAACACTATGTAAACGTAGAAGGAGAGAACCAGTTTCATGAAGTTGTCCTCTGAGTTCCACATGCATGCCATGAAGGGACATGTGTCCCTCCCACACATACCACACACATACATGCACAAACACTATTAAGTGTGAATCTTATATAATTTAACATGAAAATATCAAGTATATTTCTCAACCTTGACAATGAAGTGACCATGAAAGAAATAAGCAATTCTTCTTAGATCAATGTCAAGCAAAGCAAAATCCTTAGGAATAAATTAACCAAAGCGATCAGGTATGCACACATTGAAAACTGTGTATATGTAGCATTAAATAAAAAAGACAGGATCTCATGCATTGTATATGGATCAATATTGCTAAAACATCCATACTCTGCAGGATAGCCTACAGACTTAATATGGTCTCTTAACGAAATTCTAATGACATTTTACACAGAAGCAGAAAAACAATTATTAAATTTCTGTGAAACCACAAATGATCCCAAGATGACTTTAACTAAAGTGAGCAAAGTTTCAGGTATACACTACCTGATTTAAAGCATATTCCAAAGCTATAGTAATCAAAATTGTGTGGTCCTGTTATATAAACAGACACATAATGACATAAAATAAAGGGTCCAGAAATGCTATGCCTGAAATTTGCTAAAGAGTTCTCAAGTATTCTCTCCACATTCACACATAGATTAAAAAGGTAACTAAACAAATAGTGACTGTTAGCTTGATTATGGTGATTGTGTGTGGTGATTAATTACCACACAGTGTATGCTGGCACAAAATACCACATTGTATTCTGTAAAATATATATAGTTTTGTTGACCAGATCATCATGAAGTAGGAAAGAAAGTTTTTCACATGTTTTCTTGACTTAATTTCTTATTACATGAACATGGTACATTTCCTCACCATTTGCATGAAGTATGGTACTGAGGAAACTCAAGCCAGTAATGGGTTAGGGTGGACTAAGTTACCAGTACTCAGGGCAGAGCCTTAGGGTGGAGGTGTGACTGGGGTGCAAAGCTGGGGGCCTGAGTCTGAGGTTGGGCAGCCTGTTCTGAGAGTCTTGAGTGATGTGAGTGCTCCTTTTCCAGACCTGGGCTGTGGTGGCAGACATGTGAATTACTGGGGCTTCCTGACTGTAAGCTTAGCTCCAGTGAAAAATCCTGTTTCAGGGGAAGGAGGTGGAACGTGACAGAAACCAGGACACCAATGTCCTACTCTGACCTTCATGCAGGAGCATTTGCACATGCACAGTTGTAAAATCACGTACCCCTTATACATGTGCATGTGCACACACATACATAAGCAGTACACATTATCATCCCCTTAGGACTTACTTCTGCCATCTCATTTATGCCATCTGTGGCTCTACTTTTTTGTCCAGAACAATGGCCCTTAGTGCAAGGGACTATTTGTTTACACTTCCCTGTGAGTTGTTTTTAATGTATTGCCTCAAGACAAATGAGCTGTTTATATTATGTTATCTTGAGTGTGAGGGGATAGTGTTTAGAGGAAAAGAACTTGTAAACACTGTTGAATCTGGAAATCAAAACCTTCTGCAGGAGGGAAGAAATTGCTGTTTTCACTTTTTGCCCTCTAAACGTTTGAAAACTTCTCTATGCTTGTGTGTTCCTTTTTTTTTTAATTTTTACATATAGATTTTTCTTTTGGATATAGTTCAAATTAATCTTATTACATAAAATTAAGTTTCCTTTAGCCAAATGAGAAAGTCTCTTATCATGATGCCTAGGAAGATGGTTCAGTGGTTAATAAAGGCATATGAGTTCAGATCCCCAGATCCCATGTAAAAATACAGAGGGAGGTAAAAATATGAATGCCCACCTGTAATTTCTAGCTGTGGAAGGCAGATCCCCAGGTATCCCCAGAGTATGCAGGTTAGCCGGAATAGTCTTTGTGACATGGTCTGGGTGTAGAGACAGAGACTTACAACAACAAGGTGGAAGAGTGATTGAAGGTGATTCCTAATGTCATCCTTGGGCTTCCATAGGCATACACATTGATGTACATGTGTGTACATACACTTGCATGTGTGTATACTTGCAAACACAAATGTCTGCCACAGAGACACACATGTTTACACCATACATGTGGGCACACGCACACACACACACACAAAAGCCTTGAGCTCATACAGTATGACTCTGGAGATCAGAGAGTCTTTTCTACTAACATAATCCTTTTGAGTGGATAGTCTCCTTATCTGAGTATTGATTTGGTTTTCTTTAATGCAGGGCTGTTATAGAAACATTTAAAAAAAGCTTAGGGTTAGAATATCCATTGAGACCTCTGTCTGTGTGGTTTCCATGTCTTTTGAAACAGGTTTCAATAAAACAAAGTGTAGCCAGCAACCAGGAGTGGCACAAACCCTGAGTTGCGGGCCACTGGCTGGGATCTTTATGATCATCATGTGGGCAATATTGAGGGTCCCCACGTGTCCTCTAGGTGCTTGAAGTTTGAACTTTATGACTGTTCTCAGCTGAACTTAAAGTAGAAATTTAAACATGAAAATTAAGAAGTTATCTTTCCTTAGAATGTAAAATACACAAAACGTCTCTGTGCTAGGATATAGAGTCCTTTGGGTATATGCCCATTAGAGGTGGAGCCTAGTCCTATTTTAGTTTTTTTTGAGAAGTTTCCATGCTGTTTCCTCTAGTGGCTGCAGCAATTCATACTCACACCAACAGTAAGGGTTCCCCTTTCCCATATACTTGCTAGCATTTGTTATCATTTGTTTCCTTGATAGTGGCCATTTTGACTGTGGAGACATTAGAATGTCAACATAGTTTTAATTTCCATTTCCTTATTGGCTAAGGCTGTTGAATACTTAAAAAAAAAGAATCTCTTTGTTATTCGTGTTTCTTCTTTTGAGGGCTTTTTTTTATCTTATCACAGTCACTTGTATATCCATTTATTGCTGCTGTATTCATAATAGCTAAACAGTGAAGCTAGCTAAATGCCCATCAGTAGATGAATAGGTAACAAATGTAGTAAATATGCACAATGGAGTTTCATCAGCCATAAAAATGATATTATAAAACTTTCAGGAAATTGACTGGAAATGGAAAATAGTGTATGAAGTGAATCAAGTTTATAGGACTGTAAACCTGGTCAGAAACCAGTGGCTGGAGAGGTCATAGGCATAAAGGAACCTGCTGCTGTTGTTTTGCTCATGCACATGCTGTGTCATCTAATTGTCTTCTAAACATCGGTGTGTTGCTGCCAGCTTTTGTCAGAGAAGCTTCTTTCTGCAGTGGGCAGCAGCTGCTTTAAACACTTGTTATTGATCAAAGTGCTGAGAAGTGATGGTGGCTTGCTGAGGCCAAAGAGGGACATTTGTCACCTGCTCTAAGTCAGGGAAAGAATGCAAGAGCTGGAGGAAGAGGCGGAGTGTCCTGTGACTCTGTCTTCTGAGCACAGGGGGCTGATGCACTCTTCAACTCACAATACCTGCAAAAGATCTGCACAAGATTGGGTCCTTCAGCATTCCATCATGGTGAGGTGGGGCTCACAGGGCCCCACCCTCCCTGAGGATCTGTAGGCATTTGATGGTTGCTGGGAGAGGAGACACATAGTCTTCCTTGGCTACACCACTGGTAAGTTGCCCAAGCTCTGGTAAAGAACCCCTCAACTATTTTCCTATAACCAACCCTTATTGAAGTCATTGGGTCACAGAAAGAAAAAAAGGACATGAAAGTAGAAACAAGATTATTTGGTAAGAAGGAGGCAATCAGCAGGAGTGGAAGGGGGACAAGAGCAGTTAGTAAGATGAATATAATAAAAGATAATATGTACATGTATTAACATGGCGTAACTGAGTCCATTACATATAGTTAATAATGTTAATGAAAATAAAATGGTTTCTTCCTGTAAAAGTTAAGAGAAGGACCTGAACACTGGATAGTCCACTGCAACCCCAGGTTTAACAGCATTAAAATCTATGCAGACCTGGTGGTACAGACCTGTATTCCCAGGTTTCTGGATGAATGTATATTTAAGTGTAGGCTGGGCTACAGAGTGAGTTCAGGACCCATCTGGGGAAATGAGTGGCACCCTGTATGGAGGTGTACAGGGAATCCAGGGGGAGCACTTTGTTGCCATGTGAAAGCCTGGGGTCACCCTCAGTACTGCAAAAAGCAACTAAGGTTAGTGCAAAATCTCATATTTCCTTCCACAGCCCTTATCCATAGCTTCTCTGAAATTTCTCTTTCTCATTTTAATCTCATATCATGTCCCAGGTATTCCTATTTTAAAAGTTCCTTACTTCATTATTCCTTCAAGAACTAATTTAGCAATCTGTGTACTCTGAAGGTAGAAACTAAATTTGGGTTTCTTCCTAAGACCTTGAAGTTATCACTTTAACTATTTGCTTTTTACAGTTTTTTGATCTTTAACAGGAGCAGGCGGAGACCTGCCTCTGCCCTTGGACAAGTCTGTAAATGAATTGTGTGTCAGTAGTAGAATCCTATTTTGCAGGCACCTCTAGATATCCCTGTCTTTAAAAATGCGTGAATGTCTTTTTGCTCCTGGGTCATTGGACTGCATCTCCCGCCATCACAGCTGGGCTGGGGCAGAACCTGTGACCATTCCCCCTAGGCACCAGTTCATCTGTGGAGGCCAGAGAAAACACAAGCAGTAGGCTAGTAGATCAATACCATACAACTGAAGACTCCAAAAATCATCAAACAGGAGATAATCTTCGCATCCAACTCTAAGATAAGTAACCCCTTTTTGCCTTCCTGTTACTCACAATTGATAGTCACTACAATTTAAGATTTCTATATAGGCCACGCTAAAAGCCATTCACCTTCAGGGACATAACCATTCACTCTCACACATCACCAAGGAGGTAAAAGTTAAAAACTGCATTATCTGCAATTCCTATCTACTAAACCCAGCCTAATTGATATACTAGCAATATAATAGCCTCATTTAGGAAATAACACCAAGGAATGCTAGACAGACACATTCAACACCTAGGCAAAAGCATTAGCAATAATTGTCTACGTGTAATAATTCTGTCTACGGCATATCAGTCAGAAATACACACCAAGAAAGACATTAGAGAAAAAACAAAAAAATGCCCAAGTCAGAACATAAATGAGAAATAACAGATCTCCTATAAAAAAGGTCAACCTCGATAGCTAGGGATGTGGAACACTTTTTAAGGGATTTTTTAGACATTTCAATTTTGTCCCTGGAAAAGTTTCTTTTAAAATTCTATGCACCATTTTCTAATTGGGCTGTTTATTTCCTTGGTGTTTGATTTTTTGAGTTCTTTTTGTGCTCTGGATATTAGATCTCTGTCAAATGTGTGGTTAGTAAAGATGTTCTCCCATTCTGTGGGTTGTCTCTTTGCTCAGTTTATAATCTCTTTAGCTGAACAGAAGCTCTAATTTCATAAGATCCCATTTGTTGAGTGTTGGTTCTAGTGCCTGTGCTATTGGGTTTCTCTTTAGGAACTGTTGACCTACTCCAATCAGCTCAAGAGAATTCTCTATTCTTTCATTTAAGGTTTTTATAGTCTCTGGCCTAATATCCAGGATAATTCCTGATGTCACCTTGGATCTTTACAGACACACATTAACATGTATTCTTGTACATGTACATACTAAAAAGACACTGCTAATATATATTTACTATGTAAAGTCATGGGCTTCTTAGGGCATGTCATGTGTATATCATATACTTATGTACTTTGATTGTATTCATATCCCATTGCACTCTCATCTCTCTCCTCTCCTGCTGGTCCCCCTTTTCTTCCCAAGTACTCCCCCTTATGCTTACATGTCTTTAAAAATATGGATTTCTGTTAATGAGAGGGAACACATAATATTTGTCCTTCTCATAGCTCATGCTATGTGATGATCTCTAGTCCAGTCCATCTTCCTGAAGATGACACAATTTGACATTACTGATGCAATAGGTGAGAAGCTGCAAACATTTTTTTCCTTCAGTGTTATTTATTTATTGGGAGAGGCATGTGTGTGGCGATGAGAGGACAACTTTCAGAGGGTGGTTTTTCTCTAACTACATAAATTCCAGGGATCCCCAGGTCTGCATGCAGATGCCTTTATCTGGGGAGCCATCCTGCTGACCCCATAAAACTGCAAATTGTGACACTATGAACTTCATCCACCCCATCAACACATATAAGCTAAAAAACCTGACAGAACTCTGCTGTGTCTTCTGATATCTCAGACCCATGTTCCTAAGACGCCCCAGGCTTCTGTAAAGTGCCATCCTGGGGAAGTTCACTGTTGCCAAAGGGATTCATTCCAAACTAAAATCTGACTCTAGCCCTTTTTTCTTTAAAAAACTTGCAATTATAAATCATTTTTCCACCCATTTTGAAATGTAAATTTACAGAAGAGAAGCCTGTTTCTAAGAGACTCTTCACCTGTCTCCCGTCTCTGTGGAAGGAAGGAGCCTCCCCTTTATGCAAGCCAATCAGTATGCAGAGAGACTGTCTCATGACAGTGACCAGCCTCTACCAACATATCAGTGCTGACTTTTTCAGCTCATTCCAGCATTTGAAAAACCTCCTGCCTTTATTTCCTCTGGAGTTGCATTCTAATGCACCAATGATTGATTTATCTGCTTACTAAAATCAGAAATTAACCACTGGTTTTCATTGAGAGCCTGACCCTCAGTGCTGAAAGCAATCTGACCACAGGTGCAGCAACATTCACACATGGTCTTTTGTGAAGAAGACAGGAAAGATTGTTTTTCGACTCTTTTGGCTTCTACTGATTAATAGAGAAAAAAGAACTTGTCAAGATGGGATGATGTAATGTAACCCAGTTTCACATTCCAGGTCAGGGATTGCAAGAATTGTCTTCATTCCAGGAAATGAATCAAGAAAAGGCTGGAAGAGTGGAGTCGCCATCGTTAAAGGTCTCTGTCTGGGGCTAAATTAAACAAGGTGTCCTTTCAAAAGGTGACTCAGAGCTTAGACAGATGACCACAGGAAGACTGATGTAAGTGAGCACGAAAGTCTCGTGATTGGAACACTGCAGCTACCAAACAAAGGATGCCAAGATCCCTGGCAAAGGGGGCGAGGAGATGAGGGGAGGGCTTTCTTAGGAAGCCCTCACAGGTATCGTGAATCTGCCAGAACCTAGACTTCAGGTACTTAACCTCCTTTATTGGGAGACAATAAATTTATTTCTTTCAAGCAACCCAGAATTTCGCACTTCAGTATGTAGTCCCAGGTCGCTAACCCAGTCGCTAATTGCAATACTTGTCAGTTATTCACGTTCGTCAGGTTTGGTGGACTGCGAGCTGGCAGCAAGGCTTGTACTGTTTACAGTTGTAGCTTACATACTGGGCAGCTGGAATTGGAAGCCTGCTGTGGGAGGGCTGGTGTGGGTCCATTAAATCTGCACACATTGGAACTGTGCAAAATTAGGATCATGCGTGCTTCGTTCCTGTACTGAGGAAGAAAGCATCTTGCTCTTTTAAGAGCCAGGGGCCCCAGCCTCTGCTGTGGTCCTCTTCCTCAGATGCTTGCTGACCTTTCCCATCTTATTAGTCACCTCTCCATTCAGTGTCCTGATACACCATCTTCCAAGGAGCCCCTCCCAAACTCTTAACCAGTTTTCCTGATTTATGGTCTCTCTAACATTTATTAATTACTGAATATTCCTTTTCCTTTCATTCCTTGATTCTTTCTTCTGAAAGATGCAGATTAGAACTCTAGCGACAAACTGTTTCCCACCTGAAGGAAATAATATAATAAATTAGTTTGAGAGCATGAACCTGCATGCGCCTTTAACACTTAATAGGATTAAAAATTTGAAAGCATTCTGTTTCAACTTAGCTAAAACGACAATGTAATTTTAACACAATAATTTTGACCCAGGACCTAAGATGTGAGAAATGGTACCACTCATTTTAGGGAGACTCTCCTCACCTCAGTTACTCTTATTAGGATAATCTCTCACAGGCAATGGCCAGTCAAGACAATCCCTCATAGGCATGGCCACATAGGCATGTGTCTTGTTGGAGATTGTAGAGCCTGTTGACATGATAATATTCACTGCTATATCTGGTATCTTTGTATTTATTTTGTCAAAGACATAGATAAGAAATATTAAGAGGATGGGACTGAAGACCAAGCACATCTGGGGAGATTTTAATGCTTAAGCTTATATTATTTTCAACCTTCTAGATGATATTCTTGTAATATTTTGCAAGTTGTAAAACATAAGATGTGATGGTAGGGTGGGCATATAGGCTACCTGATAGAAAGTAACTATTTTGCAAATGGATGATTGACCCCTCTCTCACAGCAGTCTCCTACTTTTATTCCGTCTACCTTTGAATATATTCTTATAACAAGAGTCTAATTTAACAGGTTTTTATCTCTGGCCAGGGGGTGAATTCCAGTACCCATCAGAATGGAGCCAAGGGCATTACAGGAGCAGCAAAACAAAAAAAAAATCAGCAAACCATAATTCAGAACATCAGAGACTCTATATCAACCACCTGGAACTGGGCCAGCCTAATCTCTCCCCATCCTGAAACTCAGGGAAATTTGCAGAAGAGGGGACGGTAAGATTGTAAGAGCACAAGGATGAGAGGAGCAATGATATGCAAGATACTCCACACAAGTTAGGGCCGAAGCAATCATAATAGGACTTTGCATGACCTGCGCTATGTCCAACACATTATCGACCCTTCAAAGTCTAGCATGGACTAAAGGCACTAGGATCCTTGGACGCTAGGGATTGACAGTCACAGTAGTGTTCCTAAGCTTAAGGGGAACACAGGAAAGGGTTCTGGGATATGCCCCTGGGTCCTTGCACCTCATCGGAGAGGAGGACCTAGAGGAGAGTTTGGCATACAGAGTAAAGGATGCTCTGGGGATTGGGGGGAGCTACTGGGGGATGAGGAGGGATGAAAGAGGGGAGGAGAGAGTAGGGGGGTCAGGGGGAGGTGGAAGGAGGAAGGGGACCGGTGTACCTATTAAGTTTGTATGAGTGGAAATAATAATAATAATAATAATAAATAAAGTACTAACATTAATAAAAAATGTGATGTAATGCAATGAGACCACAGGGAAGAAAGGAACATGTAAATTTAAAAAGGCAGTCAAGAGTTCCAATTGGTTAGAAATCTTAAGTGAAATCCTTGTTCAATTTCATTGTAGTACAATTTTTGTTTTTGCAACAGTAAGTATTGGTTGCCTCTCTACAGCTTACCAGAAGCTTGAACAAAGGAGAAATCCTTCTGAATCCTTTAAAACTAAACACAGTATGTAGCTATTCTGATGCTTTGATATATACATGCGGGGCTCCTTTCCATGGTGAAACAGTAGCTGTTCTCTCATCACCAATATCAGTGGCTCATAGTGTCCAAGGATCCTGAGAGGCTGAGTAATTTGGAGCTGATCCTGACATGATCTGCAGCTGTTCAAAAAGAAAGGAATCCAATGTGCATGACTCAGGTATTCAGAGCTAGCTACATGGGGGCACACATGTAAACAAGAAATGAGGTACATAATACTCTCTGTGATTTAGGATTTGGTTGTATTTTTACTTGTGCTTCAATAGTTATAATAAAATTGTTCTAAACACGTTGGCATAAAATATCTACTGTTTGATTTAATAGAAAAGGAAAACTGTATATGTTGGATTGTATGGTCTTTGAAAGTACAGAGTTTGTGGAGTTAGATTTGACATCCTGTACTTTGTTGTTGTGAGGAAGCTGACATTCAAGAGATTGGTCATTTACTTTGGTTAGTGTCTGAGCTGGGAGAGTTCTCTCTCTCTCTCTCTCTCTCTCTCTCTCTCTCTCTCTCTCTCTCTCTCTCTCTCTCTCTCAGAACTATGCTGGCTTAACCGTTTACTTAGGGTCTGGGTCCAGGTTTTCTAGTTCTCTGCCTGTGTTCTTCTTCACTTTAATGTCCCAAACCTAAAATATTTATGAAATTGAAACAAATGTAGCACGTAGCACATTGTTTCCTGTCGCTCTCTGTAATGAGTGCCAAGTGAGGCGGTTTTATGTAAGAGCTTATCCATTGTCTCAGGCTGCAACTGTCATCACCTGTGAATCATTTATTCAGAGTCGGCGGTTTTCCCAACTGAATCAGGTGGTGTGTGTCCCAGGTCATCAAGACCCTGTCACGAATGAGGAGGACATGCTGGTTCTTTTTCTGCAGGCATCAGTGGTTCCATTAGCTCTCTTTAATTTCATAGTCTTACAGCAAGAATTTAGAAAGTGACTTAGGATTCAGTGTAATGGAGCCAGTAAATTAATATAGTTTTGCAAGATTCGCAGGGCTTTTCTTCTCTCTGTCATTTGTGGAATGTCCTTGCTGTAAAGGTGTGTATCTCCCTGACTTGCTGTGAGCAAGCATGTTATATCAGCTTGCCAAAATGTGCTCTCACGAAATAGATTTTGAGACATGGTAATTGTTCCTGCATTTTCTTTTCCTCTAGTGTTTTAAAAGTTTTATATCTTAATCATCTATATGTATCTAATCATAGATATGTTGATTGATAGATACAGATTGGCATATATGTTGATAGCTACATAAATAGGTATATCTATCTATATCATAAGTCAAGTGATCATCACAAGCCCAAAAGAATAAGATGAAATAATCAGTAGAATTATCAGCTAAAGTGATAGTAAAATGACATTTCCATGTTAACATAATATTGTTAGAGGAAAATCAACCTTGCAGGGAATCACAGGTATGTAGTGTCTCGCATGGGAACCCACATCACATATGGAGCTACTTGATGGTGGGGCAGGCTGTTCACAGAGTGGAAGACTAGGCCATGATTATTAATCTTGGGAAATGAATGACAGTTCATAATGATCTTTGACTGAATTGCAACTGCCAATTGAAGAGATGAATGTATACCTTTTTAGTTCAACAAGATGAGGAGAAGCTGTGCTGCAGGCCTTCATGCTGTCACATGGATTCAAGGACACAGGAGTGTGACAGATGATCAGAACACAATGTGGTAAGTGAGTTGACAGCTGGTTTGGGGAAAGGGAGGATGTGGCTGAATCCTGGAGGAACTTGGATGGATGTATCTTAGACATGATTACAAAGGGAATAGTCACTTGAAGAAAGTGATATGAGTTCCTTTAGAAGAACAAGGAATGCTCACCAGGAAGTGGGCCAACTTAGTCTCTATCCTAAGGCTCAGGGAACCTTGAAGAAGAGCGGGTGGTGAGATTGTAAGAGCCTAAAGATGAGAAGGTCCACTGCTAGACAAGATATTCCATTCAAGGCAGGGCTGCTGCATCCAGGAATGCACTGCAAGGAGACTTGTCCTTACCAGATCTGCATAATAACTGACATATCAACATGCCCCCACAGACTAGCGAGGATCTCAGGAGAGCTAATTTCATGCAGTGGAAACCTTGGGCACAAGAGCTGGATGGGTGAAGGAGAGTGCCCCTATCAGTGGGGCAACCCGAGGAGGGGCCACTTGGTATTCCACAGGAGCCTGGAACCCCATACGAGTAGACAATCCAGAGGGAACCCTGAGGCCTATGGAAGTGGACAGCCAGAAGGGTGGGAAGAACGTGGAATGGATCAATGAAGGGAGGGAAGGGAAGAAAAAGAATGGGGAAAGAGGGAGGCAGGATAAGTACTTGATATGCTTGTAAAACTAGGAAAAGATAATATTTAAAAAAGAAGAGCAAGGCACAAGTGATGGTGCCCTCTTGCTGTGCTCGCCCTCTCCAGGATGAGGACAAGGATCGCAAGTTTAAGGGTAGTGTGGACTATGCAGAGAGACTTGAGAGACTTACCTGATTTACCTTTTGACTTACCAAAACACTTTTTGTTGTCTTAACAAAATTTAGAAGAGAGGAGGGAGAAAATGAGGGAGAGGGAAAAAAGAATGGGGAGAGAGAGAGAGTGAGAGAGAGAAGAGAGAGGAGAGAGACTGACTATAGAAGCAAAACAACATGAAGACAGATGTTGAGTATTTGAGTAGAAAAGGAACATTTAAAGGAGCCAAACATTTTATTTTCAGAACCACCCAATGGCCTGCTGCCTTTCTTCAGAGTCAGCAAATTTTAACAGAGCTGAGTCTTGAGAGTTTGTTCATGATTTGTGTCCTTTGGAGATCTTTGTATGAAACACGCTGAGCTCTAAGAGGCCCTTGAAGCAGCAGGTCACGTCGCATCCACAGTCATAGAGTAGAGAGATGAATGCTCAGGTGCTGGTGCTCAGCTTGCTCTCTCTGTTTTATGCAGTGGAGGGTCTTCTCTCCTGTCTGGGGAATGGTCCTGCCCTATCAATAGTTTCCCACAGACAATCTCCGAGGCTAACCTTAGCATAGACAGTCCTTAGCAGGTGTGCCTGAAGGGCTTCCTCCCAAAGTTGATAATTAACACTAACCATCAACGTGTGCCAATCAACCGTGGTAACTTATCAGGTATTCTGTTTTTGCTATATTTTGTTCACTAAAGGCATAATCCATCAAAAGCATGCATTCATGCTTGAACTGAGTCCCTTCTCAGTATAAACAATGTAATATTCTTAGAATTATAATCAATGTAAAGATTTATTCATTAGTGAAGTTTATTTTGGCTCATTTTTTCAGATGTATTTTAAAATGAAATGCATTAAATATTCCATGTAATGCTATGTGAAGCATAATTAGTCTTATTAACACATTCTAAAGTAAGTCAAAATATTTTCCAATCCTGCGAGTATGAATATTTAATTTCTTTTCATAATATGAAAAGCATGTCTGATATTTTAAAAGACTCCAAAGTAGATTTATTTGCTTTGGGTATATTTGCCCAAATATTTGCTTGAGTATAAATTTTATGGCTTACTTTGAGAAGAAACATCCTTGCATAAGTCATCTAACTGCTTAGCATTGTTGACACCTTTCTGTTTTATGTTTTTGCTTGTCTATGTGCATGTGTGTGGGAAGGTGCATGTGTGTATGTATGTTGACATTTGTGTGAACATGTGAAGGCTTGAAGATGGTACTGGGTGATATTTTCGTTAACTATGCACTTTTACTATTAAGGCAGAGTCTCCTATTTGAATGCAGAGCTTCCAATTGGCTAGGATAGCTCGCCAGCTTGACCCAGAGATTCTCTGTCTTTATTTCCCAAAGGCTGTGATTACAGGAAGTTTGTCCTGCTTGGTTGTTTTGTATGTGGGTTCTGGGAATCTGAAGTCCAGTCCTCCCACTTGGCAGATTAAGTTCCTTATCCACTGAGCCATTCCCCAGTCCTGTCAATACTTTTTGATAGATAATTCTTTAAGAGAATGGAAAACATAACTAAGAACCATTGCAGTTTTAATTGCTAATATATTCACATCAACTTGCTCATGTAATCATGACAGTAGATTTTTTAATTATCCTAATGTTACAGATAAGGAAAGAGTTGCTCGAGGGCTCAATTAAGTTGCTGTTACTTGAGAATGACATGCACTGCAGTGTGTGTGAAGAGCTACAGGAAGACTTTAAACTGAACACAACTTATGGGATTTATTATAGGCTCATCAGTGCTCTCTTCAGCTCTCAATTCAGGGTCAGATTGTAACTAGTTTTTCTTTTAAGTAGTGAAGTTATACGATTCAGCATCATAGAAAAATGAAAAAAAATTTTACTAATAATTGGAAATATCATGTCATATTAAAATTTACCTGTGAATATTGCATCAAATCCATATATATAAGCTAAGGTATTTAGGTTTCAGTGAGTTTTTGTTTATTTATCATTTGATTTTGAGGCAGGGTCTCATGTAGCCCAAAGTTAAATTTATTGAATTTCTGATCCTCTTGCCTTCTTTCAAGTACTGAGATTACAGGTTTGCACCATTACAACCATCACATCATTTTTTGCATGCATTTTTGCATACCATGTGTACATACATCTAGAGTCCTGAAGTTCCTGTCAAGTGCGTTCTTCAATCAATCCCTTTACACTGTCTTGTGAACCCTTGGGTTTGTGATTCCAGTGAGTCCAGTTGCCTGGAGATCCCCTGTCTTTGCCTGTGGAATGCTGGGAATACAGTGGTCTCTGTTTGCCTGGCTTTTTACATTAAGGGTCTGGGATCCTAAATCCAGTCCTCACACATTGCCTGAAGTCCTATGTTCATTGAGCCATCTCCCCAACCCCTTCGTTACCACTTTGAATCTTTCAGTTACAGATGGTGCTCTATGGGACAGAGGTCTCTCTCAATAAGTGAAAAGGTGAATTTGTTTTGTTTAATGAACTCTGTGCTGCTGTGGGAATGAGAGCCCAGCAAGGATCAGCCCAGGAGCCTTGCTGGTGTGATTGGCTTTTCCAGAATTGCTCCGAGATTCTCAGTGTGTCTTGGGCTTCAGGAAAGAAGGTGTACTTAATAGTACCCTCTGGCTAATTGGAGCACACTGTCATTATTACTGTCAAGTATGCAACAATTGCATGTAATCCCAGAAGACCTCGTAATTAATGAGAAAAAGAGAAGACCTTATACTTCTGCTGCCTATAGATCGAAAAAGAGAAGACCTTATATTTCTGCTGCTGCCTATAGATCGAATAGGATTTTGGTAATCCTTGTGGGTCATGATTTCTCTTCTATTATCTCCTTGCTTACAAATATCTAGGCTGCCAGTTAATAATTACTTAGCAATTTTCTGTACAAAAGGAGAGTACATAAAATTTAAATGCATTTATGTTGGATATGGGAACTTCAGAAGATAGTAATTTCTGTCTTTGCACCTTTTTTTGTTTGTTTGTGTCAAGGGTGAACCTAAAACTTTGTGATGCTAAGCATGTACCACACCAGTGAACTGCATTTCCCTGCCCTTACTTTTTATTTCGTGACAGGATCTCACTGCAGACTGACCTTCAGGTCACTCTGTAGCCCAGTGGGCTTTGAGCTTGTGTCTTCCTGCTTTGGCCTCACAAGTAGCTGGGATTACAGGTTCTTGCCACCAAGATAGCCTCTTCCACACACGTTTTAATACTTTTCTTTATCTTTTAAAAATTTTTTATTATTATTTATTCAATTGTGTGTGTATGCGTGTGTGTGTGCGTGTGTGTATGTATGTGTGTGTATGTATGTATATGTGTGTGTGTAGAACCACGGATGAATTCGGGAACCACCATGGACCGCTTCCATCTCCTCCTTGTTTACTCTGCCCCAGTATTCACAGGCTCTGCCCTACCAGGACCAGAAATGCAGGCTGCCCCCTGCCCGGCGTCTATACGTGGGGTCTAGGATCCGAACTCAGGACCTTCTGCCTGCAAAGCAGAGGCTTAAACCCTGAGCCACCTCTCCAGCCCCACTTTTCACTTTTCATAATCTTGATTGGCTTATCTTTTGTGAAAAACTCCTATTAATTCATCTTTAAAGTTTATTGTGGGAGAGATGGAAATAATAGAAAATGCCTGTTATGTTAAATTCTTGGCATACAGGTTTTTAAAAATGCCTTTGAAGTCTTTTAAGAAGTAAATGTTGTGGTTCCTATGTCCACAGTTGCCTTTTAAAACAGATTGAATGAAAGTTGCATGACAATCTACTAAAGCAGTTTTGTTTCCAGAAAACATATTTTTCCACATTAACTTTCGGCCTTAGGCAGCAGTCCAGTCAATCAAACACACTCATGTTTTTCAAAGGAAGTGGAAAGACCAGCTCTCACTCCAGGTCATTTCCAGCTCAACCACCTGCTGTCCAGCTGCTGTCACTGGACATCCTGCATCCGGCCAGGCCCCATAATAAAGACAAATCCTTTGATGAGAAAGACTCAGTCATCAAGAGACTGAGCTGGTGTTCAGCAAGAGGGGGTTCAGCCAAAGGGGGTGAATATCATGAAGACATATTGTATCCCTGTGCAAGTTTTTGTGACAAAACCCATTATGCGTGGGTTACATACCTTAGTAATAAAACAAAAGACTAGACTAGCTGCACCTTAGAAATATCTTCAACATTTAATTTTTGTATACATATAAATATATATTCTGTTCTTTCTATCCAAGTTGAAATGACATTTTAGAAAAAATATGATAAAATGTTTGAAATGAGTGTAAATACAATTACAAGTGACATATTTAGCCACTAATTTTTTTCTATAGAACATGTGGTATTAGCCAGGAAAAATGCAGCATAAAAGGAAACAAGCAGAAAATGATATTTCAAGCGTGTAGATATTAGTATAGATATGTGTGTGTCTGGCTTGATAGAAATAGAGCTAGGATTCATAGGGACCTGCAGAGGAGGAAAGGAGGATGACGAGGGCATGGGAAGTGAGTATCCACAAGTGAAATGACATACATGTACCAAAATTTCTCAATGAGGTCCATTGCTTTGTATGCTATCCAAAATTTAAAAATTTCAAAAAATATGTTAATCAGGTTTGTCTTGGAAAGAAGTCTTTATAAATTTTTACCATTTAGAAATTCTACATTTTCAATTTATTAATATCACATGTAAATGGCAGAATTCACACATAAATACAAAAGATAACACCTGAAATGACGCAAAGTGTATGAAATGAGAAAACAGTATTTTCCTAACTCTGTACACTGTCTGTCTCTATAGCACTCCACCTAACATTTTACTTCTTTGATGATACTGTACAGGAGAGTCAGAGCATCAGGAACCTTACACCAACCCCTTGTACCTCTTGGTCTGCTGAGTTCTGGGTGGTCTCACCACCACACCTCATCTCACATAGGTTTCCTGAGGAGTATTCCCCATTGTCATAGTTAGGCATAGGTGTCAACTTGGCTGTTGAGGGTTTGAGCTCTGAGCACATTTGTGAAGAATTAGTGGTCAGGTTAAGCCCAGAGCAAACCTGCAGGAGATTGTCTAGCTGATGGGGAAGGCTATAGTGGGTGGTATCAGGCCCTGGAATAAATCATGGATTGCTGGTTGAGAGAATTGGCCTTCTTTTGTACACTTGGTCAGACATGCTGTTCTGGCAAGTAAGGATTGTCCCTCTCTCAGCCACTACATAGAGATGGTGTGGCTAGTTCCCTTGGCCTTGGTGTTGGTGTGAGCTTTCCTGTCAAGCTGGACTGAGAACTGAAACCAGATAATCATAAGAGATAATAAACCTCGTTTTCCCTTAAACCATCTAATGGTCATTTATCAACAACCATGCAGATGAGCTGCAACACCCATTCTGGCATATTATTTATTTATTTTATATTTCCACTCATACAAACTTAACAGGTACACTGGTTCCCTCTCTCCCTCCCCATCTCCCAGTGCCTCCCCCTCCCATCCCCAGAGCATCCTTTAATGTGCATACCAAACTCTCCTCTGGGTCCTCCTCTCCGATGAGGTGCAAGGACCCAGTGGCATTTCCTAGAACCTTTTCCTGTGTTCCCCTTAAGCATAAGAACACTATTGTGGCTGTCAATTCCTTGCCTCCAAGGAACCTAGTGCCTTTAGGAAATGCTAGACTTTGTGGGGTCAATACTGTGTTGGACATTGCGCAGGGCATGGAAAGTCCAATTATGATTGCTTCGGCCCTAACTTGTGTGGAATATCTTGCATATCATTCCTCCTCCCATCCTTGTACTCTTACAATCTTACTGCCCCCTCTTCCGCAAATTTCCCTGAGCTTCAGGATGGGGAAAGATTAGGCTTGCCTAGTTCCAGGTGGTTGATATAGAGTCTCTGAACCCATCCTGAACCCATTTTAAACATGAGTTTTTTTTTCTGTGTGTTTCTAGAGGACAAGCAATATAACTCACAAAATTAGCCAGAACTACTACTTTTAACCAAAATCCAAGCGTTTGAATTTTTTTTTTGTTTTCTTACAGAATTTTTCGTTTTAAAAAACCCAACAACTTAAGATACCAATAAAGGTCATACATTACAATTGAATGATGTATCTTTGGTACTATCTTACATCTTATTCGTCTTCTATTTTTAACTAAGAGAGAGAGAGAGAAAGAGAGAGAGAGAGAGAAGGGAGGGAGAAGAGAGGGCATGCCTATGGAGATGAGACAATAACTTTCAAGAACTCTGTTCTCTCCTGCCACCATGTGACTCAGGTCACCAGGTTTGCAAGCAAGTACTGTTACCTGTTGAACCATCTTTCTGGCCCCATTTCATGTCCTTCTTTTGATTATTTTGTGTGCATGCATGTGTGTACTGTGTGAGTCAGGCTCAAGTGTCCATGACTTGTGTGTTGGTAGAAGACAACTCTGATGTTATTCTTTGTTCTTCCTTGCCTTGGTGTGATAGCCCAGTGGTTGAGAGCTCCTGGAAATGCTCCTGTCTCTGTCTCACATATCCCAAAAGTACACAAGAGTTACAGATGCTTATGCCATTGTATCCAGGCATTTATATGGGATCTGAGCATCTGAATTCCAGTCCTCGAAGCTTGTGAATGAAGCAAGTGCTTTACCCACGAGTCTTTTGTGGCCCCTGTCGTTGTGGCACTGTGGCTTCATTTATCTTGCTGCAAAATCTGCTTTATTTTCTGTGAAGCCCTTGGATCCACAGTGTCTGACTGCCGCTTTGCTACCACACCACTAAGAATGAAATTAGGTAACAGCCCACTGAAGCAATGAGACCCCAGTGCTGTGCTTGCTGGGTCTTGACTGGACGCCAGAGGGCAGTGCGGGCACCAGAAGAACAGTCCTACAAACCTTCAGAGCCCAGGCGCAGAGCCCAGGCTTCCTACCCTGGCACTTAGGGTCCAACTCTTGAGATATCTGAGGCATGCTTGTTCCAGAAAAGGGAAGAGCATTTGCAGAGGTTCTGTAACAGAGATGTTCCGGCTGTGTTGGAAGAGCAGCAGACAATGGAAGTTGAGTCAGACAAAGAGAGACTTTCCTAATGAGATTTGTCAGGTGCTAGATTACGCAGGATGGCATAGGCTGTCATAAGGACTGAATGTGGAGTCACTGGGAGCTTTCACAGAGCGCTGAGACTGCCAGCTTGTACAGGCTCCCCATGGCTGTTGACTTGTAAGTAAGTGGCAGCTGGGAGGCCAGTATGGAGCCAATTGTAATTTTCTGGGCAACTGATAACAGTCTGTCTTTGGAAGCTGCTTAGTCTGAACTTTTTATTTCAAGCAAGTTCGTTAGTAATTGTTAATGAACCATTCAGTCTATTTAGAGACTAAGACTAAATAGTTAATACACAAAGGAGTGTGATGAGTCCAGCAGCAGAAGTGTCCAGACAGAGAAGTGAGTCTAGGAGGGAAGGGACGTAGCTAACTTGAGAGAATGGTACTAACTTATCCTTGAATTGCCAAAAATGAAATTCTATAAATTTAAAAATTAGTATTGCATTTAAGTCTTTATTTTAAATTCTTAAAAAATGCTCCCCTTCAAAGAAAAAAAACCAGATAGGGGAGATGGTTGAGTATGTAAGAATTCTTACTGTGCAAACATGAGGACCTGAGTTTAATCCCCCAGAATCCATGTAAAAAGATGGGTGTGATTTTAGGGTCTTGTAATGCAGTCTGGATATATAGCAGGTAGAGACAGATGAATTGTTGGAACTTGCTGGCAGCCAGCCTAGCTCTAGAGTCCTGGAGAGACTGTGTCTCAAGGGAATAGGATGGAGAGTGATGGATCAGGACATACCTGATATTTTCTTCTGACCTCTACACACATGCATGAGGATGTGTACCTGCATACGCATATGTACATATGCTGCATATATACACAGAAAAGATTAAATCCTGTAATTTCTTACAAAATGTGTTAATTTAGGTTGTCTGTTACTGTAACAGATAGGAAGGTAATCAATTCTCTTATAAAGAGAAAAGGTTTATTTAACTCCAGGGTTCAGAGGCTTCAGTCCCGCCCTGTTTGGCCTTGTGCTGAACCACAGGGGAACACACATGTTTATTTTTTGGCCAGGAATCAAAAGAGAAAGAGATCTGGATTCCATAACCAAGAATGCTGTGTGGCATTCCATCTGTATTCAAATGTTTACCCCCAGGAGGAGGAGGAGGAAGGCTCATATGACTAGGAAGTCAATAAAGTTTACTTGTTTCCCAAGGCTCCTCCTCAATAGTACATAAGCTGTGACCTCTAATGCCTGGGGAGAGGAGACTCTCGTCCCTGACGCTGCCCACAGTTGGTTCTGGGAGCTCCTTGGATGCAGCTTTCTTGATTCATTGGCTCTGCTGAGATGGTTTTCGGTGAATCTGCCATCTTTGAGTCATTCATGCTCCTGTAAGTCACCCCTTGCCCATGATATAAAAAATTCTGGTAAACTCACTGGTTCACTAAGCTAGTTTTGTGAATAATTTCTTTGGTCTTTTATCAATGTTCTACTATGGTGAATAGATGTTTGCTCATGTCTCCCCAAAAAAAACATCACACAACTCAAGACATGTCTCCAATGATGTAAAACCTCTCAGTAAGCCATATAGAATGTTTCCACTAGTTCCCAATAGTGTTATACTGGGTACCAAATCTATAACACATGTGACTTTGGGAGCAACATTTACAATCCAGATTTTAGTGATACTTTATACCATTTAACATTTTAAAATAATTTTTACATTAGTGACCTAGATTGCACACACGCATGCACACACATGCACGCACACGCACGCATGCACACACACACACACACACACACCCTACATGAATAACCCACTCTTCATTGTTTTTGTTGTAGCTTCAGTGTAGGTGGGCTGAGTTACGCTGAGTGGACAGCTAAAGTATCATAGGGAAATTGATCTTTTTGTTTGCACAATTCTCATAATCTACAGTCCTTCTCTGTGTGTATTTATGGTGCGGAAATCCAGCATATTACTGATTTAGAGTGCTGCATTAGTTCTGTTTTTGGTCTATAGACTATGGTATTAGTGTTCATGTTAAATGAAATGTTGAGGCTCAAGAAGTTTTGGATACATGGAGCTGGGGTGATAAGAAGCCATTTCTGACAAAGGGACTAGCACAGAGGAAGACCTAGAAATGGGAAGAAGAAGTGTTCCTTGACTTCTGATGCTTTTGGGGCTGTTTTTGAGACAGTATTGATATGTCCCCACGCTAGCTATTAATGCAGGTTCTCCTAGGGCGAGCAGCCTCTGAAGAATAGAGAAGGAAGACATTTGGGGAGAACTTAGCATAGGTTTTATGAATTTTGTGATATTACTGTCATAGCCAACAATATCCAGTAAAAATGCTTATACAGATATGTGTGTGTATGTGAGTGTGTGCATGGAGGTCAGAGGTTGACATTGAGTGTTCAGTTGTTTTGCACTTTATTTTTATTAATATTTAGTCTTCAAGCCAAAAGCAAGCATCATTCTAAATAGGGAAAAACTTGAAGCATCCCAACTTAGATCAGGAACGAGACAAGACTGTCCACTGTTACCACTCCTGTTCAGTATTGTGCTTGAAGTCCTAGCTAGAGCAATAAGGCAAGAGGAGATATAAGGGATACAAATAGTATCCTTTTTTTCAGATGATATGATTCTATACTTGAGATCCATAGGACTCCACCAAGAAACTACTCGAATTAATAAGCAATTTCAGTAAAATGGCAGGCTACAAAATCAACATACAAATATCAGTAGCCTTCCTATATATCACAGACAAACAAGCTGAGAAAGAAATGAGAGAAACAATCACATTTATTATAGCTACAAGGAAAATAAAATACCTTGGAATAAATTTAACCAAGGAGGTAAAAGACCTTTATAATGGAAACTACAAAACACTGCTAAAAGAATTTAAAGAGGATACTAGAAAGTGGAAAGACCTTCCTTGCTCATGGATCAGTATTGTGAAAATGACCATCCTACCCAAGGCAATTACAGATTCAATGCAATTACAATCAAAATCCCAAAGCAATTCCTTACAGAAATGGAACAAAAATCACAAAATTCAAATGGAAGAACAAAAGACCATGATTATCCAAAACAATTTTGAGCAATAAGAGACTGCTGGAGGAGCTGGAGAGATGGCTCAGGGGTTAAGCCTCTGCCTTACAGGCAGAAGGTCCTGAGTTCAGATCCTAGACCCCACGTATAGATGCCAGGCGGAAGCAGGGGCGGCCTGCATTTCTGGTCCTGGTAGGGCGGAGCCTGTGAATCCTGGGGCAGAGTAAACAAGGAGGAGGTGGAGGTGTCCATGGTGGTCCCCAAATTTGTCCGTGGTTCTACACACACATACATACACACACACACACACAAACACATGCACAATTGAATAAATAATAATATTTTTTAAAAAATTAAAAAAAGAAGACTGCTGGAGGTATCACCACACCAGATTCCAAACTTGGTACTGTCACAAAAACAGATATATTGACCAATGTATAAATTCCCATATATACAGTAACTTGACTTTTGACGAAGGTGCTAAACATGGACGCTGGGGAAAAGACAGCATTTATCATTTATCAGAAATAAGCCCGCTTCTGTTTATCTATATCTATGTTGTACTCTGTCCAATTACTTAGGAAAATACATTTTTTTCTCAAGTGCTTATGAAACAGTAAACAAGCGTGTGGAACATAGGTGCCCCAACCAATTTGGAAGCATTTCTCAGATGCTGTTGTCTGACCATGTTGCCATCAAGCTGTCAACAGTGGTAGGGGCAGAGCTCCAGGATGACAGGTGCCCATCATTTGTGGAACTCACTCAGGTAAAACCTGATCTGTGGCCTCAGCAAAGAGTAGAGTTTTAAAATGGGCTAGTGCAAAACACAGATGGGCTTGTTAAAAGATGTTTTTAATAACATCTTTTAATTTTAAACCTAGGGCTAAGAACTGCATAAGTGCTTGTGAAGACATATCCAGAGCATGACATAATTAAAGAGAATATGCTTCACTGTCTTTCCAGTAGTCACACATACCACTTCCATGGTTTTTGAACCTTAATTGTTTGAATGTGAGTTGCCCTGCCCCCCCCAGGCTCATGTTTTGGAATCATGAGCTGATACTAGTATTTGGTAAGGTTGAGGTACCATAAAGAGGTAGAGCTTAGATGAGGAAGGGGCATTGTAGGGTGGACCCTGAGGTTTGGTAGCCCAAACCTGATTCCTGTTTCCTTGCCTTCTCTTCTTCCTGTAGCTGCAGTGACTGAGTTGGTCTTGTTAATGCATTCAGACCTGCCTTCTGTTACACAGTTCTTCATTATCATGGGCTGTATCCCCTCCAGAGCCATAAGCCAAGTAAGTGTTCTTTCCTTCCTTTAGTTGCTTGATCTGAGTACTGTCTCACCAGCAAAATAAGGGGAACTATAGCAGAAGCTATTACCTACAAATATTTGTCAAAGCTCCCAACAGAATTATACCCAATAAGTGGGATGTGTAAGATATCTCTGAAAAAAATCTAGGAGAGGAGTGAGGCACTACGAAGGTCATGTGCACTCAGGCTTTAGCCTATTTAATGGCTGTGTTGAGGAATCCTGTGTTCACATGTGTTACCTTCACAGCAAATGTGGGTAGTTGTACTGGATACTTGGTTTTTAGCTGAGGGGAGATTTCGGTTTCAGAGCAAGGGACTCCTCTCCTTTCCCATGTCCCCAGAATTTCTCTGGTCTGTTTATCTTGCCTTAAAGTGAGAATCAATAACTTCTGGACACTTTCTGCAGCATCAGAATTTTGATCTGTTTTTGTTTTCTTACTGTTTTCATGTGTGTGCATGTGTGTGTGTGTGTGTGTGTGTGTGTGTGTGTGTGCATGTGTGTGTGTGTGTGTCTGTGTGTAGAGTGTATGCATGTGTGCATCCGTGTTTCACATGTGTGTGGGAGCATAGGTGTACAAGTATACATGTGGGGGCGCAAGGTTGACATGTATACCATCCTCAATTGCTTTTGCAGTTCTTTTGAGGTTGGGTCCCTAATTAAGCTCACAAATTGACCATAGAGTCAGTGTGGCTAGCCAGATTGCTTTGGGGATTTCTAGGTTCCTCCTTCGAGGGATGGAATTACAGGTGGGATGCCACATTCACCTGGAATTATTATGTGGGATCTGGAGATCTGAATTCTGGTCCTTTTGCTTGAATTTCAAGTGTTCTAACCACTGAACCATCTTCTCAGACCTGTTTCATGTATTTTAAGGCTCAATAGAATGTCTTGCAGTTACCTAAAGTCACTGTGCCTTTGTAGCAGTTTGACCCTTTTGAAATTATGTAATGTGTTTTATTGTGTCTAGTAATTTTCTTTTCTGAAGTAAAACTTACTAGATAATATAGTTACTTATTCTTTTATTAATAGCTGCATAATATGCCTTTCTCATACATTTACTTTTTAAAATTTAAGTTATTTTATTTTTTTCTAGCTTTACAAACATATTGAGTACTTGTTCCCACTTCCCTCCATCCCCCCTCCCACCCATACTCCTTCCCTTCCCTTCTTCAATCCATCCCACTCTCTCTCGCATTCCTGCCTATCTGCTCTGGCCTGTCTAATTCTTAAAAAAAAATTACCTACTTTTATAAGCATATTGAGTACTTATCCGTGCTTCCCTCCATTCTCTCTCCCTCTCATCCCTCCATCAATCCTGCTCTCCTTCCTGTGTGCTTCTATAGATCCCAGGGTTGCCTTTGGCCCCTCTATTCCTGTGGGGGTTCAGGCTTCTGTAGCACACCAGGTTGCCTCTCCTCAGGCCACCCCACTAATAGGAGCATTTTTCTTCACTCATTGAGCTTCAGTTCCCAAGGTTTCCACTCTGTGTTCTTATTTCTCTTGAGTTCCTCAATATTATCTGGGGGCATGTTGATGTGTCAGACATTATGCAGGTCTGGTAAGGACAAATTTACCTATTTCATTAAACTTAAATTGAGTTTATTATAAATCTTAGTAGCTTATAATATGGGATATCTTAAAATCCAGTTTGAAAATCACTCTTTTTATTGAAGTATTAAAGCAAATAAAGCTAAGTATTAATTTTTTAAAAAGAGCTTTAGGTTTACAGACAGAAAACGTGAGAACAGACATCCTTGTTGTGCTCTTTTTACTGTAATAAATATCTAATGTCCCACAACTGAGAAAGTCATTAACTGTAGTATTTGTGGATTCCCTTTATTTTCAGGAGGATATTCTTCTTTGTCTAATTTGCTGAGAATTTACCATTAATAGATGTTAGTTTTCCTGTGTTAACTAAATACAATCAAGTGATTTTTTTTCTTTGTCCTAGTAATGTGATGGATTACATCAATTGATCTTCTGATGTAATAGGTGTTGTGATTAATGTATTGGAGATGAATCATTTCAGATAAAAGCAAGTTTTGCACACTTAGGATAAATTTCACTTGATTGTGGTACACAATTATTTCTCTATATTTTGGGATCCAGTTTATTAGCATGTGTTGAGGAGTTTGAATCTACCTTAATGAAGGATACTGTTTTCTTTCCTTTCTTCTCTTTTGGATTTGTTACTGGATAAGGATGGCCTGACAGGAATAATTAGAAATCATCGTATAAGCATTTTCACTTTCAGTTTTTAGCCTCATGTCCCTTCTGTTTGAACTAAACACGGTTTTGTCTGCAACCATCTGAGTGTCATTGCAGGGATTGTCTTTTTCTATAAATTTACATTTATGTTCCTTTCAGGTTAAGTGATTCTTTCCTAGACAGCAGATAGCTTGCACTGATTTTTTATGCCAGTCAGCTACTCTATGTGTTCGGATTGGAAACTTTAAGATATTGAAGTTGATTGTTATTGCCAATATGTGAGGACTTGGACTTATCATCTGTTAACTCATTTGCATTTGTTGCTCCTTTGTTCTTTTCTTCTAATGTGTTCCTGTGCAATTGGATAGCTTTTTCTACTAATATGCTTTACATGTTTTCTTTCGATTCTTTTTATTTATATAATAGACTTTTGCTTTATGGTTACTCAGAGACTGTCATAAAACAGAAGAAGTTATGAGAGGAGTATGGGGCTGTATCTTTAAAGCCCTTTTTGTGTACTGTCCTTTGGAGATGGGGTCCATAGAAGTGCTTCTATATTATTAATTCAAGCCTTTGCTTGCTTCCTATGGTCTAGCTGTAGGAAGATGTATGTTTTATCCCAAGATTCAGCAAATAAAGAAACAAAGGACTGTTAGAGTCAAGGTTGTGTCCATGAAGCTCAAACTCTCTTTTTCACAGAAAGTAGCTGTTTGTTATACCTATGTTCTTGATGTTAATATCCTCTGTGCTTTGTTTCTCTCCTGTCTCCCTCCTATTTTGTTAGTTGGAACTTTTTTATAATTTCATCTTACATGTTTGTGTGGTATGTTTGAGGCATGTGTTAGTGTCTGTGCACATGTGTATACATGTATGTGTGGTGGACAGAGGTTAGTATCATATATTCTCCCCTATCACTCTTTTGTATTTTTTTGAGGTAGGGTCTGTCATTGAAACTTGAGCTCACTGATTTGGCTAGACTAAAACAGCCAGAGGGTTCCAGGCACCCACCTGTCTTTACTTCCAGAGGCTGGAATTATAGGCACCACAGCTCCCAGCTTTTACGTGGGTTACTATTTCCAGTATTACATTTTTCACTCTATTAAGCCACAATTTCCATCTAGTGTCACTTTTCTAATACCAAAACACTTAGTGTAATAGGTGTTGTGATTAATGTATTGGAGATGAATCATTTCAGATAAAAGCAACCTTTATTTTATTTCCCATTTTTAAAATTTCATGAACTGCAACTAAATTTATAACTGGAATTTTTCTTATTTCCAGCACTTAAAGATGCTCCATTCTAATCTCACCAACACTGTTTTTTGTGGAAAAAGGGAAATCAGTTGCCCTCTTTATTTGTGTTTCTTTCTTTCTTTTTTTTTTTTTTGGTTTTCAAAAGCAGATGTTATAGTAGTTTTTTATTTTTTATACTTTTTTAATATTATTTCAGCTCATACAAACTTTTTTTTACTTCAAACATATTTTATTTTACTTTTTTTACATTTTTTTATTTTAATACATTTTTATTATTATTTAATACATATTATTATTTAATACATTTTATTATTATTTCAGCTCATACAAACTTAATAGGCACACCAGTTCCCTCCCTCCCTCCTCCTCCCCCCGAACCCCCTGCTCTCCCTCCCCTCACCCCTCCCGCCCCGTCCCCCCCGTGCCACCCGCCCCAATTCTCAGAGTCCTTTCTTGTGAATGCCTGACTCTCCTCTGGGCCCTCCTCTCCGATGACGTACAAGGACCCAGTGGCCTTTCCCTGAAACCTTTCCTGTGTTCCCCTTAAGCATAGGAACACTACTGTGGCTGTTAATCCCTTGCCTCCAAGGATCTTGGTGCCTTTAGCAGATGCTGGACTTTGTGAGGTCAATAGTGTCTTGGACATTGCGCAGGGCATGCAAAGTCCAATTATGACTGTTTCGGCGCTAACTTGTGTGGAGTATCTTGCAAATCATTGCTCCTCCCATCCTTTTGCTCTTACACTCTTATACCGCCCCCTCTTCCGCAAATTTCCCTGAGCTTCAGGATGGGGAGAGATTAGTCTGGCCTAGTTCTAGGTGGTTGATATAGAGTCTCTGAAGTTCTGGATTGTGGTTTGTTGATTTTCTTTTGCAGTTTTGCTGCTTCTTCAATGCCCTTCACTCCATCCTGCTGGGCACTGTATGTCACCCCCTGGCCAGAGACAACAAGCTGTTAAACTAGAGTCTTATTATAAGAGCACATTCAAGGGTAGATGTAATAAAAGTAGGAAACCTCAGTGAGGGAGGGGTCAATTACCCATCTGCAAAATGGTTACTTTATATCTGCCAGACTATATGCCCTCCCCTTCTGGTGAGATCATACCCCCTTAGTTGTAAATGATCAGGAACGAACGTCTGTGAACTTAACCAGGTGTCACATTACTTACTTGCAGTCCTTGATGGAGGCCTATTTTCTCTACTGTAACATGGTCACTTCTCTCCTTGTTTCTGGTGTGACCCTCCAACCCCATCCCTCCTGTTCATAATCCTTGAAATTACTGTAGGTAATACATAGATTTACCTATGAGTGTCTCAAGGTGGGCTGGGTGAGTTTGGTACTAGGAGCCACCTATTAGAGAGTACATTCGGCACTTAATGTTCTGGGTTTGGGATACTTCACTTAATATAATTGTTTCTAATGACATCCATTTCCCGGCAAATTCCAGTAATTCATCATTTTTGATGGCTGAGTAGTACTCCATTGTATAGATGTACCACAGTTTCCTTATCCACTCATCAACTGTTGGACATTTGGGTTCATTCCATGACTTTGCTATTGTAAACAATGCTGCTATGAACATGGTCGTGCTTGTGGTATCGAGGTGAATTTTTGCTGTATGGGGGTTATTCCCAAAAGTGGAATCGCAGGGTCATATGGCATTTCAATCTTTAATTTCTTAAAGAATCTACAGACGGTTCGCCAGAGTGGCTGTATGAGTCTGCATTCCCACCAGCAATGTAGAAGAGTTCCCCTCCCTATAAGACAACAATGAATCTAGTATCTTTCTTGTTTTTCCCTCCTCATAGCTCTCTGCTTAGGTTTGTAATAGCTGAAAGTGTCACAGGGCTGAAGAGACAGAGTTCAGATACCCAGAACCCACATAAAAATTCTGGGGTGGGGGTGTGGCAACCTACCTGTAATCCAACCCTGGAAGGCAGAGATTAGGGATGTCCAGAACAAGCTGGCTAGTGAGACTAACCCTATCTGCAAACTCTGGGTTTGACTGAGAAACCACTGCCTTAAGAAGAAATGTGGAAAAGTGATGGAAGATGATTTCTGATACCAACCTTGGGAATTCCACATATACACATATGTACTTGTGTCATGGTTTGAAGTGTGTCCCCCACAGTCTCATGTGTTTGGGAAGATCATGGCACCTTTAGGAGATAGAGCCTTGTAGGAGGAAGGCAGTCACACATGGGCCTTGAGATGGATTATTCCCACCCTACTTCTGGGAGAGGTCTGTTCTTGCAACTCGCAGTCTTGTAGCTCTCAGCCTCCAAGATGTTTCCAGTGATTTAGCATGTCTCCAGCTTCTGCCAGCCTGCCATGCCTTTTCCACCATGAAAGGACTATTTCTCCCCTCTGGAACAGTAAGCTGAATAAACCTCCTTTTCTCCCTTAAGTTGCTTGACTTTGGGTGTTCTTTCACATCAACAGAAAAGAGTAAGTAGTACAATCTGTATTGTGCCCACACACATCCAAATATGGATAACTACCACACATAAATTCACATAATCAAAAAGAGACAAAGCAGTTTAGCCTGTAGATGGTACCTTCCTAGTGTTTGCAGAAGCAACAGCTGCAAGGTATTGTTGACTGGTAGGCAGTAAGCATACTGCTCATACTGAGACTTCAGATAAGCTGGTTAGTGAATGGATACCAATCCCTTGAGTTTTCTCAAGGCAAAATAGACCCAGCTTCATTATGCTCAGACACTCAGGCCTGACGAAATTAGTCTGTTCAGGGTTCTGAACCACAGTGTAGGAAATCGAAAATATTTTTCAAAACCGTATCTGCTAATTCTTGCCTTTTAAAGTAAAGATCATATTTCTTTATAGTTTTAGATTTCTGAGTTAGAAAGGTGTCCTCAGCATAGAATACCGTTAACATAAGGCTGTAGTTTTTACATGCCTAACTGTATTCATGTCCACACTGAGACATTCCGTAGCACCTTTTTGAAGGGTCATTTTTCATTTTAGTTAAAACTACAGTTTTAACTAAATATCCTGGGAGTTACATCTTGGGAAAGAAGGGTGAACTGATAGACCTGGTTTCATTCGGTAACCTGGTATCAAGGGAGATGAAAGTCAAGCTCCATTTACTTCTATGTCCCAGGATAGAGGGCTGGGACACAGTTGTGGATATTAAATGGAGGGGCAGGATATGGTAAAGATTGTTCTGATCTTTGCCACTTTGACTGTTTTCCTGGAGGTGTGAGTACCAGTTGTTCACTGAACACAAGCATCTGTTTGGACTCCCAAAATAGAGAAATAAAGTATCTGAGAGGTTATTATTACTCCAAATGGCAAATTTTCCCATATTGACATAAAAATTGCCTTGTTAAGACAACCTTAGTTGCTTCGCAAGCCTCTCTGAGCCTTGAACACAGAATCTGGACACACACACTTCAATACTGAGTGAATGAGCTGAGGAATTTTTCTAAAAGCAAACCAAAAATTTAAAGGAAACCCCCAGTTGAGGTGGAAAGATGACTCAGGGGTTAAGCCTCTGCCTCACAAGCAGAAGGACCTCGATTTGGATCACAGGTCCTACATAAATATTTTGGGTGGAAAAAGCATGGCCTGTATTCTGCCCTGGGAGGTGGAGCTTGAGAAACCCCAGAGCAATCCAGGATGATTCCTGAAGTCAACTTGTCTTGGGCCTCCATATGCACACATACTCAAGTGTCCTCTAACCCCCCCCATACACACCAAGTAAAATAAATGCCAACATCAAAAGCTATAAAACAAATAAAAATTATCTAGTCATTTCATCGGCCACTTTCTTTGTCACCTCCTTGTCATTTCATTGACTACTTTTTGCCAACTCCTACTCCTATAGTCCTCTCTAGTTCTTTCTTCCTCTGATTCTTCACACCCCCAAAACCAATTCCGATGATCTCTATCATACTAAAGTTTGTCTTCATGTTCAGGCAAAGAACTGATGTCTGGGAGATCTCATAGTAAATATTCTTTGATGGTAGAGTGCTCTCTTGCCGAAGTCAAGCATTGGGATTCAGCTCCTATAATCACATTCTAACTATCCCACCTGTTTTCTTGATGTGTTATCAGTGTCTGAAGCAGTGTTGTCCATAATACATATATATATATGTATATATATATACACACACACACATATATATACATATATATACATGTGCACATATGAAGTACATAAATACAGTGTCAGAAAATTCATATAGAAAACATCTCTAAGCAATGAAATGCATCATCTGTTATGCCTCTGATGGCCCCTCAGTATCATTGTCCACTCTTCCTGCCCAAGGTCACCTAGTTCCTTGCTGCCTTACTTTCACGTGTTTTGATTAATGAGTCACAGTCAAAAAATAGGAGAGACTGACTTTGTTTTTTCTCCTTCTCTCTCCAGTTCTTTGAAATTAACTGGTGATAAGAAACTTCGAAGGAAATATTAACTTAAATGCCATTTGTTTTTGTACTGATTTTTTTAAAAATATATACTGTACTTTGGAAGGATTCAATTTCAGAATGTTATGTTGGTTTCACAGAAAAATGACATTAGCATGTTGGTTTCACAGAAAAGGATGATGTATGTTTTTATAGTTACATAAAAATCATTTAATGATTAATAAGGAAATATTTTAAAAAATACCTAGCAGGAAATTTGTATTTGAGTTGAGCTTACCATTGCAATTGTCCAGGAAAGGATAGAATTATTTTTGAAAACTATGAATTGTCTTAGCTTTTCTCGTAGCTGTGACAGAATGTCATAGACATTCATAATAGGGAAGGTTGTTTCAGAAAGTTTGCCTCATGTGATGGAGCAGAACATCATGGCAGGAGGAAGATGTGGTGGAGGAGAGCTGTCCACTCCTGGTAGACAGGAAGCAGGGAAAAGAAACATGGGATACACCCCACTGACCTACTTCCTCCAACTAGACTCTACTCGTGCTTCTCACCATCTCTCCCAAGCACAATCATTAGGAATCCAAGAGTCAGTAGTCATTTGACCACCTCAGAGGCCTTGTGATGTAACTGGCTCTGGATACACCATCACAGACTCTGCCAGAGGTGTGCTTTACCAATCCCTTAGACATTTCTCAATCTAATCGGTAATTGAGGTCAATCATCACACTGATTAATGCTCTAGTACCATGAGAAGTAAGACCTCATCATTGTAGGCTCTATGAGAATGTCAGTCTTTCTATTGCTTTGAAAAATAGGAAATATAAGTGGAATCAGGTGACTTGCTTATATTGAAAATAATAATAAACCACACTCAAAAGGATGATTTCAGTAAAATGAATCATTCATGTGAATAGAAATAGGAAAAAAGAGTAAATCATTTAGCTTTGAAGTTCTGGTTAATTTCTAGCAAGGATAACTAGTCATCTCCCATGCCATTTATTACAGAACAAGAAAATGAAAATAAAATACACTTTCACAGGTAATATGATCACTTCTGATTTGATAATGCCAGTGTTCCCACAATGAGCTGGTCACTTCCTGTTGAACCCCCTTATTTATTTATTATTTATTCAATTGTGCATGTGTGTGCACGCGTGTGTGTGTATGTATATGTGTGTGTAGAACCACGGACAAATTGGGAAACCACCATGGACCGCCTCCACCTCCTAGTTTACTCTGTCCCGGGATTCACAAGCTCCGCCCTACCAGGACCAGAAGCACAGCCCCCCCCACCCCCCGGCTTCTGCCCTGGCATCTATACGTGGGGTCTAGGATCCCAACTCAGGACCTTCCGCCTGCAAGGCAGAGGCTTAACCCCTGAGCCACCTCTCCAGCCCCCTGTTGAGCCCCTTGATATCGCTGTCTACCCTTTGTGCCCCAGATCACCCGGTTGGTCCCACGAAGACTGAGTTCCATGTGGTTTTTGTTAATGAGTCACATTAAAATAAATAACAGAAGGGACTGGTAAGTTAGAGTTCAGAGCGCCCCTCGCACCATCCTGACCGCTGCTTCCACCTCTGAGACAGCTTTCACGTCCTTGGTGTGCCTAGACTGTTCAGGAAGCCTCCTCCGTGAATGCTGCTTTCTGGGGGGGGGGGCTTTGACCATAACCTTTCCTCTAGTTATGAGGAAAGGTTCATGGGTGAGTGTCACAATAGCACTGATGGGTCCTACTATGGCTTGGATGTATTTTAAACCCAAAGGTCTTGTTAATGTTGTGGGAGTTTCTCTGAACTAATCTCTCACACAACAATCATGGTGGAAAAGAGGAGTTTAGTTCACCAGCATTCTGCAGCCCAGATCATACTCCCAGGACTCCAGCTGCAAGTTCAGCCTGGAGTTTCATCTTATACTAAAGCAGGGCGGAGCCTGGAGCAAGTGTAGTGGGATTTCCCACAACTGGAGGCCAAGGATTTTAAGTGTCAGCAGACAGTCTGACTGCAGCACTGGAGTTTTCTGGACAACTTTCTCTGCGCAGGCTTTCCCCTTCCCCAGAGCCTCCTCCTGGCTGCCAGGCGGCCAAGCAGGATCCTCTCCAAGCCCTGTTCACTGCCTTTCCCATCTTGGGGAGTTCCCGTCCTCTTCCTCCACCTCCTCCATTTTTATTTCAGGAGCTTTCTGAAATCAAGGAGCTGTTGATGTTTTTAGGAATCTTCCTCCAGGAGGGAATGTTTCAGATTGTTCCACAAGATTCTTCTTAGTTCAGACTAGGGATGAAATTGACGATGGCATCATATTATGCTTAGAGCAGTGACACTGAAGCCAGTGATCTGCCTCTTAACGTGGCCATGAGCTATTGCCCTCAAGTCTCTCCAGCCAAGGAATCCCCAGAGCTGTATGTCAAAATAAACCTGCCCTTTTCTGTCTTGTGTGCCTTTTGATAAATGAGGGTGACTTACATAGATTTTCCATCCTTCAGGTTCTGCATTTTTAAACCATTGGAATGAATTTTGCTTTCTGCCTTGACCGTGCCACTGGCATATGCTAAGTGTGGAATTAACAGCATAGCACATTGCTTAGAAATATATTACAAGAAAAAATTTCTAAGAGATATGGCATAGTTTTAAGAGTATTGTTATTTAGAATTTGAAGTGGCAAGGAAATGTATTGACTTTTTTTCAGGATTTTCACTCTAATTTTAGAATTGATAGTGCAAGGACCATAAATGCTTATATTGGAACACACAGAGGTTATCACTAAGAGAGGAGAAGCTGCAGAGAGCAAGTGTGATGTCCACGCAAAGGTCCCCCGCAGTACAGCAAGCACTGCTTTGTGCTCATGGCTATGTTGCAAACCACAGACATTTTGTTTTGCTGTGTCCATTTCAGAGACTGACTTCCATTTTCTCAGGTTGTAGCTCACTCCAGACAATCTGTCAATCAAGACTATTTCCAAAACCATTCTGTAATGATAGAGGAGTGATTTACATAGTTTTTGTGGGAAAGTAGCTTAAGTGAACCCAATTAATAATTCAAGAATGGCTTCTTAAGATTCTTCTTACATTAGTGTTACATTAGAATTCATTTTTAACAGGAGAGAAAAATCCTTTCAGGAACATTCTCAAAGCTGATTTCCATAGGACAAATAGTAAGTAGACATGGCTGTCATGTCTATGAGATAAATAACCCTTTTGTGGAACCTCTCAGTGTCAATCACAGGGAATTTGTTCCTTTTTTGATAGTTTTTCATGACTCAGGTCATAAAGGCAGAGAGTGCTTTTGCTCCTGTACTGGACAATACCAGCTTTCTGCTGTCCTGAACCTTCTTTGTACAGACATCTGGAATATCATTGACTTCTAGCAGGACAAGAACCAGTGTGTAGGATGTGGTTGGGAGGGACAGGCAAAGAGTAAAGAACAAGTCTCATGGTGCAAAATTTAAGAAACACAGGGAACAAGACATAGTATTTCAGTGCATTGGTGGAAAAACTACTGTAAGAAAAAGCCATTATGAACAAGACATCTAACATAATAGTTTGATTAACAAAGACACACTGATGTGAACCCATTCTTTCTTACCTGACCTGGCCTCTGAGCTTCCAGACAGAATTCTCAGAAAAGCACAAGTGTATACCTCTGCCTGAATCTCCCCAGAGTTCTTTCAGTTCCATCTTTCTTTTTGGAGACAAACGGAGCATAATCTCCCTGGATACATTCGGGGCTGTCCACGAGTAATAACGCCTGGTATTTACAGCTTGCTGCCCATGGGGGGCATTGAGCCCGGTAGCGAGTCCTGCCATCCCGCGCCGAGTTCCACTCCCCTGGCTGCCAAAGTGAGCTGCAGACCTAGCTAGTGGGCGGGGCTCCAGTCTCCTCCCACACTGGAGTCTCACACCTGCCCCCTCCCGGAGCCTGATGCGCGGCTCATAGCCACCTCCGGACCCGGTGCTGCCGCGCATCCGCTGTCGTAGGGGAAATTCTGGAGAGGATCGGGAGGTGGCGGTCCCTGCAGATGCAGCGCGTGCCAGGGAGTGTAGCTGGGTCGGAGGCTGCAGCTTCTCTGCGGTCAGTCCAGGGCTTCCAGGGACTGAGTACCAGAAACAGGGAGAGCCTCAAGCATCGGAGCCCCGCAGGGAACAGGGAGGGAGCTAGCGCCAGAGCCAGGGGAGCAGCAGCTTTCACCTTGAATCTAGCTGTTGCCCAAAGTGAAGCATGACTCTGGTGACCTGGGTCCTTCTCCAAATGCTGCTTCTAATGCCAACTCTCACCCACAACCCGGTAGCCGCAGCGGATCCACGTAAGTACAGCTTAAAACTTGTGCTAGGTTATCTAGGAAATTTTGCATTTTATTCTTGGTAATATTTGCACCTGGTATAGCAGAGCAGTTGTCTGAAAATAAAGAAGCTATCAAATATGCCTTATTGAATTGCAACCTGAAAAATAGTTTTGCTTGCAAGATACTTTTCTCCTCTGGAGAACTCTAAAATATATGACACATATTTGGCTTTTTATTCATGTATTTAAATAATGATTGAGTGAATATTTTCAAAAGAAAAAGGAGTTGGTAAGGAGTTGGTTTGTGGGTAGTGTTATTCTTTTTGAGGACTTGAACTATTTGAAGGAATTAAATCTAACAGGGAAATAACTGGCAGACATTACATCATGCTGCATCAGTTTAGATATTAGTAGCTTATAGTTTTGCAGACCCTAGCAGCTTTAGAGTTAAGATTCACTTTTATGCAAATGGGAATTGAGCACCTATGGACCAATCTAATGTTTAGAATCCCAAAGTAACAGCCTGTGGGAACCATTAAGGGGGAAAAATAACGAAGCAGGACACCTGGGCAGTCCCTTAACAGAGGGGCTTATTTCTAACAGTAAAAACTTCTTCCGTGAAGGTAAAACTTAGCAGGTCATTTAGGGGATCTTTAAAGTAGTTTTTTAGGTTTTTACATTAAAAAATGTCAGTAAGAGCTCTTTCTGACTTGGCAAAACTCTAGAGAAGCTTTATTGGTAAAGTGATCCATATTCTAATGTGATGATAATAATCCTAATAGTTCAGGAGAACTCAGTGTAGCAATATTTTACTGTAAAGAGTCATTTTTTTTTTTTTTAGCCTGGACTAAATCTCTATTGCAAATCAGCTATGAGATAAAATGTTTCTTATCTTCCACTTTTATTTTTCTACTTTTTCCCAGGCTTCTCTTCCCTCTCACCAAATGCCTTTTGCAAACCAGACGATAAATGCTAGAGGTCACATTGGAATGTTAGATCCCTGCAAGGTTCCCAGAAGCAGCTTCCCCCCATCGTCCTAAGTCATCTTCAAAAAGTCTGCAGTAACCCCAGAGCTCTTCCTCCCTTGAATCCTCAGGCCAGGGTGGTCTGCCCTGTGCAACCAAACACCCCCAATCTTCCTATGCTTGATATGTGGCTCCTAAAAAACAGCTCCTGAGCCCCATGGTCACAAGTTGTGTGCTGTGCTTCAGATTCAAGTTCAACTTGGTGTCATGAGAAGTCTTTGTTAAAAACCATGAGATGTTTAGATCAAATCAAATTCATTAGGTCCTGTAACAGAACCTGCTACCTACAATGCTTTAGTAAGTTCTTAAAGGGGGAACTGAACTGCTTGAAAAAAGAAAAAAAAAGCATGGTTAAGTCATTCAACAGTCAGCTGGTAGAATACAACAATAAAGTAAGTCGCTAGAGGTCACTCTAACTATTTGGATAAAGGACCTCAAGAAGTCTTTCCTTCAGAGAAACAGCAGTAAGGGCCATAGAAGACCCCTTGCATTGCCACCTTTATTGATTTTTGCTTCTTAGTTGTGATTGCCTTTCCCCCACACTGTCAGTGTTATGTTGGTATTGAAGAGCCAACATAGGTTAAGCTCTTTTGCAGTGAGCATTCTTGGAAGAGTGGAGATGAACCATGCAGCGTGCATGGATGCATGTTCTGAATGGGCTTGTTTCTGAACTTAACTGGCTCTGGATAGTCACTGAGTGACATTTAAATTGTTAATACTAATTTCGTGGGATTCTTTTCACTTCATATGATTTTAGTATTTCCATATTCAATATATTTTTAATATTATTGCTTTTTGATTGAACAATTCTTTGAGATTAAAATATGTAAGTAATAAAAGCAAGTGCACCTTGAACACATGTTAAAAAGCCAATAATAAGAGCATGTGAAAGTCTCATTTTGTGGATGTCACGAGTTGCTTATGCTTGAGGTAGCTGGTTTTCCAGAAACCAAGGCAGTGTATGGCTAATGACTGTTTGCACGTAGTGGAATCATGAAAAAGAACAATCTGATTGCTTGACATTTCAAGGATTATATGCATTTTATTTGAATTTCAGTTGATCTGACAAGTAAATGGAGTGATTTTCTTTTAGGAGGATTCTTCCTGCCAGAAATACTTTCTTTGATCCCGATAGACTAACTCTTTTCTTCTCTAACTTCCTGTGCCTATTTTGGGTTATCCTGTATACATTTCATCTTTTTAAAAGGCAGTATCTACAATGGACTGCATTCTTTGCTTTTAAAGGTATGTCCGATGATACAAAACAATGAATGAGTTGCTTGTTTTCCTTCTGAACTTGCCGGTGCAAGTGTTTATGGAATTATGGTGATCAATCCTTGGTCAGAAATTTTCATTTTCTTTGGATTTTTTCATCAGTTGTTCACTTGGTTTTTTATTTTGTACCAGAGGATCTTGAGCCAAATCCAGATGACCCTCCTTGTGGGGATGTGGCAGGGCTTCTAGTATTTCTTTGTGCACCACAGGGCATTATGGTGATTGGGGTCCGTCTAGGAGGATTTGATTTCATCCCTCTTTGTTTAATCAAAAGTGATGCCCAGTGGTAAGTCTGATTACTTCCTTTTGTATCTTAAGAGTTTTCTTTTTCCCATTCTGCCATTTTGTCTCCCCTACCTAACAGCGAATGGAATCCATTTCTTGCTCATAGAACAGCAAAAATAAGCAGAAAAATCCAACACCGGGCATCAAACGGCTGGCTGCACTTCATAAGACAAGAAATGTCTCTTGCTGAAAATACCGAGTAACAGATTTCATGCTACTTTTTTAAAAATCTTTTTTGAGATAGAGCAAGTTTTTGGTTGATCAACATACTCATTGCTTAGGAAAACACTTAATTTTATTTTCACTTAAATAGGTACACTTTTCAAATCAGCCAAGCTGGGAAGTGAAGGGCAATCTACAAGTGGTATAGTGAAATATGTCAGGAAAATTTCCTTCCACAGTACAGGGGTAATTGTTTGGCAGATGTTTCAATTTGGATCTTTTAGCAATACTGGAAAAATGTCAAACAGTACATCATAAAAAATGCAAATTTAGTATCAAGGCTTGGGAAATGGCCGAGTGGCTAAGTAAATGTTTTCTCAAAGGGTTTTACTTGCCAAGTGCGACCATTAGAGTTAGGTCTCTCAGAATGCTCATAAAAGCCAGGAAGGTGTGGCAGCCACCTGTGGGCAGTGGAGAATCCTCAGGGCAAACTAGTTAGCTGGCCTACCTGATTAGCAAGCTCTGGGTTCAGCGCAGAGACCCTGCCTCTAGAGATAAAGGTGGAAAATGATCAAAGAAGACATCTGATGTCAACTTCAGGTCACTACATACATGTACACATATGCGGATGTGCCCCCACATAAGTGGTCACACACATGCAAACATGCATGCACATATAATGTCCCCCAAGAAGTCCCAAAACAATAAAAAATGGAATAAATATTACCTATAGTCATTTCTTCCAAACCCTGTGAAGACAAACTGCACATAACCATCAGCACCTAATGGAAATGATAATTACCAAAATTAAATTTGATCATAAAAAAATAAAATTACTGCTTAATCCTTTTCCTCTCCTCTTTTTGGAACAATTTTGTCATAAAACCATTCAGTGGAACTGAGCAGGTAGACATGCAGGCTGGGTAGATTAGGAGCATTGTTCAGCATGGGCAACCCCGCAGAAGGCATCCCCAGAGTGGCAAGGGTGGGCATAAAGAAGTAGCCCTGGCGATGACCCGTAGCGAATCATCCCAGGTTGAGTGGGGAGAAGGGGAGGCTTTCCATACTGAAAGTGGAGGGAGCGCAGCTCGCAGATGGTGTACTTTATTGTCATAACTGCACGGACTGTGCTTTGGGATTATGGGAGATATCTCTGTTGTAGAAAAATACATGTTAAAGCATTCAGGAGTGGGTGGCTTACATTAGCATAGTTGTAATTTCTTTGTAAATTTGAGATTGTTTGAAAATTTCATGTTTATTAATCTAAAATCATTTCAAACTGCATTTCAAAGGAACATGGAACAATAAACTCAAATGGTGAACAAATTTGAGTCCATGTTGCCTCCCTACAGATATTCAAATCCAGCGTCAAGAGGACAAAAGGTAAAACAATTAGCGAGAAATAACAGTGCATTTACTTATAGCTGAATCATGTTAGCAGGTATTTCTCTGTGAGAAAAGTACAGTTTGCACTGGGATTGTTCCCCATTCTTTTTTGGAACATTTGATGGCTGCGACTTCTATGCTAGGCTTCTTCAAAGCATTCTCTAAAGTTTGGCTTTCTCGTTGAGTCCTTTGGGCTGGTGGAATCACATCTTCTAGGGTGGGTTTCCTCACTTGGACCAGGGCTGTTCACAGAAAGGTCAGTTGACTCTCAGCCTAACTGGCTGGTGTTGCACAGTATTTGGAAGCACTAGGTTGTGATGTAGTTGTATGTTTGCCACATTTTCTCTGCCATTACTTGAAAACACTTCTTTTCCATCTGAGTTGTAAGCACACAACTGCTTCTTGTAAGTGTCTCTTCCAAGGATGGGTCAGACAGAAAGAATTCTGAGATGTATCATCTATTACCCCAGTCTGAACTGAACTATAGGAGATCTAGTTTCCCAAAGCAAGGACCGTAAACTCAGTTTGATTATACTTTCATGATGAGATAAGGAGACAGGTTGGTGGGTAAAACTCTTGCTGTGCAAATAGGAGAACTTGATTTCAGATCCCAAACACCCACATAAAGGCTGAGCATAGTGGTGGGAGTCTATTACCCCAATCCTGGGGTGGAGAAGAGGCAGGATGTCTCTAGGTTTTTTGCTGACTGGCTAGTCCAGCCTAATTGGTGATCACCAGGTTCAATGACAGGAGCTGCCTCAAAAAATAACGTGGATAGTGAGTGAAGACACTTGAACCATCAGTTGTATTTTATTTAAGCATACATTGCTCAGGGCATAGGTGGGAAAAATGTAAGATGTAGTTCGAGGCTTGACTATCTCAAAGGATATTTGTTTATTTAAAGGTTTGGTTTTGATTCACTCGAATGTGGATCAAAGTATAGTGGGTATTCTATTATAGTGACAAACACTGAATAACTACCATAGGGGGGAATTCAAAACACACTGTCTTCATGTTGTACGCTGCATGGAGTGAAATGATAATCAGGGGCAGATGCATTTGTATTGGAGGGGATATCTGCTCTGAGGCAGTTGATCACTTCCCACCACACCTAAAACTGTGGAAAAGAAGTGGGCTTTTAGAATTCTGATCTTAACTAACTCCACCACAATTTTTATATCTATTTGTGCGTGTGTGTGTGTTGTCTGTTTATTTCACAGTTGCATTGCGTGTATGTAGAAGGGGAAATGTACACATCAGTGTGTGCATATGGATGTCTGGGGTTGAAATCAGAAATTACCTTCAATTGCTTTATTACCTTATTGTTCTGAGAATGGATCTCTAATTAAACCTGGATCTCTCTCTCTTTCTCTTTATTTATTTCTGTTCATACAAACTTAACAGGTACACCAGTCCCTCCCTCCCTCTACCCTCCTTCCCTATTCCGCCCTCCCTCCCCGTCCCCCAATACCTCCTCCACATCCCAGGAGCATCCTTTTTTTAATTTATTTTATAATACATTTTTTATTATTATTTCAGCTCATACAAACTTAATAGGTACACCAGTTCCCTTCCACCCTCCTCCTCCCCCCCGAACTCCCTGCTCCCCCTCCCCTCACCCCTCCCTCCCCATCCCCCCGTGCCTCCCGCCTCAATTCCCAGAGTCCTTTCTAGTGCATGCCTGACTCTCTTCTGGGCCCTCCTCTCCAGTGACTTACAAGGACCCAGTGGCATTTCCCTGAACCCTTTCCTGTGTTCCCCTAGCATAGGAACACTACTGTGGCTGTCAATCCCTTGCTTCCAAGGATCTTGGTGCCTTTGGCAGATGCTAGACTTTGTGAGGTCAATAGTGTGTTGGACATTGCGCCGGGCATGCAATGTCCAATTATGATTGCTTCGGTGCTAAATTGTGTGGAGTATCTTGCAAATCATTGTTCCTCCCATCCTTTTGCTCTTACGCTCTTACTGCCCCCTCTTCCGCAAATGTCCCTGAGCTTCAGGATGGGGAGAGATTATGCTGGCCTAGTTCTAGGTGGTTGATATAGAGTCTCTGAAGTTTTGGATAGTGGTTTGTTGATTTGCTTTTGCACTTTTGCTGCTCCTGCAATGCCCTTCACTCCATCGTGATGGGCACTGTATGTCACCCCCTGGCCAGAGACAGAAAGCTGTTAAACTGGAGTCTTATTAGAGCACATTCAAGGGTAGATGTAATACTTATACCCAAAAGTGGAATCGCAGGGTCATATGGCATTTGGCAATGGGAGGGGTCAATCACCCATTTGCAAAATGGTTACTTTTTAATCTGCCAGACTATATGCCATCCCCTTCTGGTACATTCATACCCCCTTAGTTGTAAATGATCAGGAACGAATGTCTGTGAACTTAACTAGGTGTCATATTACTTTCTTGCAGTCCTTGATGGAGGCCTATTTTCTCTACTGTAACATGGTCACTTCTCTCCTTGTTTCTGGTGTGGCCCTCCAACCCCATCCCTCCTGTTCATAATCCTTGAAATTACTGTAGGTAATACATAGATTTACCTATGAGTGTCTCAAGGTGGGCTGGGTGGGTTTGGTACTAGGAGCCACCTATTAGGGAGTACATACGGTGCTTAATTTTCTGGGTTTGGGATATTTCACTTAATATAATTGTTTCTAATGACATCCATTTCCCGGCAAATTCCAGTAATTCATCATTTTTGATGGCTGAGTAGTACTCCATTGTATAGATGTACCACTTTTCCTTATCCACTCGTCAACTGTTGGACATTTGGGTTGATTTCATGTCTTTGCTATTGTAAACAGTGCTGCTATGAACATGGTCGTGCTTGTGCTATCGAGGTGAACCTCTGCTGTATGGGGGGTTATACCCAAAAGTGGAATCGCAGGGTCATATGGCACTTCAGTCTTTAATTTCTTTAAGAATCTCCAGACGGCTCGCCATAGTGGCTGTATGAGCCTGCACTCTCACCAGAAATGTAGCAGAGTTCCCCTCTCTCCACATCCTCTCCAGCATTTGGTGTTGTTTGTATTGTGGACTTTTGCCATCCTGACCGGGATGAGATGATATCTCAGAGAAGTTTTGATTTGCATTTCCCTGATGGCTAAGGAAGTGGAGCATTTTTTAAGATATTTGTTAGACATTTTAATTTCATCCCTGGTAAAATTTCTTTTGAGTTCCAGGGCCCATTTTTTAATTGGGCCATTGGTTTCCTTGATGTTTAGTTTTCTAAGTTCTTTGTGCACTCTGGAGAGTAGAGCTCTATCAGATAGGTGGTTAGTGAAGATTTTCTCCCATTCTGTGTGTTGCCTTTGAGCTCGTGTGACAATCTCTTTATCTGAACAGAAGCTCTTTAATTTCACAAGATCCCAACTGTTGAGAGTTGGTAGCAGTGACTGTGCCATTGGATGTCTGTTTAGGAAATGTTGGCCTAGCCCAATCAGCTCGAGGGAGTTCCCTATCCTTTTAACCATGGTTTTTATAGTCTCTGGCCTTATATCAAGGTCCTTGATCCATATGGAATTAAGTCTTCTACATGGTGACAAGTACGGGTCCAGCTTTAATCTTCTGCATGTGGAGATCCAGTTTTGCCCGCACCATTTGTTGAAGATGCTGTCCTTTTTCCATTGGATTCTTTGGGCCCCTTTGTCAAAGACCAAATGGATGTATTTTTGTGGGCTTATATCTGGGTCTTCAATCCTTATCCATTGATCTGTGTGTCTATTTTGGAGCCAGTACCAGGCTGTTTTTATAACTATGGATTTGTAGTATAGCATAAGGTTTGGTATGGTAATACCTCTAGCAGTGTTTTTGTTACTCAGGATTGTCTTTGCTATCCTGGGTCTTTTGTGCCTTCATATGTATTTTGAGATTGTTTGGTCAACTTCTTTGAAGAATTGCTTTGGGATTTTGATTGGTATAGCATTGAATCTGTATATTGCCTTTGGTAGGATGGTCATTTTTACGATGTTGATTCTGCCAATCCAGGAGCATGGGAGGTCTTTCCACCTTCTGGTGTCTTCTGCAATTTCTTTCTTTAAGATTTTAATGTTTTCATTGTAAAGGTCTTTTACCTCCTTCGTTAGGTTTATACCAAGGTATTTCATTTTTTTAGGGGCTATAGTAAATGGGATTGTTTCTCTCAAGGCTTTTTCATTTCTTTCATTCTGGGCATATAGGAAGGCCTCTGATTTTTGCACATTTATTTTGTATCCTGCCACCCTGCTGAACTTCTCAATTAGTTCCAGGAGCTTCCTGGTGGAGTTTTTGGGATCCCTCAGGTATAAGATCATGTCATCTGCAAATAGGGATAGCTTGACTTCTTCCTTGCTGATTTGAATCCCTCTTATGTCCCTTTCTTGTCTTATGGCTTCAGCTAAGACTTCAAGTACAATATTGAATAGAAGTGGTGAGAGTGGACAGCCTTGTCTAGTTCCTGATTGAAGTGGGAATGCTTCCAATTGTTCCCCATTGAGCATAATCCTTGCTGTGGGCTTGTTGTATACAGCTTTTATTATATTGATAAAGGTTCCTTCCATTCCTACTGTCTCTAGCGTTTTGATCATAAAGGCTGTTGGATCTTGTCAAAAGCTTTTTCTGCATCTATCGAGAGTATCATGTGGTCTTGGACTTTGGACTGGTTTACATGATGAAGTACATTTATTGATTTGCGTATGTTGAACCAACCTTGTGTGCCGGAGATGAAGCCTACTTGGTCCCCGTGAATGATCTTTTTAATATGTTTTTGAATCCGATTTGCTAAAACTTTGTTGAGAATCTTTGCGTCTGTGTTCATCAGAGACATTGGCCTATAGTTTTCTTTTTTAAGTGAGTCTTCATTAGGTTTTTGGATTAAAACGATATTAGCTTCATAGAAGGAATTTGGTAGTGTTCCTTCCTTTGCTATTTGATGGAACAGTTTAAGGAATATTGGTATTATTAACTCCTTAAATGTCTGGTAGAAGTCTGTGCTTAACCATCTGGTCCAGGACATTTTTTGGTGGGAAGATTCAAGATTACTTCCTCAATTTCCTTATATGTTATAGGACTACTTAAATAATTCACAACTTCCTGATTCAATTTAGGTAAGTTGTGTTTACTTAGAAATTCATCCATCTCTTTTGTGTTGTCAAACCTCACAGAGTACAAGTTTTTGAAATATGATTTTATAATTCTCTGATTTCTTGGGTATCAGTAGGATAACTCCATGTTCATTTCTAATTTTGTTAATTTGGGTTTTCTCTCTCCTGCTTTTGGTTAATTTAGCTAGTGGTGTATCAATCTTATTGATTTTTTTCAAAGAACCAGCTTTTTGACTGGTTGATATTTTCTATCGTTTCCTTAATCTCGATTTCAGATATTTCTCCTCATATTTTGCTAATCTCCTCTCTTCTACTACTTTTGGGATCAGATTGCTCTAGTTTCTCTAAAGCTTTAAGCTGCATTGTTAAGTTCTTTATTTCTGATATTTCCATTTTTTTGATGTAGGCATTAAGAGCTATGAACTTACCTCTTAGAACAGCTTTCATTGTGTCCCAGAGATTTTGGTAAGTTGTATTTTCATTATCATTCACTTTCAGGAAATCTTGAATTTCCTTTTTAATTTCTTCCTGAATCCAGTTCTCATTCAGCATCATATTGTTAAGTTTCCAGGATTTAGTGCATTTTCTCTTGTTTGATGTGTCGTGGATGTCCAGCTTTAGGCCGTGGTGGTCTGATAGGGCACAGGCTAGAATTTCAACTTTTTTGTATATGTGTAGATTCATTTTCTGGCCCAGTATGTGTTCTATTATGGAGAAAGTTCTGTGTGCTGCTGAGAAAAATGCGTATTCTTTGGTAGGTGGGTGAAAAGTTCGATAGAGATCTGTAAGGTCCATTTCTTTAAGGGTTTGATTAAGTTCCAAAATGTCTCTGTTAAGGTTTTGACCTGTTTATCTATCCCATGTTGAGAGGGCGGTGTTGAAGTCCCCAAGAATTATCGTTTGGGGGTTGATTTCTTGCTTTAGACGCTGTAGGGTTTTCTTAATGAATGTGGAGGCGCCCGTATTGGGTGCATATATGTTCAGTATTGTGAAGTCTTCCTGGTGAATTTTACTTTTGACTAAAATGTAGTATCCATCCGTGTCTCTTACAATTTTCTTTGGTTCGAAGTCCACTTTGTCTGATAGCATAATGGCTACCCCTGCCTGTTTTCTGCTTCCATTAGCTTGTAGAATTGTTGACCAGCCTTTTATTTTCAGAGCGTGCCTTTCTTTTGTGGTGAGATGAGTTTCCTCCAGACAGCAGATTGATGGACTGTGATTTTTAAACCAAGTTTGTAATCTGTGTCTCTTGATCAGTGAATTAATTCCATTAACATTTAGTGTTATAATGGAGAAACTATTTTTAATTCCAGACATTTATTATGTTTAGTGGTTTTTAGAAGTATATTGCTTCGCTTTTAATGGTGTTATACTTGCCTTCTATTCTCCTGGATATGCCTGTTTTTTTCTTCAAGCTAGAGTATCATTTCTAGCATTTTTTGAAGGCCTGGTTTGGTGGACATGTATCCCTTCAAGTTGTCTTTGTACTGGAAGATTTTTCTTTCTCCCTTGATCATGACTGATAGTTTTGCAGGGTAAATCAGCCTGGGTTGACATTTTTGCTCATTCAGTACTTGAAGTATGTCTCTCCAAGCTCTTCTTGCTTTAACTGTTTCGACTGAGAAGTCATTGTTATTTTAATAGGTTTACCTTTAAAAGTGACTTTTTTTTTTCCCTTGAAGCTCTCAGCACCAGTTCTTTATCTTGAATGTGGAGTGTTTTAACTATTATTTGCTGTGGCGTGCTTCTGTTTTGGTCATATCTGTTTGGGGTACGGAATGCCTCTTGTATATGGATGGGCCTCTCTTTTTTTAGATGAGGAAAGTTTTCCTTGATCATCGTTTGAAAAATTTCCTCAGGGGTGGTATTTTTAGATTCTTGCTCTGGTATTCCATGAATCCGCATGTTAGGCTTCTTCAGGGTGTCCCATATCTCCTGTATATTTCTCTCAAGTATCTTTTTGGCTTTAATAACCTCTTCCATTGAGCTCCCACTTTATCTTCAAGGTCTGAAATTCTGTTTTCTGCTTCCTTAGTTCTGTTGATAAGACTCTGTGGAGTTCTGGGTTGAAGATAACTTGTCTTGTAGCTCAGTTTTAAACTCTGCTTGAGTCTGTTTTGACTGTTCTATTCCAGTTTTTGTTTCTTGCACTGTTTTTCTCAACTCCTCCAAGTGTCTGTTGTGTTCCTCTTCAAAGCGATTGATTCGATTATGTAATTCCTCCCGGATTTCCTCCTTCATAATATTGAACATGGTAATGATCATATTTTGAAAGTCATTATCCTGGGTCAGGCTTTCTTGGCCATTTTCCATGGGTTTGTTCTGGTTGGAGTCTAACATTATGGGATTAATTTTTTCAGTGGGAAATTTGTTTACGTGAATGTTGCTTCTCATGGATTTGCACTTTGACTTTGGCATTGTCGTTTTTACTCTTAAGATCTTTCAATTTCACTAAACTGAATTATTTGGCCTGGGGTTCTTGGGGTGGCCAGGGACGGAGCTTACCTAGGTCGCGGATGAGGCCGGGCTGGACCACGCGCGCGTCCTGGCCGGCGGAGCAGGGTGGGGAAGGGAGGATGGGGGTGTCGGTGTGGAGCTATTTAACCCGAGGGGAGCTGGGGCGGGACCTGGGCGCAGGGGGAGGTCCTCCTCGTCCCTCAGCCCTGCGCGGGGCTTCGGCTGGATGGTGGGGTAGGAGCTTGGTCCCTTGGGCTAACCTGGGGTTCTGGTGGCCAGGCGCGGGCAGAGCTTACCTAGGTCGGGGATCAGGAGCATCCTTTAATGTGCATGCTAAACTCTCCTCTGGGTCCCCCTCTAAACCTGGATCTCTCTTATGGGATAGTTTTGCTAACCAAGTTGCTCTCCACCTTGGGCCACTACACTTATCTGGCATCACGTGGGATCTTGGAATCTGAATTCCAGTTCCGCTTGCATGGGAAGTGCTGTGACCTATGAATCATCTCTGCAGTCCCTATCTTAGTGTCTAATGGGTCTCATGGCCTAGTCTTTTGAACACAGCAGAAAAAACATGCAGTGAGTAAGTTGATTTTGATTTAAAGAGTACCAGGTAGAGTATAAGCCCAGTGAATTTCATTTTGAAGACAAAGCATTTCATAAAAACAAAGAATTTTAAGACTTCTAGGAGTTGGAGAGATGGCTTGGCAGTGAAAGAGTGAGGAGTAATGTTCAGTTCCACGGAACCTCTGGGTAACCTATGCTGGGTGGGCATAGCCACCTGTAACAGTTACTCTTAACTATTGCTGTGAGAGAACACTCAAAGTCAATCAACTTAAGGGAGATAGGGAGGTTTATTCAGCTTATGGTTCCAGAGGAAAGGTACAGTCTTTCAAAGCAGAGGTGACATGGCTGGCTGGCCAAAGCTGGAGGAGGCTATGTCATTGCAGACATCTTGGAAGCTGAGAGCTGCAGACAGCTTGCAGCAAAGGCTGACTTCTCCTGGAGGTAGGATGGGACTAATCCACCTCAAGGCCCACCCCTTGTGACTGCCTTCCTCCAGCAAGGCTCCACCTCTCAAGGTGCCATGACCTTGCCAAACACATGAGACTGTGGGGGACACATTTTAAACCAAGACACCGCTCATCTGCAATTCCAGTTTCAGAAGGTGAAGTCAAGAGATCCCCAGAGCAAGTTGGCTAGCCAGACTTAGCCATATTGATGAGCTGTGGGTTTGATTGAGAGACCCTACCTTATAGAATATAAGAAGAAGAAGAATGGAGGAAGAGTTCTCACATTAACCTTGAGCTGTGCACACACACACATACACACACGCACACACACAGACACACACACATGCATGCTCACCTGCTCATACACACATATCCCACACTTGAACATGCACTTATACACCACACACACATACACATGAGAGGGGGAAAAAGCTATTATGACGGATGATCCTTGATTGTCTCTCTAAGTCTCCAGTCTCAAAACAGAAGTTTATTTAAATGTTTGGCATTTCTCAACATGAAGGATGTGTGCTGTAACTTCACATTTCTATAATTAAGGGTACTAAAGTGTTTTTTGTAAGAAGGTTGCTTAAAAGCAATATAATATCCAACGGGAAAATAAGCATTTGTGTTAATGTTACAACATCATCTTCCAGGTGGATCTGATTCTTGTGATAATCCAAATGGTTGTTTTAGCACCATGGGAAATGCCTGCAGTTAATTAAGAGAGCCTGGAGTCTGTGAAATTTCATAGCACAGCTTGTTACAAAGCCTCATATTTGCAAACATTGCTTTTACAACTTGGGAAAAGTTGTGAATTCTCCAATAGAAAAAGATGCCACTTAGTTTTAAGAAAATGAGTAATTTATCTCTCTCTCTCACTGTCTATGAACAATTACAGGACCCCAAATCATCTGAAATTCTAGTAAAATTATAAAAATGCCACCTAGATTTTTCAGGTAGCATGAATAACAATGTGATCAAGGTACTCTGTGTTTTATGTACAAAAATAAGTTTAGAATATTTATTAATAAAGGCTGGGGTATAAAAGGCTTATTTTAGCGTAATAATGAGTTTACTGAATAAACTCCACTTTTAGCTGCTTCCCGTGGAAACAACAAATGTAATTTGCAGGAAGACTGCTTCCATGCATTGCGCGGCAGTTGTCTAAGGTCTTCTAAATGTTTCCTCCCGCTTTGGGAGCAAGGTGTCGTCTTTTCAGGGTGTGTGTAAAACACCCAGCAAAGGGTGTGCTGTTCTTGCTGTTTCCTTTCACTCAGGGCTCCTCTTCTGATCTACAAACCTACAGTGTGTGCAGACACTTATGTGGATGAGTCCAGGTTGTGTCCCTTCTAAACTCCTGCTGTGGAACCCTATGGCAAGTAAATTTTATACTCAATGTGCTTGCTTTGTGGTGAGTAATAAAGTCCTCTGCTGTCTGTTAGATGGCATTTTTCCTCCTGACATAGCAGGATATCATCTTGAACTTTGTCCCCTGCTGTAACCTAAGGGGGGATGTGTTAAGCTCTGTCCCTGTTCAATAGCAGCTTGAAACATTTCATCATGGAAGGAGATTCATTGAGGCTCTGAAGGTTTTTTTCTTAGTAATTCTTTTTTAAAAACAAACTTAATGTTTCATACATGAATGAATATAGTGAATTTATGATCTCTTCACACACTAATCCATAATCCTATTTCCCTCCTCTTCCCATTAAAAACTTATTTGTCCTATTTTCATGACTTTCCGCTTGTGCGGGCCACTGGGTTTCATTTGTTTTTTCTTTACATGGGCTCGAGGTTCTGATGGCTTTAAAGTGAAGTCTTGGGAAGTTCCTGGAACTAACGAGATTCAGAAGAGCTCCCCAAGGCAAAGAAATCAGTTAAAACTGCTGGGGAGAGGAGACTGTGGGCAGCTAGGCAGCCTGGAGGAGATGCTCTGCTACAATTCATGCAGAGAGCTCTAGGGATACATGTGTCTCACCCCGTTTTTCAGTGATGTGGTTGCCTCTTGAGTCATTCTTGATCCTGTAAGTAACTCCTACCAATAAGCTCATTGGTTCACCAACTTACATTTCGGTGATCATTACTTTGATCTTTTATTGTCTTCCATTTTGGGGTTAAATATGCCCATAAGTCTCATGCTAACATGCAGGAAACTGGCAGACTCTAGAAAGACTAAGGAAAGCTAAGTAGCATGTTTCATAAAGTTTTTTTTCCCTTGAAACAATCATCTGCTTTATGACTGTAATTGCATAATGAAATAGGACATGGTGAGGATATACTGCCCATGTATTAGCAGCATGTCATGTAAAGTGGTATTTGTTTTTCCCGAATCACTCACAATGCCTTATTGAGAAGAGGCCAGGAGACTCTCCATTATCTGATAGCATGGTTAAGTCTACAACACTCATTCCCTCCTCCCTTTTCTTGCAGATGAAGCAGAATTACTATAACAGAGTTCATCTCACTGGCTTCTGGGGTTAATTACTATGTGTGTGTGTTTGTGATGCATTAGGCAGGTGTCTTTCCATTCTTTGTTCCTTGTGACTTACATCCCTAAGATTTTCCTACTATAACTTATGCCATTACTTTAAAATGCCACCCATATTTATTTCTGGAAGAAAAATCTATTATCCTAATTAGAGTTTCCCCTGACAGCTGAGACCATGATGGGTATATGTCCTGGCAGTTTATTCTGGAAAGTTGTATCCTGAGGATAGGAATTAGGAAAAGAGAGAAAGAGAGAACAGAGTCAGTATGAAAAGACATCATTGAACTGATCTCTTGCTTCTCAGCAGCTGGAGCTTGAGGTGCCTGGAAATTTTTGGAAGTCAGGAGAACACATGTCATAACTGCCCTCCTGAAAGGGCAGGAACATCTCTTCCCTCCATCCTGTCCTGTGATAGAGTCTCGCCCTTCCTCTGTGGTGAGGAATATGCTGGACTTACTGTTGGATGTCTGCAGGCATTTCACGGTGATATGTCTATGATAACCAGTGGCCAAAAAAGAGACAATGTGCTGCTTAGCATCCTGGAAACTGTCCCCGCTTTACACTTCTAATAAGTTGGGCAACTGAGCACCAAGTCAAACATAAGGGGGTACGAGAGAAGAAAGGAGGGTCCTGCCACAATGTTGTTTGTATCCACGATGTCTTTGCAGATGTTCATGTTTCTTTAGCTTATACATGTTCATATTTACAAGTGAGTATGACATTTATACTAGATTTCTTGAAGTATTGATGCAGGTCCCAGGAAAAGCAATCTAGGATTATCCTATCTGATTTCTATATTGTTTTAACTTCTTAAACCTTTATTTATCTACCTGTGTGTGCATATTCCCTCGTGTCACGGTACAAGTATAGGTCAGAGGATGACTTAAAGGAGTTAGTTTTTTTTCCTACAATGTGGGCTACAGGGGTTGAACTCAGGTTATCAGGCTTGGTGGCAATCCGTTTTACCCGATGAGTCATTTTCTTGTGCTCTTTATTATTTTCTGAGTTACTAACTCTTTTCCCTTTTAATCCTGCTCCCACAGTCTTTCCTCAGCCAGGCATGTGGCTTTTTCTATATCTGTATTTTGCACATTCTGCTAACATTTCCTGAAATGCCATAATGCCTGGAAAGTTATAGATCAGCTATCACTGCAAGCATACTTTTCTTGGTAACACTTTCTTTTGCCATTCACTTAATTGGGTATATGGCATTGCAGTGACTTTTTAAGGTATATGTCACAAGAATGTGCCATATCTTAGAGGTAATTTTGTATCACCATTTCTTAGCACAGTATCCAAAATACAATATGACCAGTATTTAAAAGCTATGGAATTATCAATTTGGCAATTTAACCTGGAGCTTCCCTCTTGTACTCAGAATGGAATGCATGGGCTGTGGTTCAAGCTGATGGAAACACTAGGAAACATAAGTTCAAATCAGTCATAGAGGCGTGGCATTCAGGGTGGTGATATATAGATAAAGTTGAAAAGCAACCTTTGACATAAGGGTCCTTTTGCTTGTGTCTAGTATAGGTGCTGGTGTGTATGTATATGGATGTATAGACAAGTGTGCCTTTGAAGGCACAAGGGTGACATTGGCAATCATTCTGGATTGCTCTACTTCCTTATTGCTTTGCTCTGGGGTAACCCAGGGTCTGCCTTCCAAGCCCACTTCCATTTCTGTTGGGCATTTTTATGTGGGATCTGAAATATGAGCTCAGGTCTTTTTGCTCGTAAAGCAGAGGCTTAACCTCTGAGCCATTTCTTCAGCCCTGGTCCCTTTACTTTTGCAGCTGATATTTGGATTTTAAATGTGTATATTGTATTCATTTCCTGCAACTATTAGTTATCATTTAGTTAGGTTTAAAACTCTACCCAACCTGTCAAAGTCATTAGAATTCAGATACTCTTTCTTGACACCTCTTCCCAAATTGATATAGTTTATCATAAGTCTGCAGCTTATAGAGGCTGGTCATCTGCTCTGAAGGTGAGCAGGCCAACTGGAGAACAATGCATGTCTTTGAGGGCTCTTAGGCAAGGACTGTAGAGGAAGCCTCAAAATCTGACTTCTGAAGAATTGTCTCAATCAGGGAAGGCTAGTGTTTGTTCTATTGGGGTCACAACTGGGTAGATGAGACCCACTTGCATTGTGAAAAGCAATTGTGTTTCTCTTCAAGTGTTAATTATGCCAAAAAAGTACATTTTTAGAAATACTTGGGGGACTGAGGCATAAATTCAGGAGTTTGAGGTTAGTGGGTTATGTATCAAGACCCTCTCAAAAAAAGAAAAAGATAAAGAAACCCAAATCAAGCAAACAAAAATACTGAAAATATTTGGCCAAGTATTTGGATACTCCAGCTTATTCAAACTAATAAGGAAAATTGACCATCATAGGATCTGTACTTGAAATGCATCAAATCGGATTTAGGGGAGACCAATAATAATGCTGCCACCTTCTGCACAGTCAGGGTGCCCTGTCTCCTACACTCCCCTTGTCCCTGGGATCTCCACATTTTGTAACTTGCCTCTTTGAATTTAGTTTAACCTGGAACATGTCTCATTATTCTGCAAGACAATGCTTTTTGGTGGTCAGACACATTTATGGCATTTTCTAAAGTCTCCCTCTCATTTATATTTCAATTGTCTTTTGGCATTTTCTTTGCATTTCCCCATCTGAGTATTTTCCTTTCCAGATGATGGAAATGAAACCACCAGTGTTAATTGTTACTGTTTTCTTCTTGTCTTCATGAGTTTTGCCAGAAGAGTGGACCTCTGAGCTTCTTTGGTTACACTTTCTTTCAAGTGTACAAATAACTCTTTACATCACTCAATCATTTTTGTAAGTCATCATTTGTTCTGGGTTTTGCTTCTTTCACTTCACATTGCCTTCTTTACATTTGTTCTCTTTTGCAAGAATCCCAATGGATTTTTTCCTTTATTTTATTCTCTACTCAAATTTGATCTGCCTTTCATTGGGATAATTTTGAACACTACACTTGGTGAATAACATTTACTTCATTCATGACAGTGATACTCCTTTGCATAGCAGGTACTGAGTATTCCCAGGTGGTATCAGGTGACATTCCTCATTATCCCTCCAAACGTCATTATTTTTCCAGCAAACAAACAAACAAACAAACTGAAGTTATAGTCTCCATTAAAGTGACATGCCTTGAAATAGATAGAGTTGGCATTCAACACAAGATATTCCATAAGATTATACCCATTATTTTCTCCAAGTTTGGAACACCTGCTTCCTAGGTGTTGAAACACTTGTCTGTTTTCAGGGTTCCTTCCTTGGCGTGATACATTCTGAGATGTCATTGCAGTGGCTTTCTCAAGGATTCTGATACTTTTCCTTTGTAACCAAGATAAGAGTCAAAAGGAAAATCTTCAGCTGCTGTCAGTCACACTGACAAGGTTCCTCTTCATAGTGGATCCACAAATCCTTACATTAGCAGCCATCCTTCTGCTCCTACATGTTCCTGATTCTTTCTAGGTTTATGAGATCACAAGCCCATTTTAGGAGTAGGAAGTGCTTGCTGTGAAATGAAAGTATGAATGAAAGGAAATGTTAGCAGGGGTCAGGGCCAGAAAATGAGAAGCTAATCTCAACAGCAGACTCTTCTTATTCAAGCCTTTGAAAGATTCTCCCTCCTGCCACTTGCTCCCAATCCAATGGGCAGAGTGACCATGAGTTAGGCAGGGGAGAGCATTTAGGGTGGGGGTTTTGCCCGAACTTTTATGGCTTAGGATTGGACTAAGGGGAGAAGCTAATGGAATGAGGAAACAGCTTGTCTTGTGTAGCCGTGCTTTGTGTGGTCCGTCTTAATCTCTGGGCAGTGAGACTGGGAGGCTGATTCCATACTGACCCTGTAGATTGTGCATTCTCCTTAGCGTGTTCCAGTCCTGGGTAGCAGATTCCCTGAAATCACCAAGTTAAACATTCAATTTTCACTGCTTTCAGTAAGGACCTAAATTCAGATCCCCAGAACCCATGGAAACCCATGTGTGGTGGCACATAGCTGTAAGTAACCTCAGCACTGAGGGGCTGGAGACAGGAAGATCCCTGGAGAATCCTGTCAGCTAGCCTAGATATCCCTTGAGTTCCAGGTTCAGTGAAGGGACCTGTTTCAAAATCTAAAATGGAAGGTTCTTACATCGACTTGATTTCCACTTGTGTGCATATGCGTCAATACTTGCATGCACACATTCATGCACAGTGCCCTCACAAGGAATTTATTTCCTTTTCACTCTTGTTATCTGGTTCAGACCCTAATCCTATCATCTCAGAGATAAATAGAAAGCATTGTATTTTTTGTTTTGTGCATGTTTTTAATTTTCTTTCACATACAAAGCATAGGTTCCATTGTAACACGTGTGTGTGTGTGTGTGTGTGTGTATGCATATGCTATGTGCTGAGATTATAGATGTGTTGCTGCCATACCTTCTTTTCATCCATTACTTCCCTTTCCTATTTTACTTTCCTTTCATTTTTTCCTACTTCTCTCTCCATATCAAAACAGCGCATGTATTTATTATTTAAACATTACAAAGTAGATCAGTAAGTAGATATGCTTGCTTCTTTCTTGTTCATCATTTCTGTCACTTCTTTTGCAATTCTTATGAAATAAAGTTTGGTCTTGGCATGTCTTGTCAAAGTTCCTTAAATCATGTGGATACCCTCCTGCCAAGAGGCATTCTATGTCCTCATCCCACTTTTTCTTCAAGAAATCAAAAATGACTGAAAGGAGAAGCAAACACGACCGCTGTTTCCTATTCCCTTCTGTTTACTTCCCAGTGATTTAGAGTATCAGTAGTTTCCCCTGTGTCTTCTAAGCATCTCGGGTTCTCACAATATGTCATGGTGATTGTCATGCTCCAGGGAGAAGCACTCATCAGCTGCTGTGTGCCACTTTTTCTGGGGAGATGCCACTCCAAAGAGCTATCCAACGACAAAACAAAGTAATGACTATGCCAAAGTTCAGTTTGGTAAGCCAGTGTGTTTGCTGGGGTTATTTACAGGAGTATGGATGAGGGTTAATTACAGGAACAGCGAGGCCTCAAAGGCAGCCCCATCGCCATGAAGCTCAGCTCTCTCTGGTTGAGACACATGGAAGCTGCAAACCCGGAGCTGTCTGTACTACTTGCTGTCAGTTGTACTCCACAGAGATTCTCTTCTAGATGCCCTGCTGTCTGGAGAGCTGCTTCTACCGGTGATTGTTTCCTGCTTTCTTTACCTTGAGGAAGGGAAGTGACATAAATTCTCAGTTTGAAAACTTTTCCAAGATTTATGAGCTGTTTACTTTCTGAGTCTCAGGAGCCTCACTCCATGACAGACTGTTTCAAATCTCTCCACAACATCCTCCTCAGGTTGCAGTAGGCGAGGTGAGAGCATCTTGTTACGTGAAGAAGAGAATGCCATGCACTATCAGTGGGCCATGTGGTCTCTCTCCTTCACCCTAGAGTCATCCATGCCAAGGTCCCTTCTAGAGGGAGGTCCTTTTTCTGCCCACTTCCCTACCTGCTATTGTGCGACTTCCCACGAGTGAGGTGCTGTTCCTTCTCAGGAATCAAACCACCTTGTGTGAGACAAACATTAGTGTTAGTTGTGTGTGTGTGGGAGATGGTTTCAGGCCAGAGCTGCAAGTGGAGCTGAGCCCCGAAAGTGACAGTTAGCAATGAGAAGTAGCGGAGAGAAAGTAGTAAGGGCTTTCTAACAGGAGAATGTAGTAGCATCTTGTGGTCTGTCCACTGACTTGGGCACATCATATTGGGAAATGATAAGACCACTCTGATTAAAGGATGGGAGCTTTCGGAAAAATGTGGGGATTCTAGTGTAGTGCACAAGGTGGTGGGGAGGTGAGAGCAGTTGGAAGAAGGAACAGTATGTCAGGGCATTGTGTTTGAACTTCAGAAATGGATGATGGAGGTCTGTTGTATTTCTTTGGGATTTTAAGTTGTGTGACTTAAATGCTGCAGCATTTTTGAAAGGACTCTGCCACGGTGAGCTATAAGGTGGAAAGAGTTGGAAAAAGAAAACAGTGGCTATTAATTGCACAGTTAATGAGAAGAACCAAGTAGGATGTCAATAATCATCACAAGAAAGTGAGTATGCATACAAGAAAATTGTAATCCTTAGTTATGATCGAGTGTGCGTCAAAATAGTGGTTGCAAGCTGAGGGTCGAGGCAATGAAAAATTCACATGATCTTAAACAGTAAAGGGAATCAGAATTGGCACTTGACTCATGGAAAACTGGACTTCGGTACCAAATTCTGCCATCAGACATGGAAAACGTTTTGTTTCTCTCTGTGCTGGGCTCATCCTGGAACCGCAATGTCTATGCAGTAGCTTCAGGCAGACAGTTTATTAGCTTAGAAACCTGACTGTTTGTTTTTGTTCTTAGCATTTTTTAGTTCTACAAATGTTATACCTTTATACGTTTATCCCATTCAGTGGAGTCAGCTTCCCAAGAGCAGATTGTTTTTCTATCTGTACTCCTAGAATATACAGAAATTCATAGCGAAGGCATTTCAACAAATGTTTGTTGTGCGAATGAACGAATATTTGCCTGGAGTTCAGGCCAGAGTGCTTCACTTACTCCACTCCACCTTCCTGCCCATCCTTGAACCAAAGTTTCCCAGTAGGAGCTGACATTCAGATGGCCACGTCCAAGTCACATGACCACCTGGATCTTAGGGTGGGCTGCAAACAGCAGGCAGGGAGATAAAGGGATGACAATGACTGAAGACACTCATGTGGAGACTCAGGCAAACAGATTTTAAGTTCACTATTAGTGTTTCTGTTCACTGCAAATGATGTGTGCTTTCTCTAAGGAATTTCCTTTAGACTTCAGCACATGTGTCGATTCAGATTCATAATAGGAAATTCCAGTGCTTCTAAAGTAAAGCTTTATTTAAACTGTCACCTTAAGATTCTGATAGAGAAATGATGTGTGAGAAGAAGGAAGTCGCACTGTAGCAAGTGGGTCTGAGCGGCCTGTTCAGGTTCTTCACGGGGGCCCCGTTCCTAACCCAGTGTTTCTACAGAACACCTTACCCCAAAGTGTGGCATTCATAGGACCCGAAGTGGGATGTGGACACTTCCTCACTAAACACAGTTACTTCAACACAGCTAGTCACAAATACCATGCTGCTTAGCTTATTATTAAAAGTTTTCAAGCAACCATACAATTTTTTTATTGAGCGAGAGAGAGAGAAAGGGGCACACTGTGTAGTTCAGAATGGTCTCAAACTCATGATCCTCCTGCTTCAGCCTCCCAAGTGTTGTGATTACAGATGTGTACCATCATGCCTAGCTAACAGTAGAATTTTAAAATTGTATGTGTGTGTGTGTATGTATGAGAGAGAGAGAGACAGACACACACACACATAGAGGTAGAGAGACAGACAGACAGATATACATACACATAGAAAGTGAGAGAGAGAGAAAGAGATAGACAGACACACATACACATAGAGTCAGTGAGAGAGAGGGGTTATGCACTGGCCACAGGACTCCATGGGGAGGTCAGAGGACAACTTTGTAGAGCTAATTCTCTCTTAATGTGGTTCTAGTGATCTAATCAAGTTCATGTGGAAAGCATCTTTTCCTGCTGAGCATCGTGCTGACCCAAACAAACTTTAAATTCAGAGCTCCACAGGACGATGTCAGAGGTGTCCTCATTTAATGTTAAAGACCCTCTGCTTTTGGCTTGTCTTGTTTCCTCTGCAAATGTGATCAGATGCACACCTGTGCTACTGGTCGGTAGGTATTCCTTTCTTCCTTCCTTTGCACTGCTCAAAATTGTATAGTTTCCGTCGTTCTCCAGAGAAAATAGTTCACATGCTTCTCTGCTAACCTGTGTTTTCTGAAAGATTTTTGTAGCAGCAATTGTCTGCCTCAGAATTACAGTGCTGTCTTGGAAGCAGTGCTGGGGCTTTCTATTCTAGGAAGTCAGTTTTGTTTCAAGTATTTAACCTCCTCCTAAATATTTATACTAATTAGATAATGAGTGTTATCTGTTCTTTTGTGCGTCTTTGTTTTGCATAGCAGATGTCTGCACATCCTCTTCTAGTGTAGGATTCTGAGCCCTGTACCGTGTTTCTTCATCCTTCTCAATGCCATACACAAGGTCAGTACTCAATATACTCTTACTGAAAAATGATAGTGTTAATATGTTCAAATGAAGTGCTGTTTTGAAAGCACATCATCTTTTAGGAAGGTAAAGGCAATTCCTCAAACATGGTTTACATTTTATTTATCTGAAAGAGAGACAGAGCTTGATAGAGAAAGGGAGGCAGAAAGCAGGTGCATGTGCGCCTTGATATGTATGGAGATTAGAGGACAACTTTCAGATCCTTGTCTTCTCCTTCCATAATGTGGGCTTTGGGAACAAACTCAGGTCTCTACTTCTACATACAGGCACCTTTACCCAGTGATTCATCTCCCCAGTTCCTCACATACATTTTAAAATCACTTTATATTCACGTGGTTAAAAAGTGAATTTCAAGATTATATCTGTAATTCTATTTTATAGATGTCCATGAAAGCATAACATTATATGCTAAAGTATATGGTTATTGTCAATCAAAAATAATACCAACATTTCTAAAGGTTAGTACTTTTTATGAATCCAGTGTTGATTTATGTGAAGTTTGTAGACCAACTCTGAATATTCTACCCTCTTACATATAATTTTGAAAAATGGCTTCTAGCTCAAACCTTTCTTAGGCAGCACTGCCTCAATCAACAAGCATGCTGGGAGCACTTGTCAGGAAACAAGAGGATCAGAGTTTTGATCCCCAGGACCCACATGAATGCCAGGTGTCTGTGATGGCCTGCAAGTCTAGCCTAGGAAGGTGGAGACTGGGGATTCCCCAGAGCAAGCTGGCCAGTGTGGCTAACCACATTGATAAGGTCTTAGTTTGATTGGGAGACCTTATCTCAAAGAATAAAGTGTAATGAAGGTGGGGAATGATTCTCAACATCAACCCTAGGCTTCTTCACACACACATAAATGTCAACAACTCCCCCACATACACACAAGAAAATGACAAAAAAGAAAACACCACCAGATACAAGTATAATTTTTGTTAGTTGGGTTGATATTTCTCTGTTGTTTTCAGTGTATTTTTTCACATTGCAAATTTGCTGAATTGTGAAGATTCCTCATTGCCAGTGTTCTATAGGTAATGGAGAAGAAGAAATTAGGAAAGGCTCTGTGGCAGCAGACATGTAAGTGTGACATTTTAAAAAACTCCAGAGAGAACAAATCCCCATAAACACCAGAAGTTCATTGTCTTCCTTCTGTGTACACTTAGGGAATAACAGTACAGCTTGCCTGTGTAAATCAGAGGATATTGCCATGTTTATGGAATATATATGCATATATGGTCATCCACACTTGTGTACAGATGTGTGTGCATATGCTGTCTGTATGTGTGTGTGCATGTGTGTGTGTGTGTGTGTGTGTGTGTGTGTGTGTGTATGAGACATTGGTATTGGGTGCCTTTCTTGATCATATCCAACCTTATTTTTGAGACAGAGTCTTTCCCTGAAACTTGGTACTAAACTGACTAGCTAGTGAGCTCCGGGAATCTTCCTGTCTCTGCCTCCCCGGGGCTGGGATTATAGATGTGTGCTTTCCTGTCCTGCTTCTTTTTCTATGGGCACTGGGGATTAGACCCAGGCCCTCATGTTGGTATGGCAAGCACTTGCTCTCTGAATCATTTCTGCATACCCAAATATTGAGATTTTCTTTCTTTTTAACTAGGGAATGAAATATGTTTCTATTATAGAATAGATTCTTCAAAATTAGTTTTGCCTAAGTGGGCCATGTGTTGACAGCCTTCAGTCTCTGATTGGCTGGAGGGTCATCTGCTCCATTAGCAGAGACTAGGTTGGTTAATATATAATCTAGGCTAGATTATATATCAAATTAGTTTCCATTTCACTATGTATCATGAATCCTTTAGGTCAAACTTAGAATATATAAAGGGAAAGCTTTAAGTAAAACTTAATTTAGCTTACTGTCAATAGAAATTTTAGGTAAAAGTTTAATTCAAATGTCTTTCTGCATAGGTGCTGTGTGTGTGTGTGTGCACATGCACACATGTGTGCAAACAAGTTCCATACTTGATGTCAGATGTATTCCTTCACTACTCTCCATTTCATTTATCAAGCAAGGGTCTCTCAGTTCAACCCAGAACTCACTAGTCTAGGTAGCTAGCCAGCTTGACCCAGGTACTGTCAATCTTTGTTCTCCAAATGCTATGGTTACAGCCTCACCTGTCTGACTTCTAGTGAGTTCTGGGGATCTGAACTGTAGTCCTCCTGCTGGCATGGCAAGTGCTTTATCCCCATAACTATTCCCTCAATGCTCTTCTTATAAAACTATGTTCACTTGGGCAAATTCACACACTGAAGTTTTTGTCTGTTGCTTCCTCTGTCTTGCACTCAGCTTAACAAATTACCAGGAGAAACCTTGGTCTTTCTCTCGCATCTCTCTGAATGTTCTTGGCATTTTCCCAGACTATTCCCTATGTAATTAATTTTGCACACTTACTTTCTTTAGGGAGGTACAGCAAGCACCACAGGCTTACATGCATAAACCAAAAAGAATTTACGAAGTACGTTGTTTAACATCTGTTAATTCTATAGTATGCATCATTTTTCCATTATGAAATCTTCCAGTGCATGATAGAAGATTTATGATTAAAATAAACTGTTTAGTAACCATGCTAGAAAATATGAATAGAGAGTTTTGTTATGAAAGAATGTAGAGTGTCTTAAGTAAACAGACTTGGACTGAAGGACACAAAAACGACCCAAGTACATGTTGGAAAAAGAGTGACCCAGGCATAAATGGTGCCAGGCCCTTTTCAAATGTGGAGCAAGTGGACACCAGCAGCACATAGCAAAGCAGAAACTCTCTAATTCAAGAAAATTTTCAAAAAGCACACAGAAGAACAGAGGGATGCTCCAAGTTGGGAGTGACATGTGAGGACTATGAATCGAACAGACAGGGCCACTCCAGGAAATAGGAGACACAGGCAGAAAAGTAGGACTCTGAAGTGTTCCCCAGGACTGCCGAGGCAGTCTGCAGAGTGGGATTGTCTAGGTCTGCCGCAAATGCTGCCTTGCTGGGTCCTGGGCTCCTGCAGGGAACTGTGATCTGAACACCTGGCAGAGGCTCAGTCATGTTGGCAGCACACCCAGACACAGTCCAGAGCTAGAAACTGTGGGACATGTGGGAGTCTTGAATAGATGGCTGAGTAGAGGTTATGCAATTGTATGTATGTTTAAACAATTTAAATAAGTTCCTCACAAACTTCACTCCAAAGATTGGGGATATAACTATCAATGGAGTGCTCAGCACTTAGTCTGTATCTCTAACACCCACAAAAAAGCCAGGTTGTAGTAGCATGTGCCTATATTCCCGGCTCTGGCAAGACAGGAGAATCCCTGAGGCTTTCTGTCCAGGCATTCTAGGCAAATCAGAGAGCTTCAGATTCAGTGAGAAACCCTGTCCTTAAAAATGAGACTCAGCGGTTAAAACTCTGTCTTGCAAGCAGAAGGACCTGAATTCAGATCCCAGATGCCATATAAAAATGCCAGGAGTTCCACAGAGACCTCCTACACACAATAAATAAATAAATAAATAAAAATGAGGAGGAGCAAGACAGAGGATGATAGCTGCTGTCTGCCTCTGTCTGACCTCCACACACATATATACAGGCATGTGTATATGCTTACACATGTGCCTTATACAGATTTTAAAAAGAATTTCACCTTAAATTATGAAGTAGTACATCCTTTTAATTAAAACACTGTGAGGGGAATAATGAGTATCCTACATACTATTGTGAGTTTTTTTTTTTGTTTGTTTGTTTTTTTTTTTTTTTTGAGCTGCTTCTTTCTAGAGCTATAACCTGTACTAACGTCTCCTGGTGCTTTTTCCCCAGCAGACCATTGTGATGCTCCGCTGACTTCTGCTTTGCCCCAGCTGTCTTTCAGCAGCTCATCAGAGCTGTCCAGCAGCCACGGCCCTGGCTTTGCAAAGCTTAACCGAAGAGATGGTGAGTGTGCTTTCTGCTTCACTGACTCCACTGCCTCTTACTGGATGTTTTATGTAGCACAGTAGTTATAATTGAGGCTGGCAAGAAGATTCAGTCAATAAAGTTCTTGCAATGCAAACATAGGAACCTGACTTTAGATCTCTAGCACCCAGGCATAAAACCAGGTATGGGAGCTCACAGCCGTAATCCAAGTGCTGGAGATCCTTGATCAGCCATTCTAGCCAAACTGGTAGATCAAGAGCATTAAAAATTAAGTGGAGAGTGATTTAGGAAGACATGTATATGTGCATATACACACTTCTGCACTTGCACACATACTACCCATGACAGACATGACTCACACACATCAACAAGCTAAATCGTTAATAAATACATCTGATACAGGGTTTGTCACTGAACCTGAAGCTCTCTGATTGGCCTAGAATGCCTGGACAGAAAGCCACAGGGATTCTCCTGTCTTGCCAGAGCCAGGAATATGGGCACATGCTACTACAACCTGGTTTTTTTGTGGGTGTTAGAGATAAATAAAGCTTCATACTTTTGTTTCCATGGAGAATTCATAATTTTACTATCCTCAGCCATTGTACAAATATCCCCAGACAATAAGAAATTCCTTTGTCAAGATACTGTCCTAATACCACTTTTTGATTTTTTTTAAAAATAAAACTTTTATTGCTTCAGAAAAAGCTTAAAATAGAAAAAAGCTTCACAGCATTGTGCAAGAAACAAAATTCCCAAACATAGACACTGCTTTTTACTAGGTGGAAGTCTACAAGTTTCTGATGGGGTAACTGCACTATGTCTTTCATGTTCTGTGAGTAATAATCAAGACTCTCTAGACTTTAGCAAATACAGAATTATAATATAAAGATAAAAACTTATGAAATAGAGGCTTAATGTAACCAGATATGTATAAACAAAAAGTTTGCATGTTGTGTGAATGTGTATATGTGCAGTTCAAAGTGTGTTCACTTGTATGTACATGTGTGTGGAGGCCAGAGGTTGATGTTGGTGTCTTTCTCTGTTGCTCTCCAGTTCATTTATCAAGTCAGGGTCTCACGATTAATTCGGAACTCAGCAATTCAGCTAGTTTAGCTAATCAGCGTTCTCCTGTCTCTGTCTGTGCTTCCCATGTAAGGGATTACTGCTGGCAACTGTCATGCCTGTGGGTTTTTGCATTAATTCTGAGAATCTGAACTTGTCTTCATATTCATGTAATGAAAATGGTAATTCCTGATAAGAAACTGTGACCGTAAGTCTGATGGACTATTTGAAGCATCAGCAATGTGGAAGCTTTGTAGCATTATGAGTCCAGAGCTACATTATTTTTGGCCATTTCTATCCCTATAAATAGCCATTTTTGGCCCACTTCTATTCGTGAGACCTAACATCTTTGTGACTACATAAATACTTTGGAATGTGCAAGCAGACCACTGTTTTCCACCAACCAAATGGCGAAGAAGGTCATTAGATAATATGGGAGGTCTATAGCAGAGAGTTTGGCAGTTTAAAAGTGAGGAAAAAAACAGTGAAAGACAGCATGTATGACTGCATAGTAGCAAAACTGTTGTAGAGATGGGCATTCCTTCTGGAGTCCCCACATCAGTCTTGGTGAAAACCAAGTTAGCTTGGTAAATAGCTATTCACCAAGCAGTATGAAGTATGAGAGAAATTTATAGCTGCTCAACACAATCTTATTCAACCACTTGGGAGCACATGTCAGAAGGTGCATTATGAATGAGTGGAGTGATAATTTTGGAATTCACAGACTGTCAGCATACTTGGTACCCTCTGCAAACATTGCTGTCTTGTTAACCTAGGAAGAACATTCATTGAGGGGAAAGATCAAACTGGGAAGAGATTCTTGTTTCTTGAGCTTTATATGTGAAGCATTAGTGACTATAGAATAGAAGGGAATATGAAAAGATGTTGCTGGGTGAAAGGTATGTATGTATGTATGTATATATGAATGTATGTATATGTATACATGAATGTGTGTATACAGGTATGCATGCATATGTATACATGAATGTGTGTATGCATGTATGCACAAATACATGCATCTTCTTATGCATCAATGTATTAGCCATAGCCAGGTTGTTTTATGAAACTTCTCCATCATGGTTGGAAGGTGGCAGTTCCCAAAGCTGACCATAGCAGTTTACAATAGCCATTTCTGAAACTAAAGTAACTTATTTCCTAGATTCCTGCGTTCTCGATCCTAGTGACCACCTACCTTGAGAGATGATTATCTTTTGCTGGACATCCAGTCACTCCCCATGGCCTGTTTCCTGACAACCTTTTAGCAACATCTGATAGTAGGTTCACTGAATGCAAAGTTCTAACTCTGTCGATCTCTTTCTCCCTCCCTCCTCTCTGCCCTGTAACTCTCCTAATCTGTGACCAGCAAGCAGGACTCTGGTTCTTTGCTGAATTCCACAGGTCCCCTCCACAGGTTTTAGTCTCCAATTAAATTGTTCGGTTGTAAAGTCTGCTCAATTTCTTATCTGTCCTCTCTCCCATTGACTGTAGTGTCTTGTATGTATGTAACCTTGGCTCACCAAAAAAAAGTTTATGGAAAACATATTTCATGGTATCCTTTATAATTCCATGATATGCCTTTTGCTATATGTTATCAGTATTTATTTATTTGTTTTTGATGTGTGTGTGTGTGTGTGTGTGTGTGTGTGTGTGTGTGTGTGTGTATGTGTGTGTGTGTCTGTTTAGAACAGGGTACTATGCATGCCTCTGGAGGCCCAAGGGTGTCTTTGCAAATCATCCTAGCTTGCTCTTTCTCCATACTGATTTGCTGTGGGGTTTTCTAGACTCCACCTTCCAGGGCCAGAATTACAAACTGCCACTATTTGTGCCTGCATTTTTACAGTGGGATCTGTGGCTCAGAACTTGGGTCCTTTTGCTTTCACAGCAAAATCTTTAATCCTTCCCATCTGTGTTATTGATATGTAATATAATACTATTATTGATACCAAACCTAAGGTAAAAAGCCTGCACCCCAAAAGACTGGATTTCATGCATCCTGTCCCATTCAATCAATTAAAAAGAAACAAGTTAATAGTGATGAGCAGACAAAGGAGATTGATTCCATGTGGCCACATTGGGAAGAGGGACATAGCGATCCAGTGACCTTTCCTGCCTCCTGGTCCACTCAGGGTCCAAACATGAAGGCAAGATTTAAACAGAAGGCAAGAGGGATTTGCAGCTAAACAGTCCTGGTCAAGGCATGTTCCTGTCCAGCATCACTGTCTCAGCTCCAGTTTTTCTAGCAAGACAATTTTTTAATATTTTGTGAAATCCTTTCCCACTTTGGTTGTCACCAGACCTTTTTCCTGTCCCAACATGAGTCCTGGGTTTCCTTAGGCCTTGAATGATAATTTTCACTCAAGGTAGATGGTATATCTAATCCAAAGTTCCTACATTTGTGTTAAATTGAAAAGGAACGGAGGTATTAGGTGACACTCTATCACGTCTTGCAAAACAAAATGGAAGGAGGAAAGGACAAGGGGCAGAGGTGGCAGAATAGTTCATCCAGACAAATGCACATATTTCTGCAAATAGCCCCAGAATAAACCTCTCCCTATATAGAAAACCAAACTGTAATAGTTGAGAGTGATCCCAGTTGTAAAGGAACACCCCTTTTTTAAAAATTTATTTTTATTTTTTTATTTCCACTCATACAAACTTAACAAGTACACTGGTCTCCCTCTCCCTCCTACCCCCCATCCCCCATTGCCTCCCCCTCCCATCCCTGGAGCATCCTTTAATGTGCATGCCAAACTCTCCTCTGGGTCCTCCTCTCCGATGAGGTGTAAGGACCCAGTGGCATTTCCCAGAACCCTTACCTGTGTTCCCCTTAAGCATAGGAACACTACTATGTCTGTCAATCCCTTGCCTCCAAGGATCCTAGTGTCTTTAGCAAATGCTAGACTTGGTGGGGTCAATTGTGGAACACCCCATTTTTAAAAACAATCTTTGTCCATCTCCTAGTCATGATCTGAAAGAAAAGATGGACATTTTCAGCATCATACATTATTGACCATTAGTAATCTCCTAACCTGTTCTCTAGGTCAACCCCAGACTCAACAGGTCTTAATTATAGAAAGGAAAAAGCAAAATAAACCATATGCATGTTTAAGATTTTTGATCTAAAAGAGTTGTGTTTATGGTACATTCATAAAGAAAAATGTGGTTTTGAACAAAGATTGACCACTAAAATGAGAAATCTTAGGAAGTGTCTAGATTCTAAAGAATCTGTAAAATTGGAAAGCAAAAGGAACCATGAATAATGTGTGGCCATCAATTCAGAGATTTGCATGCATGTTTCTCTGCACTTTCTCCAGCCACCTGAAATTGCAATATAGTGTCTCATCTTACCCATTCCTTCTCCTAACTGTGTGCTAATAACACCAAACACATTAAAATATATTAGACATGGTATGAATGAAGGCTTAATCATTTTTAAACATTTCAGTAAAGAATATGTTCCATCATAATAAGTTGTAGAAACCTTATAATCAGAGCTTTCAAGCAAGTGGAAGATCTAGGAAAAAGAATAAATGCTTATTTCCTCAGCTTGAGTATTAGGTAGGCTTTTTTATTGATTATTTAAGCATAGTATTTGGGAGAATTCTCTCATTTCTTCAAGAGTATAGGAAGATAACAAACATCAGCAAGACTTCACCAGGCATTCCTATTCACATTCTTGCTTGCAATGTGGCACTGTATTATAAAGCCAAAAGGAACAAAATTTCTTTTGCATGCCTGTTGGCATGCTAGACTGGCTTCTTTTCATTATCCTCCAAAGACCAAACATGACACAAAGCCATCCTCAGTTTTTCTATAATGAAACCTGAGAGAGCAGAATGATCTTGCCTTGCCTGCAACTTTCTTGATCTTAGTACTATATAACTACTTTGTATTTGTTAACTAAAAAAAATTCTCTATTGCTGTTACCCATACTTTCCAGTGTCTGGTAACCAACATTATTCTTGGCTCCTGAATTCAGTGTATTTGGGTTTTACATGGTTTTTATTTTCTGCATTGCTGCAGCAAAATACCTCACATAGGCAACTTAAGGTTCACTTTGGCTCACATGGTGGGGAAGTCACAGCCGCAGGAATGTGAGTCAGTTGCTCACTTTGCAGTTTCTCACTCTCTGCAGTCAGGAAGTAGAGAGAGAGATGCTATTTAGCTCCTTTTGTCCTTCTTATTTAATGTGAAGAATGATGCTGCTAACATCAGGGCTGGTCTTCCTACCTTGATTAACCTAGTTCAGGAAACCATTCTTGTTCTTGCCCAGAGATTGTTTTCTGTGGTCATTAGAAATCTCATCAAATTAACAATCAAGATTAATCATTGATCCCATAATAGATATGTTCAATAATTTCCTCCCTTTGACTATTTTTTCTACTTTTTTTCTATTCCAAAAAGGAGCTGGTGGCTGGACCCCACTTGTGTCTAATAAATATCAGTGGCTGCAGATTGACCTTGGAGAGCGAATGGAGGTCACTGCTATAGCCACTCAGGGAGGTTACGGGAGCTCAAATTGGGTGACCAGCTACCTCCTGATGTTCAGTGATGGCGGAAGGAACTGGAAGCAGTACAGACGAGAAGAAAGCATCTGGGTATGTTTTCTAATAATAATAAAAGTTGTTAAAGTGGCTGCATCCTAGTTAGGAGCACAGTGTGCTCAAATGGCTCATAATAATCATTATTCATGGAGAGCAGTATGATGTTTTGACACATAACATATATTGTGTCATAATCCAATTAGAATATTAATCTAAGGAGAGATATGTTTTGGTAAGATTTCAGGAGCCTAGGCAACAAAGCAGAAATAGACATTCCAGATGACTCCAAAATAAAAGGCTTCTGAACTAGACAGGCCATCAACAGAAAGAAGGGACAACTTCTAGAATGAGAGGAAACAAATGTAAATGATGCATCTAGTCAGAATCTGGAAAATACCATCTCAGTGGAAGTAAGGCATCAATCTCAAAAGAACATTGAAAGATCCTGTTGGTGTTATGCCCTTAAGTAGCATGGAATTTTAAGAATAATATAAGTCATAATAGATTTTTTTACTCATTGAATATATTCAGCATGCCTTTGCATCAGTTGGCATCATATATTAAATTTATTCTTTTACATTCTCTGATTTAATCTCATACTTCTGCAAGATAGTGAAAATTTGAAATTCAATAAATGAGCACTTTTGTTTGACAAGAATGTTGGCTTTGAAGTCGAAAACTCACATTTTCTCTATTATGTCTCACACCAAGTTAGCCACAGTCTGGGGGGAGGAGGTTCAGTAAGACCTTTTGGAATCCTTTGAATTTTCTTGGAGCAGAGATGTCATTTATATTTCTGACTAAATGTTAATGTATCTTCTGAGGAACCCATTTCATTTAATTTTTGTGATTATTGTAAATTTAGTTAGCTTATTAGCATATACTTACTATGGCATCCTTGGAAAGAGCTCAAATGTGTTTAGTTTTGCTATTTGCTGATTAATACCATTTAAAATGTTTGGGGCAGTTTCCCTACTAAATTAATTACTGAAAATGATGAGTCTTAAATTTTGTACAATCTTTGTACAGAATATGCAAATGATGGAAGAACCTTGAATGTTTTTGTTGTTCAGTTAAGCAGTTCATATGAAAGTCATCTGCACTGTTGCCCAATGGTAAGCATTATCTGTCTTTTCTCTCCTGACACCAGATGGTTATATGTCTGTGGGCAAATAATGAAAACCACAAGGCGCAGGGTTCTCTGACCAGCACATTTACCTCAAAATCCTGTTAGGTACCTAAACCTTTATATATCATGAAAAGGGGGTGGAGAGTAGGGGGAGGGTTGACGTCTGTACAGTATGCAGAGCGATGATGTCAATAGTGGCAGACAAACTACACATGCAAGGTCAACAATAAGTGGGACCAACTCCAACAATCTTCAGATGCCCTGATGACCCCATTTATTGTGGGAAGAGAATAGGCTGCTGATAGGTCAAGAACACGGTGATACAATTACAATGATAAAGCTCTGTGCCCATCCTTCAGATGCGATAATTAATGTTTAGATGGCTTCCAAAGAACAGGAAGGCATATATAAAAATAATATCTGCCCTTGATCCCAATTTGAGACAGGACAAGATCCATTCCTGCCTCATGTGGGAAAGTCAACAGGAGTCAGCCTATGATTACTCTAGCATAGGCTGGCAGAGGAAGCACACTGCAATTGAGACTTTGAAGAATGCCCTTGGCATCCATCTTCAAGAAATGGAGATCTTGAGCTTGAGTGTTCCCTATAATAAGGTCTTATTAGACTATAATGACTGGTGCCAATCCCTGTTAGGAGTGTGTCAGCTTCGCTGAGGTGACCATTTGTTCCATTTGTTCCTGTCTCTCATCCCTGCATCTCTGCTACAGGATGCTTGGTCATGCCCCCAAGCACTCCTGGGATTCCTAACATCTAAAATCCCAAGGTTTGTGGCTTTATTGGGGAATAAGGACTTCAAAGAGGCAACCAAATTAAAATGAGGTCAGTAGAATTAGGCATAATTCAGAATTACTGGTATTCTCACTAGAGTAGGGTATTCGAACAAAGATATGGGCAGAGGGAAACGGTAAGAAGATACACATTGGATGGACATATGAAGGACAATGGTAACAGGACATGAGGTAGATTATGCCCTGCCCTACAGGCAGCACATCCTGTCTGTACCTTGATTTTTCTCTCTTGACCTCAGAACTGTAACTGCCTAGTTGTACTTTATCATGGCATCTCTAGGAAAGTAATGTGATTCTAGGATTGACATTACAGACTGCTGCCATTTCTGCCGGGCATTTTTTATGAGGAATCTGGGGATTCACATTCAAGTCTTTTTCTTAGGAGGCAAAGGCTTTAACTCCTGAGACAACTCCCTAGACCCAAGGTACCTTTCTTGAATAAACATACTGAAAGCAGCGCCCCTGCTAACTGTCTTTTTTCCATAAATATTTATGTATGTGATGTGTGGATGTGTGTTTGCATATGTGTGGCACATGTGTGGGGGTGTGTATGCTCATGTGTGAGCATGTGATGGCTCACTGCTGATGTTAGATACATTCTTCATTTGCCTTCACTTTGTATATTGAGGCAAAGTCTCTCAGTTGAGTTCAGAACAAGCCAATCAACTAGTCTAACAAGTTGGCCCTAAATCTCCATCTGTACCTTCCAATGTTGGGATTATAAGCAGGCAGCTCCAATACCTGTCTGGTTTTATGTAGATGCTGGTGACCAAAATTTGGTCCTTACACTTGCATGTCCAGGACTTTATGAACTGAGCCGGGATGAGGGGCAGATCCTGTCTGTCTTTAGCATTTGCTTGAACCAAAGCAATGCTCACAATGCCCTGGAGGGTTTGGGATGCTCCACCATTTTGCCCTAGATGGCATTTGAGAATAGGACTTAATCACTTCATTCTCCCTTGCCATGTCGATACATACACCTGCAGCAAATTCATTTTCTCTTTTCTGACTCACTGCACAGAGTTTTATATGAGAAGCAAAATGCTATGGTTACTGAAGAGATGGGATCCACAGTTGTACGCACTCAACTGTGGGATACAGACCCCAGAGACTTGAGATGGATGGAACTTAGATGGGCCTTGAACAAAGTATTTTGATGTAGAGTATTGGGAAGTAGATATTGGGAAGTAATTAAGGGCAATATCCCTGAAGACTGATGTAACATGAACAAAAGCATGGATAATAGATGAAACACAAAGCAAACACTGAGGGGGGATACCTGGTCAGTTGGAAACAGAGTTAAGATGACTTTGACCAACGTTGTAAAATTGTAAATGTCAAAGATCTCGAGTTGGGATTTTAATGTATCCATGTAGGTACCTAAGTTTCTTGAAATGCTACACAGACTCTCCATCACTTGTTTTTCTAGCATGTAGATCAATAAATATAAGTGAGTTCATTAACATATTCTTGGAAAATATGAATGAATGAAAATTTCCATATTCTTGGGAAGGGATGTCTGTTCTACTTCTCATCTACAGGTGAGTCTGATTGATTGACTCTTCAATTCATCATTTTCTTAAAGGGATGGACTGATAGTTATGCTTCTCCAGCCTTATCACTGATCCTCTAATAAAAAATTCATAGTTGGCAGGTTTTGACTTTTATGGGGGCATTCGCTTTAGATATAAGTAGATGGAGTTAAAAACAAGTAAGCTTCCAATGATTTTTTGGTACCTAAAATATTAACAACATCAATAATAGACAATTACATATTTTTTTAAAACTGATTACCACCTCTCCTAATACATCTTACATTATGACTTCTTCTGCTTTAAACTTAGTGTTTTAAATTTCCTTGTCCAGGAGAGTAGAATCTATTCCTATCTCTCTTCTAAGAAAATAACTATTTTCCTTTATGCTCAGGACACGTTAAAAATTCATCATACAACCCTACATATTTCTTGGATACTCTCCTTATCCTATTTTTAATGTCTTTTTAATTTTTGTTGTTGTAAATCTTGATTTGGAAGCAATTATTACAATGGTAAACCTCAAGACATGTTATTACAATGATAAAACACACTTAGAGGTAAATCTATTTCTACTGACTTTGGATCTATTGGCATTCTATACATACTCTATGCAGTGTGAAAATCCTTATGTTTTATTAAATATATAATAACATGTATGTTTTCCACCTAGTGACTAACATTTGGTATATATACAACATGTTCTTTCTAAAGTCTGAAAAAAACCCTCAATCTGAAACAAAACAGGCACCAAGACTTACACTAAAAGCTATTGCACCCTTGTGTTTACTGGCATTTGCTTGTCTGTGTAGATTAATACCTTCATCCTATTCTTACCTTATGTTGATTATTTTAAGACCTGGGCTGGGTGTATAATGGGAAATACCCAATTAAACTAGAAATGATCACTATCTGTATAAAATTTTCCAAGTAATGAAAGCTATGATCAGAAGAAAGTAACCTTTTACTTAAGCAAAAATCTATGAATCTTAGGCTGGAGAGATGGCTCAGGGGTTAAGGCTCTGTCTTGCAAGCAGAAGATCCTGAGTTCGGATCCTAGGTCCCAGGTATAAAACACCAGGCAAAAATGGCAGCGGCCTGGTAAGCAGAGCCTGGGAAGTCCCAGAGCGAAGCAAGGAGGTAAAAGTAATCCAGGATGGTTCCCAAAGTCACCCTTAGTCCTCCACAGGGACACACAGTGCCCTCTGATACACACACACACACACACACACACACACACACACACACACACACACACACACATAAATAAATGAAATTTAAAAAATCTATGAATTTTATGTGAACAACAGAAAAAAATTCATCAGTGTTAAATTTTCAATCAACAAAATATATTTAAGGACACAGATTCATTTGGTGTAAAGAGTAAACATCCCCCTCTGTTACAGAATTTGAAAGGTACTCTTATTCAAACAAATTCACAAGAGTAAACAAGAGGGCAGACAAAATTGATTAAGAGAAGAGAAAACTGGTTAAGATTATTTTCTGGGAAAAGCTGAGTTTTGCAGTTAGCCTGCATGGTAGCTGATAAATGACCATCCGATGGCTTAAGGGAACAAAGGGTTTATTTTCTCACTGTTCTTCCAGTTACAGTCTGTAGTCCAGCTTGATGAGAGAGCATGCACTCACACTAGTTATTTGCCTCAGTCATTCAGGGGTTTCAGTCTGTAATCAGCTGGCTCCTTTGCTGTAGGATTGGGGATAGCGGGACAGTTGCCCAGCACAACACGACTGTCCACCAAATGTTGTCATGAGGCAGAGAGTTATACAGGCCAGGGACAGAGAAGTCTTCATTCAAGCATGTCTCTGCCCGCCACCACCTCTCAGTAATGCCACCAAATTAAGAATCCAGCATTGAAGAAGTTGGAGCCTTCCTAATCCAATCACCACTTAATGATTGGATCCTCCATTTTGTTCCCAACCTATCAATCCACAAGACTTTAGGGAGGCACTTCCTAACCACAGCATAGCAGTGTCCTATCAACTGCAGATGAAGAGTTCTCAGCATGATTGTACAACACGAATGCACCAAGTGTCACTGTGTCACTTGTATTTTAAGTACAGTATGTGTAAAAATGGTTGTAATGTTACATCTTATACAATATTGTTAGCACTAATAATGACCTGGTACCCACTGAATTATTTAGGTAGACAGTTGGCTGGATTAGTACTGAATGATTGAAACAACACTCATTTACTTTTCCTCTTCAGTTGGTTTTGAATTTCAAAAGTAAAGCCTTACTTACTTTTGACATGAGTAATTTTAGACTAATGTCCTTCATCAAAATTTAGGTTGAGGGGAGGACTTTCAAAGAACAATGTGAAGAATGTAAAGGTACCACCTGCCAAGCAAGACTGAACCCATCATGCACTGATTCAGTGGTACTGATTCCCTAAGCTCCAGGGGCAAACTAAATACTTTGAGGAATTGTGGGAAATATTTGAACTTAGGTGAATGAAGAAACTGCCTGGGAATCTTACGGGCGATTCAAAAGGCAACTGTATGTGTGGGAGAGGGGTTTGGATTGTTATGAGATGATCAGAGATGGAAGTGGGGCTGGACAACTCTTGAAGTCAAATGTGTGTTCTGCCACCTCTTTTTCCCATTCTGCTCCCTAAATTTATAAAGCATCTGAAAAAAACATGAGATATGAGGCAGAGCACAATCCAGAAGGTAGTTTATTTCAGAGCAAACGATTCCATTTTTGTAAGAGATTCTGCCCTGTAGCCAAAATTTTAAAACTGATATAACAGTTCAATTCATTTTGTCTTAATCATATGAAAATTATTAGCAGCTTCTTTAAAAACAAGTAAAATATACCTCTACCAGGTTAGTGAGTTATAGTAGAGACAGACACTTTCTGCCAAACCAAAATAGCTTGAGTTCAATTCCCAGAATCGACATGTTGTAAGAAACAACTACTGTGCTGCTCTCTGACTTTTACAGGTGCACTCTGGCACATACACGCGCACCCCCAAATGTTAACAGAAAATACTTGTACCTTGTTCCCAAGGTAGATGATCTCAGTGGAAGTCTAACTTATAAGTCAAAGCCTCAGATTTCCCTTCAGGCTCCCCATTGATTGTAAGTCCATTAACCTCCATGGAATAATTACCCTGCAATTGCACAAGCATCTAAAGAGACATGACTTGCACTTGAAATTCAGAGCTATTGACAAATCAGAGCAGTTTGCTATTCTAAGCAGTTTTCTTTCAAGCTGGGTTGTCTTTTATCCTTCTATCCAAGATTGTGATGAGCATTTTTTTCTTCCTAAACAAAAACTAGTTGTAATACATGTCAATAGAAAGTATGTCTATCTGTACATTTAACTGAAAGTTTTCCTTAAACACTCATGAAATAATTCAGTTTTCCATTATACACAATCACTGGAGGATGATATAATTCTGTAGGAATTCCTGTGAGATGCATTGTTTTTTTCTCTTCCGTTGTAATCATTTCTTCTTTTGTCTTTCATTTTTATTGAGTATTCTGCTTTGGGATTTCCCAGGTCCTGCCTTCTGGGTCTAGAATTGCAGGTTGTCACCATATCTGCAAGGCATTTTCAGGTGGGATCTGCAGATCAGAACTCAGATCCTTTTGCTTGTGAGGTAAAAACTTTAATCTCTGAATCATATTTCCTGCATAAATATAGCTATTTTAAGATCATTTTTTCTTATAATTATTCATGTATTCATAGCTATATAAAAATTCACTAACACTTTTTAGATCTCAATTGGAGATCAGGTGGGTCTTCTGAGTCATACAAAACTGTTTTTGAAAATGGGACATCTTACACATTATGTGAACGTGGATGTTGCAGGTTTTTTCTTTTTGTTGTGAGATAGTACTCACGTAGAAGCAGCTTACAGGGAAAAGGGGAGGTTTATTTAGCTTGTAGTTCCAGAGTGATTACAGCGTCTTGTGGTGGGAATTGCATAGCAGAAGGCATAGCTGGAGTCAGAATCAAGAGGCCGGTTCTGGCTAACCATGACCATTATGAAGTAGAGAGAGCAAACGAAGCAGGATTGGGCCACCAAACTGTAAGGCCCACCCCCTTGTAATGTACTTTCTTCAGTAAGGCTCTGCCTCCTAAAGTTACTACAACCTTTCCATACATTAACAGCAGCCAATAATGCAAACACATGAGTCTGATAGGGGCAACTCATATCGAAGCTATGACAATGGCCATTTAGCTGCTCAAGATTTCCTTACTTATTTTTATGAGGAAAAATATGACATGATCCTCTTAGTGAGTCTAATTTCATTCTGGACCCTACATTAACGTTCCACATGGATTCTTATGCTCGATATTATTTTATTCAGCTCATTTATAGCATGTTATATCCATTTCCAAAAACACTGTAGGTTTTCTTTGCATTGATAAACATAATCTCCTTACAAGAGTGCTGACATTACAAAGTGTGTGACATATGCAGTTGTGTCTGGATTTTATGCAGGTTCTAGAAATCTGAAATCAAGTTGTCACTGAGTTGTCTCTTCAACATGTAATATATAGCTTGATATGATTCACATTGTATAGTTTCTTCTTTTATCTACAGTTTGTTTATTAAAGCTTCAATTACCTATGGCAACAGTGCTCTGTAAACATTAACCAGAAAATTATAGAAACGATTCATAAATTTCAAAGATGTACCACTCTGAATAATGTGGTAAGAATCTTGAGGTATCTTCTCACTCCATCCTTCCTGGAATGTGAATTACCCTATATCTAGCATATCCATACCACAAATACTGTCTGCAGAGCATCTTCCCAGGCTGCTGATGTGGGGTCACCTATACCATCATATGACATCATTTCAGAGTCAATATGGTGAGATATTTTGAAAGAGTGAGAACATAATTGCTGTAACAATTACAATCATTATTATTAATTATTGTTAATATTTTGCAGTGCTTAACTTAGAAATTAAACTTCATAGAAGTGTTTATGCACAGGAAAACAAAGTACATGAAAGGTTCAATGTATCCAGTGGATTCTTTATAGACATTTATTTCACAGGTGTCTGAGTAGAATCAATTCAGTAGTCCATACTTTCTTTTTTTTTAATTTTTTTAATTTTTTTCAATTGTGCGTGTATGCATGTGTGCGTGTGTGTGCATGTATGTATATGTGTAGAAAGACAGGCAAATTTGGGAACCACCATGGACGCCTCCATCTCCTCCTTGTTTTCTCTGCCTCGGGATTCACAGACTCTGCCCTATCAGGACCAGAAATGCAGGCCGCCCCCACTTCTGCCTGGCAGTCTATACATGGGGTCAGGACCTTCTGCCTGCAAGGCAGAGGCTTAACCCCTGAACCACCTCTCCAACCCCTCAGTAGTCCATACTTTCTATTCCCTCTTCTCTCTTAATGTTTCTGTGATCTGCTTAAAGTCTGCTCATAACCTTTTTAAATGGCAGTGCATCATCAAAGTCAAATTTAAAATTTGGAATTTTCCTCTTATTTATGCACCTTTTTTAATAAAGCAGGGTCATGTGTATTCTGTTGGAGAGATACACAGTATATATGATTAAATTTTAAAAGATGATAAGAATTATAAATGAACTGTAATCTATGTATCTCTTTTCCCTTTTTTTCTTTTTTTATTAAAAATTTAATTATACATTTTAAAATTTTTTACCAGTTCCCTCCCTCCCCCCTCCTCTTCCCGAACCCCCTCCTCCCCCTTCTCTCCCTCCCCATCCCCCAGTGCCTCCCCCCCAATTCCCAGAGAGTCCTTTATTGTGTACGCCTGACTCTCCACTTGGTCCTCCTCTCCGATGACATATAAGGACCCAGTGGCATTTCCATAAGCCCTTTCTCTTGTTCCCGTTAAGCATAGGAGCACTACTATGGCTGTCAATCTCTTGCCTCCAGGGATCTCGGTGCCCTTAACAGATGCTAGACGTTATGAGGGCAACAGTGCACTGAACATTGCGCAGGGCATGCAAAGTCCCATTATGATTGCTTTGGCCCCAACTATTGTTGAGAGTCTTGCAAATCGTTGCTCCTCGCATCCTTTTGCTCTTACAATCTTACCGCCCCCTCTTCCGCAAATGTCCCTGAGCTCCAGGATGGGGAGAGATTAGGCTGGCCTAGTTCTATGTGATTGATATAGAGTCTCTGAAGTTCTGGATTGTGGTTTGTTGATTTTCTTTTGCAGGTTTGCTGCTCCTGCAATGCCCTTCACTCCATCCTGCTGGGCATTGTATGTCATCCCCTGGCCAGAGACAAAAAAACTGTTAAACTGGAGTCTTGTTATAATAGCACATTCAAGGGTAGATGTAATAAGAGTAGGAAACCTCAGTGAGGGAGGGGTCCATCACCCATTTGCTAAATGATTACTTTTTATCTGCTAGACTCTATGCCCTCCCCTTCTGGTGAGATCAGGAAAGAACGTCTGTTAACTTAACCAGGTTTCTCATTACTTACTTGCAGACCTTGATGGAGGCCTATTTTCTCTGCTGTAACACGGTCCCCTCTCTCCTCGTTTCTGGTGTGGCCCTCCTACCCCATCTCTCTTGTTCATAATCCTTGCAATTACTGTGTTACATAGGTTTACTTTTGAGTGTCTCAATGTGGGCTGGGTGAGTTTGGTACTAGGAGCCACCTATTAGGGAGTACATACGGCGCTTAATTTTCTGGGTTTGGGATATTTCACTTAATATAATTCTTTCTAATGACATCCATTTCCAAGCAAATTCCAGTAATTCATCATTTTTAATGGCTGAGTAGTACTCCATTGTAGAGACATACCACAGTTTCCTTATCCACTCATCAACTGTTGGACATTTAGGTTGATTCCATGACTTTGCTATTGTAAACAGTGCTGCTATGAACATGGTCGAGCTTGTGCTATCGAGGCGAACCTCTGCTGCATGGGGGCTTATTCCCAAAAGTGGGATAGCAGGGTCATATGGCATTTCAATCTTTAATTTCTTTAAGAATCTCCAGACGGCTCGCCAGAGTGGCTGTATGAGCCTGCATTCCCACCAACAATGTAGGAGAGTTCCTCTCTCTCCACATCCTCTCCAGCATTTGTCGTTGTTTGTATTGTGGATTTTTGCCATCCTGACCGGGATGAGATGATATCTCAGGGAAGTTTTGATTTGCATTTCCCTGATGGCTAAGGAAGTGGAGCATTTTTTAAGATATTTGTTAGACATTTTAATTTCATCCTTGGTAAAGTTTCTTTGAAGTTCCAGGGCCCATTTTTTAATTGGGCCACTGTTTTCCTTGGAGTTTAGTTTTCTAAGTTCTTTGTGCACTCTGGACAGTAGAGCTCTGTCAGATATGTGGTTAGTGAAGATTTTCTCCCATTCTGTGGGTTGCCTTTGAGCTCGTGTTACAATCTCTTTATCTGAAGAGAAGCTCTTTAATTTCACAAGATCCCAACTGTTGAGAGTTGATAGCAGTGACTGTGCCATTGGATGTCTGTTTAGGAAGTGTTGGCCTAGCCCAATCAGCTCGAGGGAGTTCCCTATCCTTTCAACTATGGTTTTTAAAGTCTCTAGCCTTAAATCAAGGTCCTTGATCCATTTGGAATTAAGTCTTGTACATGGTGACAAGTATGGGTGCAGCTTTAATCTTCTGCATGTGGAGATGCAGTTTTGCCAGCACCATTTGTTGAAGATGCTGTTCTTTTTCCATTGGATTCTTTGGGCCCCTTTATCAAAGACCAAATGGTTGTATTTTTGTGGGCTTATATCTGGGTCTTCAACCCTTATCCATTGATCTGTGTGTCTATTTTGGAGCCAGTACCAGGCAGTTTTTATAACTATGGATTTGTAGAATAGCATAAGGTTTGGTATGGTAATACCTCCAGCAGTGTTTTTGTTACTCAGGATTGTCTTTGCTATCCTGGGTCTTTTGTGCCTCCATATGAATTTTGAGATTAATTGGTCAACTTCTTTAAAGAATTGCTTTGGGATTTTGATTGGTATAGCATTGAATTTGTATATTGCCTTTGGTAGGATGGTCATTTTTACAATGTTGATTCTACCAATCCAGGAACATGGGAGGTCTTTCCACCTTCTGGTGTCTTCTGCTATTTCTTTCTTTAGGGTTTTAAAGTTTTCATTGTAAAGGTCTTTTACCTCCTTGGTTAGGTTTATACCAAGGAATTTCATTTTGGGGGGGGGCTACAGTAAATGGGATTGTTTCTCTCAAGGCTTTTTCACTTCTTTCATTCTGGGCATATAGCAAGGTCTCTGATATTTGCACATTTATTTTGTATCCTGCCACCCTGCTGAACTTCTTAATAAGTACCAAGACCTTCCTGGTGGAGTTTTTGGGATCCCTCAGGTATAAGATCATGTCATCTGCAAATAGGGATAGCTTGACTTCTTCTTTGCCGATTTAAATCCCTCTTATGTCCCTTTCTTGTCTTATGGCTTCAGCTAAGACTTCAAGTACAATATTGAATAGAAGCGGTGAGAGTGGACAGCCTTGTCTAGTTCCTGATCGAAGTGGGAATGCTTCCAATTGTTCCCCATTGAGCATAATCCTTGCTGTGAGCTTGTTGTACACAGCTTTTATTATATTGATAAAGGTTCCGTCCATTCCTACAGTCTCTAGCGTTTTGATCATAAAAGGCTGTTGGATTTTTCAAAGGCTTTTTCTGCATCTATCGAGAGTATCATGTGGTCTTGGACTTTGGACTGGTTTACATGATGAATTACATTTATTGATTTGCCTATGTTGAACCAATCTTTGTGGGCCGGGGATGAAGCCTACTTGGTCCCCGTGAATGATCTTTTTAATATGTTTTTGAATCCGATTTGCTAAGACTTTGTTAGAATCTTTGCATCTGTGTTCATCAGAGAGATCAGCCTATAGTTTTCTTTTTTAAGTGAATCTTTATTAGGTTTTGGGATTAAGACGATATTAGCTTCATAGAAGGAATTTGGTAGTGTTCCTTCCTTTGCTATTTGATGGAACACTTTAAGGAGTATTGGTGTTATTAACTCCTTAAATGTCTGGTAGAATTCTGTGCTGAATCCATCTGGCCCAGGACATTTTTTGGTGGGAAGATTCGAGATTACTTCTTCAATTTCCTTATATGTTATAGGACTATTTAAATAATTCACATCTTCCTGATTCAATTTATGTAGGTTGTGTTTATTTAGAAATTCATCCATCTCTTTTGTGTTGTCAAACTTCACAGAGTACAAGTTTTTGAAATATGATGTTATAATTCTCTGGATTTCTTTGGTATCCGTAGTGATAACTGCATGTTCATTTCTAATTTTGTTAATTTGGGTTTTCTCTCTCTTGGTGTTGGTTAATTTAGCTAGGGGTGTATCAATCTTATTGATTTTTTCAAAGAACCAGCTTTTTGACTAGTTGATTTTTTCTATCGTTTTCTTAATCTCGATTTCAGATATTTCTCCCCTTATTGTGCTAATCTCCTCTCTTCTACTACTTTTGGGATCAGATTGCTCAAGTTTCTCCAAAGCCTTAAGCTGCATCGTTAAATTATTTATTTCTGATGTTTCCATTTTTCTGATGTAGGCATTAAGAGCTATGAACTTACCTCTTAGAACAGCTTTCATTGTGTCCCAGAGATTTTGGTAAGTTGTATTTTCATTTTCGTTCACTTTCAGGAAATCTTGAATTTCCTGTTTAATTTCTTCCTGAATCCAGTTCTCATTCAGCATCATATTGTTAAGTTTCCAGGAGTTAGTGTATTTTCTCTTGTTTGTTGTGTTGTTGTGGATGTCCAGCTTTAGGCCGTGGTAGTCTGATAGGGCACAGGCTAGAATTTCGACTTTTTTGTATTTGTGTAGATTCATTTTGTGGCCCAATATGTGATCTATTTTGGAGAAAGTTCCGTGTGCTGCTGAGAAAAATGTGTATTCTTTGGTGCGTGGGTGAAAAGTTCGATAGAGATCTGTAAGGTCCATTTCAGTAAGGGTTTGGTTAAGCTCCAATGTGTCTCTGTTAAGCTTTTGACCTGTTGATCTATCCCATGTTGAGAGGGTGGTGTTGAAATCTCCGAGAATTATCTTTTGGGGGTTGATTTCTTGCTTTAGATGCTGTAGGGTTTTCTTAATGAATGTGGAGGGGCCCATATTGGGTGCATATATGTTCAGTATTGTGAAGTCTTCCTGGTTAATTGTACCTGTGACTAAAATATAGTATCCATCTGTGTCTCTTATGATTTTCTTTGGTTTGAAGTCCACTTTGTCTGAAAGTATAATTGCTACCCCTTCCTGTTTCCTGGTTCCATTAACTTGCAAGGTTTTGGACCAGCCTTTCATTCTTAGGACATGCCTATCTTTTGTGGTGAGATGAGTTTCCTGAAGGCAGCAGATTGTTGGATTGTGGTATTTAACCCAAGTTTGTAATCTGTGTCTCTTAATCAGTGAGTTAATGCCTTTGACATTCAATGTTATAATTGAGAAATTATTTTTAATTCTGGACATTTTTTATGTTTAGTAGATTTTGTAAGCATGTTGTTTGATATTTATATTTTGGTGGTATTATACTTCCCTTCTGTCCTCCTGGATACGCTTGTTCTTTTCTTCAAGCTTGAGTATCAGTTCTAGCATTTTTTGAAGGCCTGGTTTGGTAGACATGTATCCCTTCAAATTGTCTTTGTGCTGGAAAACCTTTCTTTCTCCCTCAATCATGACAGATAGTTTTGCCGGGTATATCAGTCTGGGTTGGCATTTTTGCTCATTTAATACTTGAAGTATGTCTCTCCAAGCTCTTCTTGCTTTCACTGTTTCCATTGAGTAGTCATTTGTTATTCTAATATTCTTTAAAAGTGAGTTGCTTTTTTTATCTTGAAGCTCTCAGCACCCTTTCTTTGTCTTGAATGTGGAGTGTTTTGACTATTATTTGCCGTGGCGATTTTCTATTTTGGTCATATCTGTTTGGAGTGCAAAATGCCTCTTGTATTTGGATAGGCCTCTCATTCTTTAGTTGTGGGAAGTTTTCATTTATGATGAATTGAAATATTTCCTCATGTGTGGTATTTTTGGATTCTTGTTCTGGTATTCCATGAATGCGCATGTTAGGCTTCTTCAGGGTGTCCCATATTTCTTGAATGCTTCTCTCCAATAACTTTTTGGCTTTAACAATCTCTTCCATTGAGCTGGTTAATTCTCCTACTTTGTCTTCAAGATCTGAAATTCTATTTTCTGCCTCATTTATTCTGCTGATAAGACTCTCTGTTGAGTTTTGGGTTGAAGATAACTTATCTCTTAGTTCAATTTTAAACTCTGCCTGAGACTGTTTTACCTGCTCTATACCTATTTTTGTTTCTTGAACTGTTTTTCTCAACTCCTCCAGGTTCCTGTTGTGTTCCTGTTCAAAGTGGTTGATACAGTTATTTAACTCTTCTCGGATTTCCTCTTTCATATTATTAATCATGGTAATGATCATACTCCGAAAGTCATTATGTTGGGTCCGGCTTTCATGGCTATTTTCTATGGATTTGTTCTGGTCGCAATCCATCGTTATGGGATTGATTCTTTTGGTGGGAGATTGGTCTTCTTGGGTTTTGTTTCTCATAGATCTGCACTTTGACTTGTACATTGTTGTTTTGTTTTTTAGGACCTTTCAGTTTCTGTGTGTTTTTCACTGAATCGACATAGTTAGTATTGTTACACCTGCCTGTTTTTACTAGTGCTTGCCTTGGATTGGGTATGTTTGTGTATTGGTATTGTTATATCCTAGATGAGACTACTAGGATGTTAGTACGTCAGTTAAGTAACCAGGGGATGAATATAAGTATGGTAGTGCACTTTTACGATCTAGTGTCTTGGTGAAATGTGAGGGTGGGTGGTGTACTCCCTGGAGTTGTATGTTTTTGGGGTGGCTGTATGAGGAAGCTGACCTACAGCATTGATACTAGAAAGGATCAGTAAGTTAGAGAAAAGAAAAAGAAAAAAAAAGTTTACTTATCTTTGGGCTGGATATGAAGAGTCTCGCACATGTGATACAATGGTTGTAGTGGAGTCCAGATGTATGGCCTGTGTTCTCTTTGTTCCTTAGAGTTTTGCTTGAGTTTCCTTTGGACTCTATTGAATTCTGAGTAGCAGTGTGTCTTCCGTGGACCACATGCGTAGGTCCCCGGTGGGCCAGAGAGGCAGAGGGTCTGATGTTGATGGCAGAATTCTTCACCTGCGACCTGAGGGGGGGGGCAGAGGGGCACGGGGGTGGGAGGGCACGAGGGGCTGGTGTCCGGGGCGGGGCCCTGGAGGCTAAGCCGATGGCCACGTGCGGGTGCTGCTGGCCGGGCGGCTCGGCTCCGGGGTGGGGGGCTGGGCTGGGAGGGGCTCTCTCTCACCTGGGCGCTGATCGGGATTCGGCGCGGACGGGGGGCTGGGGGCAAAGCTGGCGGCTGCGCGCGCGGGTGCTGCTGGCCGGGCGGCGCGGCTCCGGGGTTCCCTTTTTTTTCTTAAAAAGATATTTCATATAGAAGTACTCACAAGTTTCCCAGGTAGAGGCCAAGAAGGTGCTTAAGATAAGCTTTGAAAGTTTTCATTTGCCACTTCATGCTTTTGTATTATTTTAGCGTCTTCATTTATTTTTTAATTTAAATTTCCAGGTCCCTGAATAGAGAGAGTTAGATGTCCCACGCGGGACTGAGTGATCTTCAATTACCTCTTCTCTGCTGACCACTAACTAACCGCAAAGCAAAGCTTCTGGTCTAGAGGTTGCTGACTGCACAGGGCTAAAGTTTTCCCTTATTTATGACAATTTTTGTTGCGAATTTTCACTTCTCATTTACAAACAAAATGGGTTTATGTCTTGGCCCCTACCTTCTCCCTATCTAGCCCCCTTCCCATCCACACACCCTCTTTCCCACCTTCCCCTCTCCACAGGATTCCTGTCTTGTCCCACCCATCCTCTGTGTCCTATTCCTCTGTGTGCGTATCACAGTGCTCCCTTTGGGGTGCTTGTGTTGGTGAAGGAGTCAGATAATCTGTTTAGTGTATGTGGCTCTTCAGTGGGCAAAGTTGTAAGAGTGGAGGTTCCTCTTCTCTTGTCCAGTGCCTGGCCTACAGACACTCTCTAAAAGTAGTTGTTCGTTCTAAGATGCTTGCTTGGGCAAAATTTTGATATGTCCACCATTATGTAGGTGTGGTGGTAGAAGTTCTCATTGCAATGAGTTTTTGGGTACAGTGGCCCTGTGGTGGCTGGAGTGTATTGGTCAGAAGTACCTAACCCCAACTTTAACTTAGGTTCTTATCACACCCTTCTTCTGCAAGGTTCCTTGAGCTTTGGTGCAGGGAAAGATTTTGATGGACTGGTTAGGGCTGAGCATTCCAGGTTTGCTGATGTTCTGCACTCTGGCCAGATGTGGTTTTCTGCCTCACTAGTCTTTCATTGTAATAGGGTGCATCTCAGTTGAGCTCTGAGAGTAGTGTTGAGGGTGTTTTATTGTCACTTTTTTATAGTTAACACTTAAATATCTGTTCCTATCTATTTGCTTCCCTTCTGCTGTTATTTGGATAGGTTTACAGTGTCAGGCAGCAGTTGCCTTGCTGTCAGGGGTTTAGAACCCATTCAGAGAGTAATTGCTTTCCTTTGGGTTTTACATATACCTCTGTTGCAGCATTCACAACTGGGTTGTCTCTTTTTCCCCTGAGCCAGTTGCCTCTTTTTATTCCTCCCTTATTCCTTATTAACAACTTATTTCCCTCCCTTATGGGCTTTTCTTACATAATGGCCTTATCCATCTATTTATTTGTGTTCTTTGTCTCCACTCCCTTGGGGTCTTCTTTCCCCTGCCCCCAAATTATACTCTTTTGCAGTTTGTGGGTTTTATAGAAATTTCCTCCTGAGTATATCATTTTCAAGGCTTAGTGCTAGGATCCACTTGGAAGGGAGAACTTATAAGGGCGTTTGTCATTCTGTATCTGGGATACGTTGCTCAGTATAATTTCTTCCACTCCATCCATTCACCAATATACACTTTTCTTTTTTTTTCTTTTGAAAAGGAAGAAACTATGTTGATAATTTAATTATCTGCACAGAGTTTGGCAGCTTGGCTTTTCCATTTTTTATACATTTTTATTATTATTTCTGCTCATACAAACTTAATAGGTACACCAGTTCCCTCCCTCTCTCCTCCTCCCCCCAATCCCCCGTTCCCCCTACCCTCACCCCTCCCTCCCCATCCCCCAGTGCCTCCGGCCCCAATTCCCAGAGAGTCCTGTATTGTGCATGCCGGACTCTCCTCTGGGCCCTCCTCTCCGATGATGTACAAGGACCCAGTGGCATTTCCCTGAACCCTTTCCCGTGTTCCCCTTAAGCATAGGAACACTACTGTGGCTGTCAATCACTTGCCTCCAAGGATCTTGGTGCCTTTAGCAGATGCTAGACTTTGTGAGGTCAATAGTGTGTTGGCCATTGTGCCGGGCATGCAAAGTCCAATTATGATTGCTTCGGCGCTAACTTGTGTGGAGTATCTTGCAAATCATTGCTCCTCCCATCCTTTTGTTCTTACACTCTTACTGCCCCCTCTTCCGCAAATATCCCTGAGCTTCAGGGTGGGGAGAGATTAGGCTTGCCTAGTTCTAGGTGGTTGATATAGAGTCTCTGAAGTTCTGGATTGTGGTTTGTTGATTTTCTTTTGCAGTTTTGCTGCTCGTGCAATGCCCTTCACTCCATCCTGCTGGGCACTGTGTGTCACCCCCTGGCCAGAGACAAAAAACTGTTAAACTGGAGTCTTGTTATAAGAGCACATTCAGGGCTGGAGAGGTGGCTCAGGGGTTACGCCTTCGCCTTGTAGGCGGAGGGTCCTGAGTTCGGATCCCAGATCCCACGTATAGACGCCAGGCGAAAGCGGGGGCGGCCTGCGCTTCTGGTCCTGGTAGGGCGGAGCCTGTGAATCCCAGTGCAGAAGGAGGTGGAGGCGGCCATGGTGGTTCACAAATTCGTCCGTGGTTCTACACATACACAGACACACACACACACAGACACGTGCGCGCATGCACACAGTTGAATAAATAATTAAAAAAAATTAAAAAAAAAGAGCACATTCAAGGGTAGATGCAATAAAAGTAGGAAACCTCAGTGAGGGAGGGGTCAATCACCCATCTGCAAAATGGTTACTTTTTATCTGCCAGACTATATGCCCTCCCCTTCTGGTGAGATCATACCCCCTCAGTTGAAAATGATCAGGAAGAAACGTCTGTGAACTTAACCAGGTGTCACATTACTTACTTGCAGTCCTTGACGGAGGCCTATTTTCTCTGCTGTAACATGGTCCCCTCTCTCCTTGTTTCTTGTGTGGCCCTCCAACCCCATCCCTCCTGTTCATAATCATTGCAATTACTGTAGGTATTACATAGATTTACCTTTGAGTGTCTCAGGGTGGGCTGGGTGGGTTTGGTACTAGGAACCACCTATTAGGGAGTACATACTACTTTTCTTTTTTTATCGTGTCTTTATTTGGTTTTAGTATTGGTGTAATAACTTCATAGAAAGAGTTTGGCAACATTCATTTCTTTTCTATTTTTTTGTGGAATAGTTTTTAAAGAGTAGTGATGTTAGTTGTTCTTTAAATGTCTGGTAGAATTCTGCACTGAATCCATCCATTCCTAGGCTTTTTTTTTTTTGGTGGAGAAATTTGTAATTACTTTTTTAACATCACCACTCATTATAAAATTATTTAAGGAATTCAGTTCATCCTGATCCAATTTTAGTATGTTGTATTTGCTTAGAAATTTATCCATTTCTTTCTGATTGTCAAATTTTGTGGGGTACAAATTTGTCTGTGCTTGTGTGTGCGTGTGTGTGTCAGAGGGCATTGTGTGTCCCTGTGGAGGACTAAGGGTGACTTAGGGAATCATCCTGGATTGCTTCTACCTCGTTTTTGTTTCTCTCTGGTATTTCCCAGGATTTGCCCACAAGGGTCAGAAGTGCAGGCCACTGCCATTTCTGCCTGGCATTTTTATGTGGGCCCTGGGTTCTGAACTCAGATCCTCCTGCTTTTAAGACAGAACCATCTCTCCAGCTCTAAGTACAAAATTTTAAAGTATGGCCTTATGATTCTCTGAATTCCCTTTGTGTTAGTTGTGATAGCTTCATTTTCATCTCTAATTTTATTAGTCTGGGTTTTCTCTCCTTTGGTTTTGTTTATCAATCTTATTGATGTTTTCCAAAGAATAAGCTCTTTGTTTCATTTGATTCTTTGTGTCATTTTATTTTTCTCAATTTTGGATGTTTCTCCCCTGATTTTTCTAAACTCTGCTTTTGGGATTGAACTGTTCCTGTTTCTCTAAAACTTTAAGATGCATTGTTAAGTTATTTAATTGTGACATTTTTTTTAATATAGGCTCTGAGGGCTATAAACTTTCCTCTTAGGATTCCTCCCTTCATCATATCCCAGGTATTTTGATATATTGTATTTTCATTGTCATTAATTTCAAGGAATTTTTGAATTTCCATTTTTTTTTTGCAGTAACAGACAGACTAAAACTTAGCTTTATTCATACACAGTTAATAGGATAATATAGGATAAAATAAGAGGCATAAACAAAGAAGAATAAAAAAGTAAAGTGTTAATGCCATTTTGTTTACATGAAAGAGTCATAAAATGGAACTAATTACCAGAAAAACATTCCAAGATCACCCCAAAGCAGCTAAGGTATATGTTAAGAGTCAAATTAAAATTAAGTATTACTCTACTCTACAAGTGAAACTGAAGAGTTTAAAGTTGATTCTTTTTAATATAAGAATGTTTACATTAAATATATAACTATATTTTTCCCAGAAAGTGATACGGCATCTTTTCGAAGTAGTTCCCATTATGCAATGACTAGAAAAAATCTCAACTACAACTAACCAGCTGTGCTGAAGCCCAGTAAGTGCCATTACACTGTTCTGAGCTCACATACATTTTAGTTTAATACAGAACTAACACTTTAGAAAGGCAGCAGTAATTGATTTGGCTTTTATTCTAGATACTTACCATAATTAAGGTGACAGTTGAAGCACATTACGTGAAGGTAGTTGGAATTTCATGACAATCTCTTGGAACCTACATACATCATATAATGCTTATATGAATACATCATATAATGCTTATATGGAATGAACCAGTGATGTCTAATTGGCATTTACACACATACAAAGAGAATTCTAATATAACTGTCAAAGGCAATCATTCTAAATGCACTATGGTACTGTATTAAAAATGCAAGTAGGTAGCTGAAGTGACAGGAACAGCACTATGCTTTTACCTAGGAGAACCATGACTAATCTCATATATAGTCATCCTAATCACAATGGCTTAAAAAAGCAGGAGGTTTCCAGCAAAGAGACTATTCTAGGAAAGTCAGTAAATCTTTTGTAAGTTTCACATCTGTAAAACCAGGCTAAGGCTACAATTATCTTGAAATCTGAAGAAAATCAGATGGAATGGCAAGATTCCTAGCCATGATATAAGACAGAAAGGTCCTCATGCAGCATGTGCACCCTGGCTCCGGGAAAGCTTCGTGTGCATAATGGAGAAGTTGCTGAGGAAGAAAACTGGAGACAATCAGCATGTTCAGTATGCAGGGCTTTAAACCTCAGGAATGGTGTGATCCATCAGGCTTTTCATAATGCTTGGTGCCATCCGTTTAATAATATGTTCAAAGATGAAAGCAGGCATGATTGTAATGGTAATTATAGTCCCAGATGTTGACAGTATATCTGCGATTTGAGAATCCTTCAATCCAATGACGTTCTGTCCGTTGACTTCATAGATGTTATGCTCAGTGAGAAGACCATTCCTGGCAGCAGAACTATCTTTGACTATGGATGTTATTTTTCAATTTTTAAAGATAAAACCCACATGTCCACTGCTATCCTTATGCATAGTAATTGTCCGTTCAAAAGGTCTGTCACAAATGGTCATTGTAATCTTCTCTCCAAATGCCTGTTTGAGCACCTTGTGTGCTTTATCAGAGCTCCAGCCGGCACAATTGTCACCATTCATCTGGAGCACTTGGTCCCCAAATCTCAGACCAACCAGTGAGGCTGGAGAATTAGCCTGGACTAGCCGAACAAATATACCATTATCTATAGACTTAAGTCTGAGCCCAATCTTTCCAAGCTTGATCCTTACACAGAATGGCTTCCCAAATCCCTTGCTTAATTTCGGCTCTCCGAATTCCAACATCGTTACCGGTTACAGGGGCTACCATATAGTTCATACTGGAAGGTCTTTCCATCAACCCCTGACTTGGTGCTCCAGGGATCATAGGCATATTTGCACGCACTTCCTCTTCATTTAAACTCAGTCCCATATATTGGGAAAGCTCCGGATACAGTTTAGGATAGAGATTTCCATCTTGAGGGGCAGGATCAACAACTCTTAAACAGCATGCTTGGCTGGCAGGGTTTGCAGAAAAGGCAGTTGGAGCCTGAATTACTTTATCTACCTTCAAATCTTCAAGAGACGGATAAAGAGGCATTTTTGTGCAGATGCTTTCTAGACCGTGAGGACCCACGCGCTGCCGCTGCTTCCATCACTGGCACCCTGAATTTCCATTTTGTTATCTGTCTGTATCTATTCCTCGTTCAGTTGCAAGGTGTTAGTTTCCTAGCGTTTGGGTACTTTTTTGCTTTCCTTGTGGTGAATGTCTACCTTTATTCCATAGTGATCAGATAAAACACAGGATGTAATTTTAATTTCCCTGTATATGTAGAATCTTGCTTTGTGGCCTAGTATATGGTCTATTTTGGAGAAAGGTCCACAAGCTGTGAAAAGGATGTATATTCCTTGGTAAAGGTTCCAGAGTGGTCCATCAGGTTCATTGGTTTGATTCACCTGCAGTATGTCTCTCTGTTCAATTTTTGGCCTGTCAGCCAATCCATTGGTGAAGTGGGGTGTTGAAATCTCCTACTATTATCATGTTTTGGTTGATTTGTTTTAGATGTTGTGGTATTTGTTCAATACCTATATTGGGTGCATATATGTTTAGAATTGCAAAATCTTTTTGATAGATTGTTCCTTTGACAAATTTTATGTAGTATCCTTTTGTGTCTCTTATGGTTGGTTTTGGTTTGAAATCTATTTTTTTAGACATTGGAATTGCTACTCCTGCTTGTTTCCTCGTTGCTTAGTTTGGAGTACTTTTGACCAGCCTTCTGATTATCTTTCAGGTAGAGATGTGTTTCTTGAAGGCAGCAAGTTGATGATTTTTAATCCATGTTCATATCTTGTGTCTCCTAGTAAGGTGTTGCCGAATTCCCTCTGGGCCAGAGAGGGAAAGTCCGCTGGGGCCTCTGGGCTGGAGGCGAGGGGGTGAGCTGAGTCACCACACAGCCTCCTGGAGTCAGGTGAGAAGCAAGCAGAGAGGAGCTGCAACAGACTCATTTATTTAAGGAAGTACTTGAGCTTATATGGTGTCACGGGTCCAGTCAGATGTTGCCACCTCTCCGCTGGTGGGGGTTGGGCGGGTAGGCAGCCACTAATCATTTATCTGTTTACTAGATGTCCATTGCAGAGACAGGTTAGATGGCTGCTTCCTGTAGTTATTCATCACTCGGCCTGCATGGTTTCTTTATTAGGACATGTCCCTGGCTTTTCTGTACTTGTTCAGGCTTGTCCAAACCCTGACCACCTGGATTCGGGAGCCTGGGCTAGGGCCTCCCTGAATGAATAATGCCACAGTAATGGAGTTAAGTCCATTGGTATTTAAGGTTATACTTGAGAAATATTTGCAGATTCCTGTAATTCTCTGAATTTTGTGGATTTTATGTGAATTATTTGCTTAGTGGTTGTACTGGCATTATTTTTTCCCTTCTATTCTCTTGGATGTGTTTATCCTTTTCTTCAGACTTGAGCATTTTTTTCTAGTATAATTTGTAGGCCTTGTTTGGTGCTCAGCTTGTCCTTCTGGTGGAAAATTTTTCTTTTACTTCAGTCATGACTGATAGTTTTGGTGGATATAGCAGCTAGGCTGGCATTCAATCATAGCTTGCAGTACATGTCTCTAAGCTCTTCTGGCTTTTACTGCTTCCACTGAAAAAATAGCTGCTATCATAATAGGCTTATTTTTAAATGTGATTTTGTTTTTCTGTCTTGAGACTCTGAAAACATTATTTTATATCTGCAGTGTTTGGGTGATTATTTGCTGTGAGTTTCTGTTTTGGCTATTTCCAATTGGTGTGTGATATACATATTGTACTTGGATGGAGGTCTTTCCTAGATGTGGAAAATTTTCATTTACGATGGTGTGAAAGTTATCTTTTAGTATGGGTTTTTGAGGAAGTGGTTCTTGTTCTGGGATTCCATGTATGCACAGGTTTAACTTCTTCAAGATGCCCCATAGTTCTTGAATATTCCTCTCATGATTTTTTTTTGCTTTTTCAGCCTCTTTAATTGAACAATTATGTTTCATTATTTTTAAAATAATTTTCCCTAGTTTTACAAGCATATTGAGTGCTTACACCTGTCTCCCTCCTTTTCCCTTTCTTCCCTTCTTCCCTCTCCTTCCTTCCCTCCATTCATCAGTCCATCCCACTCTCTCCCACTCTACTGTCTGATTCTGTAGGCCCCAGGGTTCCTTCTGGATTGTCTACTCTTGTGGGAGTTCAGGCCTCTGTGGTGTACCAAGTGGCTCCTCCTCATGCCGCCCCACTTACAGATGCACTCCCCTTTACCCATCCAGCTATATCCCCCATACTTTACACTTGTTCTGCAATCTTGTCTTCTAATTCTGATATTTTTTTCCTGCTTCATTTGTTCTGTGGGTAAGACTTTTTCCTGAGTTTTGGATTGTACTTAGCTTGTTTTTTATTTTAAGTTTAATATCCACCTGAGACTTTTTTCAATTGCTCTATACTTAATTTTGGTTCTTGAATTGCTTTTTCATCTTATTCAGGGGTTATTATTTTCCTGTTCATATTTGCTTATTGTTTATTTATCTCCTCTCAGATTTCCTCTCACATTTCCTTGATCATATTAATAACAAGCTTTGGAAATCATTATCTTAGTTGTTTTTTTCTTTACTAATATCCAAGAAGTTATTCTGGTTGAAATCTATCATTATGGGCTCAATGTTTTTTATAGGAGACATTTTGTTTACCATGCTTTGTGGATTTATGGTATGACTTGGGCATCTTGTATTTGGTCTTTGATTTCTTTCTTTGGTATGTGTTTCTAACTTTTTTGAGTTAGATAGAATCTCCACAGTTAGATGGTTGTTGCAGCAGTTTTCCTGGATGTAAAAGGAGCCAGTTTAGGGTTGTTTGGTGATGTTTTGTATAAGAGGTTGTTGCAGTTCCCAGTGGGTGTGTTAGTCAGCTCCAGCTTTTGGGGAAATTAGAGGATTAAGATTGGGTAGCAGCATTCATTAGGTGAGATTTGGATTAAGTATCAGAAGAGAAGATAAAATAGGGTATGTATAATAGACAGGAATTAGAGTAGAGTGAGATATGCCAGCTTTTACAAATTGTTTGGGATACATGATGGTGAATTGCTATGACCCTGTAGGGGGGTTGTGGGGCTTGTGTACACTTTATAGAAATCTTAGGGTTGGGTGACTGCCATTTGAAATCAAATCAAAAACGAAATGGGTTATTTGTCTGGGGGTAAGGTGCAAAGATTCTTTTCTGTTAAATAATGAGATTCTTGGGGTCCTTTTTTGTATGGAGTTGGTCCAATGGTCTCCAGCTTGTGGTTTCTGTACCCTCTAATAAATTCTTGGAGCGCATTTTTTGCCACATTTTATTTTTTTCCTAATCATACAAGCTCAGTAGGTACCCCTGTTCTCTGCCTCCCCCTCCCCTCCCTCGTTGTTCCCTAACACACTCACCCATCTTCCCCTCTTCCTTTCACTCTCCTCCTTCCCTCCCCCTCTCCCAATGCCTCCCCCTTCCTCCCTCCCATCCCCTGGAACATCCCTTTATGTGAATGCCAAACCTCCCTATGAGTCCTCCACCCTAATGAGGTTTCAGGACTCAATGGCATAGCTCAGAGCCCCTTCTTGGGCTCCCCATTAGTATGGAAACTCTATTATGACTGTTTAATCCTTTGTGTCTAAGGAACCCACTGCTTGGAGCTTTCTCCCCTGGGATCCATACTAGACTTTGGTGTGGGAGGTTTTTAACATGTCAGCCATTATGCAGGTCAGGCAAAGTCCAATTCTGGCTGCTGCAACCCTAACTTGTGTGGAGTATCTTGCATATTGTTGGTCCTTCCCATCTTTAGGCTCTTAAAATTATGCCACCCCTTCTTCCGCAAGGTTCCCTGAGCTTTAGGATGGGGAGGTATTTGGCTGGTCTGGTTCCAGGTGAATAATGTAGGGATTTTGGTGTTCTGAAGTATGGGTTGTTTTTGTTTTCAGTTTTGCTTTTCCTGCACTGCCCTTGGCTGCATTCAGTTGGTACTGAAGGTCACCTCCTTAAAAAGATAAAAGACAGTTTAAATGAAGATCTTAATATAAGAGGAGACTCAAAGGTAGATGGAAGAATAGGAGTCGGGGAAGAGGTTCAGTGTCTCATTTGCCAGAAGGTTGCCATCTATTTGCCAGTCCCTACACTCTCCTTGATTGGTGAGATCGAACCTATTCAGTCTCAAGTGACCAGGAAGGGAAGTGAGAGTGAGCTGCACCAGATGTCTCACTACTTACATGCAATACATGACCGTGGCCTATTTTCTCTACTGAAGCATGATCCCCTATCTCCTCTCTTTGGGTCTCTTGGAGCATTTTTTTAAACTATTAGTGGAGGGGGTAAGATTAGTGAGGTTGGGTGAAGTTAGGTAGGGATTGGAGGCCACCCACAGGCAGACTGTGGGGCATAGCTGTCCCAGCTGTGCACTTGCAGTGGGGTCTGACTGTAGAAAGGGAATCTGAGTGATGCAATCTCCTTAAAATGTATGCAAGCTGTGGTGTGGGTTGGGGGCTTGCAGCAGTGAGTGCTACTGGTGGGTGCCCTTTCTAGTTCCAGCCCATGCTGTCACAAAGAATATGTTTAAAACTTATTTTATTCTTGAAATTGTTCTAAAAAGTAGTATTTTAGCTCCATCTTTACTAGAGTTAATCTTATTTTAAAGATAAAAATTCAGTTTAATTACAGAAGTCAATGCAAAAGGAGGATGTTGAATAACGTCACAAAAAAATGAAAGAAAGTTTGAACTTCTGGTTAAAAGATATAGTCAAATTTGTAACAATTTTAAGCTAATGATGATATATAAACAAACCACTTTTGTCCTGAGCATGACTGTCAATAAGAACTAGGTTGAAAATTATTAACATATACAGTACTTTGTTAAGGGTTGCATCATATGCAAACATGTAAAATAAATATCAAAAACAAAAGTGAATGAAGAGGAATTAAAATGGAAAATTTTATCATGTGTCAAAAATTAAGTTGTCAACCTTAATTTGCTAGATTCATTTGGTTGATTAAAACTGTCATTGTTTCTATATGTCTCCTTGTAGCCACAAAGCAACATTCTACAGTAGATGCAAAGGATAAAATACAAGGAATCACAGTATACTATTAGAGAGAATCACCTCATTACAGATGGGGTATCGAGAAAGGAAAAAAGCAATAAATGATTTATAAAGCAGCCAGAAAGTCATTAAAATAGCCAAAATAAATCACTTCCTATTAGTTGCTACACCTTGCCGGTAAATGGATTAAATTCTGTAATCAAGATACTGAAATGATGAATAAATCTCAAAATCAAAAGCAAACGAACAAGAAGCATGAAAGAAAGCCCATCTGTCTGCTGCATGTAAGCAAACGTGGATGGAAAGAGAGGGATAACCATGGTAGCATCTGGTATGCTGTGACATGCCTGCGAACCTCATCAGATATGATTGCCCAATCTTGAATATCCCCGATGCTAGTAAAGGGATATAAAAAAAGTTATTTCATGCAAATGGGAACTACACGAGACTAGATGTACTTGTATGTACCTCTGGTAAAATAGATCTTTAAGACCAAAGCAATCATGAGATAAACAATGACATTGCATTGTGATTAACTATAAACTCATCAAGAGCAAGCAGCAGCTTTAAATATATATGGGGATACCAAAATGTGAAAAATATGTCAACAGACCAGGAGGAAAAGATGGACTGTCATGAATAACATTAGGGGCCTTAGTTTCCCACTCCAGCAGTAGTCATTTTATATAGAAAGATAATCAGTGAAAAAAATTTGGCACAATCTTGAGTTTTAGACCAAATGAATCTAGCAAAGTTGAGCGAAAAAAAATTTAAACCAGGAATATCATAGATCTTGACTATAATGTACAGTAATGTACTGTAATGTAAATGTACAAAATGACAAAAATAAGACTCAAAGACCAATGGGACAAAATTGGGATATCATACAAAAAAAGCACCACTCATGCATGGTTAGTGATCTAACTGTGAAGTTCCCATAGAATAAGTTAGTTGTGGTTCAGTGAGCCAGACTAAAACCTGAGCTCATGGTCCAATTGTGGAATTGGTGTATGTGGCCATGCAATAAGAGAAACTAGCACTCAAAAGACTGAATGTCAGGAATCACTGCCTAAGGGTGGTGCTGGGAATATACACTTATACGGTTGCTCAGAGGGCTCTTGGTTAATATTTGTATATTTCAAAAAGTGATCACCTTTCAGTGTACTAAGTGAAGATCATGTAAAGAGAGTGACTTTTCAATTATTTTCAATACAATATATATTAGGTAATGATTGTGTATCTAGGAATTTATCCCATACTTACCCTGTAACACAGACATTTTTACCATTTTGTCACAGTAAAACTATAGTAACACTGTTCACTATTATAGTTGTCTGTGGTAGTCACTGATCTTGTTGTGATGAAATACCTAACAAAATCAGCTTAAGGAAAGAAGGGTTTGTTTTGATTGACAGGCTGCAGAAACAGTCTGTCATGGCAGAGCAGTCATGACAGCATGAGCTGAGGGGCTGGTTGCATTGCACAATTACTAGTCAAATGGAAACGAATGCTGCTGCTCAGCTTCTTCTCTACTTTATACTCAGCTCAAGACCTTGTGGAATGGTACCTCCCACCTTCAGGTTTGGTCTTCCCACCTTAGTTACCGTATTCTAGAAACTCCTTTTCAGACATGCCAAGAGATTATTACCTTGGTTTTTATAAAATCCCATCACATTGGCAATCAACATTAACTATCACAGTGGTTGGCAGATAAGTCCGTACATTTATACTTTGGAATAACGTTAAAAATACATAATGCATATATCAGATTCAATAACATTGAACCTTAAAAAGTCGGGAGGTTAAACATTTATTGGTAATGAACTTGAAGGTCTTTTCTTTTCTTTTTGAGGTGCTGGGGATCAAACCCAGATTTGTTAAACACTCTATTTTTGGCGAGGACTAGAATAAGATACAGTCTCATTGGAAATTCCCAATAGTATATTTATAATATGTGCATGTACGTAGAGTATTTATGGAAGGGATGCATTAGAAACATTACAGTAGCTTTTTCACTTTGCACAGGAAGGTTTATGAATGGCTAAAATGGCAAATATTATAAACCTTACAATTAAATATGTTGCCAAGTGTGTTTCTAAAGAAAAGTGACTTAAATATACTTTTCTATTATTTGTTTTTCTTTTTCTATTTTCATATATATGTGGGTGTGGAGTACATGTGTGTTCATGTGCATGTGTATGTGTGTGCATATGCATGTGTGAGATTAATATAAAAAATCATCCTAGGTCACTCTTCCACCTTATTCTTTTGAAATCAGGTCTCTAGTCAAACCCAGAGCTCTGTGGGTTGAACTAGTTTGGCTAGCCAACTTGCTCTAGGGATTCCCAATCTCCACTTTCTGGAGCAGCTCGCCTACCCAGCATGAAATGAGATCTCATGATCTGAACCCCAGTCTTTTTGTTTGCACAAAAAGCCTTTAGCTGTTGTGCCATGAATTTAGCCCTTAAGTATAATTCTCCTACTCATTGTGGTCCCTCCCAATAAAAGCAATTAGGTAAAGCTTAGTATACAGATATAAAGCCTTAAAGGGAATATGAAGGCCTGTTTTCACATAAGAAAGAGAAAGGAAAAACCAGGGTAGAGAGTGGAATGTGAACATTGGAGTAGTAGAGAAGGGGACTTCCATTTGCTTTCCATGAGAAAGAGCAGCCTGAATCAGAAGAACCAGGCAGGAAGCCATTTGGAATAGTGCACAAGGGCCTTTTTATAGTCTATTTTTAGAAAAACATACAATACATACATCACATTAAATGACATTGAACCTCTGTAGTTCTGTTGAAAATTTAATGGGAGGCACCACAGAGATGACTATGGGTAGACTGTACACAGATGTCACCAAAAGAAGACTAGCATCCAATATCAAGGTGGAGCACCTGCACTTTCTTTGTCAGCCCTGGGAAGAACTACTAGAGGACCATGGCGATTCTCCAGATTGAGTTGGAAAAGGCTGACCTATGGTTAAAGAAGCTGGAAGTCAGAAGACCGATGTGTGTGAGGAGCAACAGACCCTGGTTGCTTTTTCCCACCCAGAACAAAGAACTTATTGACCATTCTCCTAAGGCATCTCCCAACAACTAGCCACCCTCTCGCTGGCAAACAGCAGACTGATGCCCGCCTCTGTGTTTCACTCCACTGAATAAAAGTACCAGAGGCTCTCTGTCTAAAAAAAATGAAACAAAAAAAACAATGAAACTAGGTCTGAGATGTCAACTTGTAACCTTGGCTTTTATTTTTAGAAATAAGATTCTCAGGGTTGGGGAGATATGAGCATGTTCAGTGTGTGCTTTGATGCACAAGCATGAAAACCTGAGTTTGTATCTCCAGTATGTGTGGTTTCATGCCTGCAATCCTAGTGCTGAGAAGCAGAGAGAGAGAGAGTGATACCAGGACTTCCTTTCTAGGCAGCTTAGCCAGTCCATGAGCTCCAGGTTCAGTAAGAACCTGTCTCAGGAGAATGAAGTGGAGAGTGATATAAGAAGACACTAGTGTTTGACCTCTGGTTTTCACTTGCACACATACAGGTATGCACAACACACACACACACACACACACAAATTCACATAGCATACACACGCTTGTGCATGTGCATACATGCAAAAAAAGAGATTCTATTCATTTGTTTAACCTTTAGTGCGTGATATGTATTCACATCCTGAGTTATTCAACCTTTGAGCCTTGCAAGATATGGTGGGGATAGCATCTGGCTGACTATAATATCCTAATCCTACAGTGGCAAAACACTTTACCAAATACTAGCTTCTTCCTATCTGCAGGTTTCTTTCCCTTGACTTCGAAGTGAAAGATGAAGATAGCTTCCAGCCATGTGCCATAGGCAGAACCATGTGAAACGCCAGTATGTGTTTTCTCATATGTGCACAGCAATTTCATGTAATCTGGACTAAGAGATATACTGAAGATTGAAAACTGAGTATTTCTAGTGGCCGGGAATGTGGTAAAGTGCTTGTAGAGCATGCATGAAGCCCTGAGTTTGATCCATAACATGGCATATGTGATACACCCCTTTCATCCCAGTACTGGAGAGGTGGAGGCAGAAAGATCAGAAGTTCAAGATTTTCAAGATTGTCTTTGGCTACAGAGTAAGTTGAAGGCTATTCTGAAGACCCTATTTGTTACAATACAAAACGACCCAGGATGTTATTTCTGGATCTGAACTGTAAAAGGCAAGCAGCAATGTTAGTGCTTCCGCACTTCTGTTTAAGCCCCTTTATGTCGCAGGGTGGGACTGTTTCTTGGGCGAGGCTTCGGTGAGCATGCACTCAGTAGGAGTGAAACACGACAGCTGGGTGTGGAGATCAGTGGTAGAAGACTTGCTTGGTCTTTGTGAGGCCTTGGTGAAATTCTCCAGCTCAGGGCCATGGCCTGAATGCTTTGCCCTTTTGGAGTTTTCTCTGCCAAGCAAATTAGTCTACCATTTTGTAAAAAATTCAGTCTCACTCAAAAACTTCAGGCCACAAGCAAAACTTAGCCAGATTCTTTGCCGGGTGTAATATGGATGGACTCTAGCTCAACACCCAATTGGGTCTTCATTTGCTCCTGAAACCTCATGCTCACCACAGTGCTCCATGAAGCTCTCATTATAGCGTTCCAGGATTTCTGTAGCCTACAGCAACAGAAACTCTATTTTCACACTTTTCCCACAAACAAACTCCACTTTTCCCACCCATACTTTTCCCTGAATCACCTGGTCAGGTTAATTACAGCAATAACTTCCTACATATGTTTCTAGTCAGTGTGGCAGATCAGCTGACTTATGCAAACTTAAGGGAGGAAGGATCTGTTTCAGCTGGCAACTTGATAAGGTGCAGGCTGGAAGAGCAGAGGAGGTCTGATAGTGGGTCTTGGTTCAATGAAATCTGGGTTCACTTGTAAGAAGGGTGTTAGGGTCAGTCCTGTAAAGATTGTCTTGATTACACTAACTGAAGTGCCACCCTAATTATGGGTGGATCATTCTCTGGAGGGGGACTCCTGAGTTGTGTAAGAAAGCAGGCCGAACAGCAGCAAGCATGGTTTTCACAAATTCATCACTCTTTGCTCTTGACTCTGGAAGTAATATAAACAGTTCTCTCAAGCTCCGGTGGCTGTAACTTTCCTGTCGTGATGAATTGTAACCTGTGTGAGGCAGATAAGCCCCCTCCCCTAGGTTGCTTTCATCAGGGTATTTTATCCCAGCAACAGCAAAGAAAGTAAGAAAGAGGGCATAGGGGTGGGTATGGATCCTGGCTGTAGCAATGGCATCATGGCAGCAGTCAGAAGCGTCTAGTGCCACCTGTAACTCAATGTTTTAACCAGTGCCCTACCTGCTTCGGTGCAGCCTCACATCTGAAAAGTCCCACAGTCTCCCAAAGCACCATTCTCTGGGAACCAAGTGTTCAAAGTGCCTGTGAAGGATGTTTTTACCTTGAAACCATAACGGAAGTATATTTCAGTATTTGGTTATGCACTGAAGAATTATGAAGGTTAAAGGAAGTGAGCTTTGTTCTGTTTTCTTCCTCAGAAGCCTTTCTGATGGCAGATTCCTGGAGTTTTCATAGAGGATCCATCTAAAAGGCAAAAATGCGCTAATACAAGTCCGTTGTGCTCTGGTTTGCTGGGGACACACTGAACAAAGATGTCTGACCCATTGCTGTTTTTGGAACAATAATACTCTGCAATCGGAACAGTCAGCTGTGTTGACTGTAACCTTGACTTTCTTCCACGACCACTTCTTGGTACATTTCAACTACAGTTGTGGTCTTTGAATGACTGCTACTAGATCAGTCACTGGGAGAAAGATCTCTCATGTCACGACCACCTCTCCAATTATCATTCTCCTTTGGTTCTGTGCATCCTGCCAAATGTCTTTCATTTCTGGATTGACTCTTTTGTCCAACAATAAAATCATGTGTTTGTCCAGTAGGTTTATCTCAAAGCCATTCACTAGGTAATTTCTCCTTTGCCATGTAGCTGGTTTCAGAGATGGCGCCCATTTCCAGAAGCATTTCTGAATGACAGTGAGCCAGGATGGCTTGCCTCATATATCCTAGCCAATACTTGAGATTCAGTTATTTTTTGATATGTCTTTCTATAGTTCTGTGCTGGTCTTTTGCATATGCCAGACTACCTGTTTTGCAAATTTCTGTGGTTTTTCCTGCCTTTCTTCCCCATCTTGCCATAGGAATGATGGGATTTAGATGTGCACTGCCACAGCTGGCTGTGTGTAGTTTCTGGGACTTAAACTGCAGCCCTCCTGCTTCCATGGTAAATACTTTGCACACTGAGCCATCAATGAAGTCAGTAATGTTTCATTTTTAATAACCTCCTTGGATAAAATGAAATGCTTTATCAAATCATGTCACTACACAGAGTATATTACAGAAATTTCTATTTATAAAAGACAATGATATGACTCTGACATACTGTACAAATATAAGAAATATTCTTCCTCACAAATAACATGACTTGACAAAATGAAACTCTCAGTCATCATCCTCCTCCTCTGCTTCCCTCTCCCCCTTTTTCTGCCCTTGTATGCTGGGCTAATACTCTGTCATGGACATTCCGGACCTTCGCATGGTTTGTCTTCCAGCTATATTTTAATTTTCATTTCCTCTCTTAGTCTCTTTATCAATACACTTTCTATACAATCCTTTCTTCATAATGTTAATTTTTTCTTTCTTCCAGGCATGATGGTGTCTGACTATAATCCCAGCACACAAGGGTTGGAGCTCAGCAGTATGAGGCCAGCCCGGACTACACAGTGAGATCTCATACCAGGAAACCAAAGCATATTCTTCTTTTCTTAGGTGACCTAAATGCAAGAAACCTTTGGAGTCTTGGAAAAGCATCCTTTGAAACAGATCCAGGTGCCCATCCATCAGTTACTATAAGCATGAGAGGAAAGGATGTAAGAAACTTCTCTGCTCAGTCGCCAAACTGTCTGTCAGACAGACAATGGCAGAGTCAGTCTGTTCCACACTCTGAAGCCCAAACCATTTCTTGGATTTGAGCTTTCTCTCCCTCTCTTACTTTGTATTCCTAATGTTCTTATTAATCATTCAAATCAAATGAATTATCTTTCTTTCAGAGGTGGGAACATTCTAAAAGCACAATGTCATTCTTTTTAAGAAAAAGAAAAGACCTCACTTAAGCAGAGGAAGGCGATCCAGGGAGCTATTGTGCGGCACTGCAGTAAAAAAAATCTTCCTTAGCCAAGTTTGTGACTGAGAAGAAAGGTAAATTCACATCAGAAAGAAGCTTGTATTTGCTGGAAGGGAAATACAAAGTCTTGAACATTTCAAATAAAATGCTCAAGAACTTAACACATTACTATCTTGGATATATATTTTGTCCACCCTTTTTTTCTCAAACGATAAAAAATAATATTTTAATAAATATTCACTAAGAGCAATTTTTCTACCTTTGACTCAGGATCACTTCCTTAATAAGTTATTAAGGAAGCTAAGTACAAACTAGATTCTTTTAAAATATTTGCATGTCAGAGATGACAAGTCCCAATGCAAACACCTCTGGATGGGAATTAGCACCATCTCATCTCATTAATTTGCTTTAGACAGATATATGTATATGTATACGTATATGTGTATATATGTGTATGTGTGTGTATATATATGTATGTGTGTATATGTGTGTATATGTGTATATATATATATATATATATATATATATATATTGAATTCCTGTGAGGACTAGTATGCATTTTTCCCATTCTATCTAGCATCTTAGTATTGACATTTTTCTTCATCAAGTTTAATTCTTCACAGTTAATAAGACAAAATATTTTAAGTTGTGCTGTGATACAACTAAATAAGCTCCAGGCACATCTGAATTCAGGATGAGGGCTGTACCTATTTTTGTCCTTACTTGGTCTTTTATGTGGTATCTGCTTCAAGCAGTGCTTAAAACTTCTAGTCGTCAAAGCTTCTCCTGAATCACATCTCCCATCAAAGGAGCTCCTTTCTCTAGAGCTCCAGAACATTCTTTTCTCCATCTTATTCTTCTCTGTCATTTCCTCTACACCGTTCTGTCTATTGATCTGTGGCACCTAGGCTCCTTGGATTATGGCACAGGAGATATGGCTTCATCATTCAATAGAGCATCAGATACTCTCCCAAAGGTGCCAGATGATAAAACCCAGTGAGTGCCGCTACTCACTTTTGGTACATGGAGCATTTTAATAATAACCTTCTTATAGCTGTGGCCCCTCCCTCTGTTGTCTGATTGGAGTCTGACTCTAATGGAAGGAATGTCAATCAAGTAGGAAAGAGCTTTGCCATCAGAGCAGACATTAGGCGAACCTGAAGACTTAGCAACCAGGAAGATGTTGGTGCAGATTCCATCACTGGGTCAGTTGATTTCAAATATTTGGTACACTGCTTCCAGCAGTGTGAACTTGGGCTAATTGCTTCACCTCCTTCTATTGTTTAGTCTTGGTGGTCTCACTAGAGGATGTTCAAGCCGTGCAGCTGGGAAAGAGGGGATGGTGAATAAGGTGAGAAAAGACCTTGAATCCAGACTCTGACAACAGCCTAGAAGAAGGGGCAATAGTCGACTGGAACTCAGATGCCTTTTCTTCCTGTGCTTGTTGGGGTATCGTTTTTGAGGAAGGAAATTCAGTGTCCTGAAATCAGTGTCTGTGAATGTTCCTTCTCCTCTCCTCCCCTCTTCCTTCTCTCCTGTTTTCCTTTACTTTTCTCTTCCTTCCTTCCTTCTTTTTTTGATTATTTTTTTATTAAAAATTTAATTATACATTTTAAAATTTTTTTACCAGTTCCCTCCCTCCCCCCTCCTCCCCCTGAACCCCCTCTTCCCCCTCCCCATCCGCCAGTGCCTCCCCCCCCAATTCCCAGAGAGTCCTTTATTGTGTACGCCTAATTCTCCACTGGGTCCTCCTCTCCGATGACATATATCTTCCTTCCTTCCTTCCTTCTTTCCTTCCCTCTCTCATTTTCTTTCCTACACTGGGGTATTCTGAAATAACATTAAGTCTCTTTTCTTCTAACCTTTCTCCTTCCTTTTTTTTCCCTCTTCCTCCCTCCTATCCCAATTCTGTCTTCTTGATCATTATTCCCACAAAACTTTAATCTTTTAAGCATCTAGGGCATGAGGAATAACAGCAAAAACCCTGTCATAAATTTAAAAAGAAAGGCCCTAGCTCCACAGGTAAAGCACCTACTCACAAACTTGATGAAGTGAGTTCGATTTCTAGAAGCCCATATGGTACATGCCTCTCTCTCTCGCTCTCTCTTGCTCTCTGTCAACTAGTTATTTTTTAAAACAGAAGTTTAAAGACAACTTGTGATGATTCATTCTCCTTCCTGTCCTAGAAGAAGTAAGCTCCCAGGGACTGACTTGATTGACATTCCTTGCCCTGCCACCTGCACAATTATGGCTGTGACTGCCAAATTGTAAGGACAAAGTGGAAATATGTAGTAAATTGCATTCTGATTCTTCTAATCCACCTGTGTTTAAATTACTCTCGCAGGTCCTTGTGATAATATGATAATAGAAGAAATACACAATGACTACTGATACTGACCTTGTTAGAAATACACGATGTTGGTGATGGGGGGGCATTGCAGTGTGAACTGGAAATGACCAAGAGCTGTTAAAATAAACAGATGAATAAGAAACTGGTGTGCTTCAGGCTCAAATAGAACTAGACACAGCTCTCCTAGAAAGACAGGTGGAGCAGGCCCTGTGGTGCAGGCCTGCTATTTGACCGGTTTGGGAGGCTAAAGCAGGAGGATGATAACTTCAAGATCAGTTTGCACTGCAGATTGAGTTCAAGGCCAGTTAGATGAATTATCAAAGCAAAAAGTATGAAGAGAGGTGGACTGTAGCTCTGTAACACATCATTTGCTCAGCATGGACAAGTGCCTGGGTTCAATTTACAGTTCTGGGGAAAGAAAAAAGAAAACATCTGGTTCACTGGATGTGATGGCATCTATGATCCCAGCATTTGAGAGGCTGAGGGAGGACTGAATTTGTGTCCTGTTTGAACTACATAGAAAGACCCTGCCTCAAAAGATAATCTTGCTTTTTCAAATTATTAACATTTCGACCCTCAACCTGAAATGTTTTTTCCTAGTATTGTTCTTTATAGATCCTATTTTTCAACCTAATGTTTTTATTCTATAGTGAAATCACATTTAACTCTGGGAGAGTGTGGGATAATTTGAAATCTAATTGCTATAAAAGTTAAAAAGAATAAATTTTATGCTAGAATTTACATCTTGCTGTGATTTCCGTGGTATCCCTAGGCACATCAGCTTTGCAATATGCAGTTTCTCTGTGTTTAGTTCCATTGAAACACCTCCCAGATGTGTTAACCTGGAATCTAAGGACCGAATCCCTTGTTCTTCCTTTTTGCTGTGCTCTATCCCAGAGAGAGTTTCAAATATGAATAATTTCCCACTGTATATTATATTGTAAGTATGTCTACATATTTTCTCTGATAAGAGTCCATTCCCTTGATTTTGCAAATGAAGATGTGGACATTCAAGGATAAGAGACTCCCATTGCTGGACTTGTAACACATCCTGAATTCAGATTTAGATCTTACAAGTCAAAATCATTTCCTCTCACAACACTCCCCAAACTGCCTCTCCAGCTCTTGAGAGGACCACATGTGAGCAGAAATACCCTAGAAGCTCTTGGTTTCTTGGAAGAACAGTGTATACTGAAAATTCACTGCTGGTCCATGAGGATTTGCAAATTGGGTGCCCATGGCACTGTTTGTGGGGAGGCAGCCCTGAGGCCAAACTTTGTGGGCGATGAAGGAGCCAGAGGATGTCACTGCCTTTCATCTCCTCCATAGCTGCTTTGAAGCTGTAAGGTCCTGAAGGCTGTTCTCTGGGTCTAGCTGGAAAGTCAGAAATCACAGAGAAAAGCTGCTTTGGTGCTGAGGATCTGAAAAAAAGTGCAATGATAGGGAGAAGTTCAGAGACGATATTAGAAACACTGGTTACTATTCTGCTTTCAGTTCTTTGAGAACTGAACTGAAAATGCCATGTGCATATTGAAATTCACTTGACTTCATTTAGCCTGTGACTGAAAACCTGTCAGCTCTTCCTTATGAACTTCTACTGATAACCATTAGTGTTTTTATATCTTGGTTATTTTGTGTAATACTGTATGTACACAGGAGGTCAAATACATGACCCTTTGAGATCCCCAATGACAATTATTTTGGGTGTATATGTATGCTCAGAGTGGGAGTTTTGAACCATAAAGTAATGTTAGTTTTACCTGCTCCCCCATAGGAATCAAGCATGTTTTCACTCCCACCATGTGGGTGCATGGGGGCTCTCTTTCCTCCAAATCCTCACCAACACTTATCTTTGCAGGTCTCTGATTTTAGTTCTACAAGGAGAACAAGTTCTAGAGATCTGTTGAATACCACTGTGCCTATAGCTAATGCTAGTGTATCATGCATGTAAAACTTTAAAACAGTAGATTTGTGTTAAGGGCTCTTGCCGCTGCAAGAAATTACACTAAAAATATGCATAAAACTCAAAACATGCAAAAGGGAACTACTTGGAGGATTATATTTTTCAGTACTTCACTTATATTTATAGTGAGTATTTAGGGTTGAAAAATCATCAAATTTTTTCATAGTTTTCATTTGAAGTCCCTAGACAGACAGTCATAAAATTCCTGAGAAAAGCAGGCTCATGCAAAAGTATAGAGAAGACTGATTATGTACACCCTTGGATCCAACTGCTAACAGTTTCAACTAGTAAAGTATGAACAGAGCAAATGATAGAAATGCAATTATAAATTGGTAAAGTGTCCTTTTTTATCACACAGTGGTACATTTTTATTGCTTTAACTTGCTCAGGATTTTTAAATTGCTCCAATTTTCTGAAATGTACTTGGAGGAAAGGGCTATGCATTGTAAAGCTGCAGCAGCATCTGAGAAACACTCGACTCATAAGCCATGTGCTCTGCCCCTGGGGAATGATTTGTCCCCAGTTCCTCCAAAACCAGCTGGAGGGGGGGGGGGAGAAGGAAGTGGACCAAATGAGTCTTTTCATTGCTTCCTGTGCTATTTACCTTATTCGTTGATTTGCATTTTCCTGCCATTTCGATTTGATTTAATCGTCACCAGAAGTACAGTCAATTCACCAAGTGAGGTGCCCATTCAATATAAGCTATTACTGTAGCAGTTACTCTTCTCTGTAGCTGTGAGACAACATTCAAACTCATGCAACTTAAGGGGATAAAGAAAGATTTATTTGGCTTGCAGGTTTTTTTAATGGAAAGAAAGACATGGTTGATTGGTAGAAATTAGAGGAAGCTTGCATCACATTCATCATGGAGGATGAGAAAAACTAGCTGCAGACAGCTGTAGAAGACTACTAAAGAAGCAGGGTGGGGTTACTCAACCTCAAGACCTACCCCCAAGTGACCTTCCTCTAGCAAGGCTCCATCTCCTAAAGTTTCCACAACTTTCTCGAACACTTAGGATGCAAACGCACAGGCCTGTGGGGACAACTCACATTCACAGCATGACAGCCATCTTCTCTGCTGCTGCTCTTGGTGATGTGAAAAACAGCTTGTTAGTTACTGTCAAGTGAATGCTCGAAGCACATCCCCATGTGTAGACGAATGGGGATGGACTCATGGAGTTATTCCTGGGAGGAGATAACTGAGCTTAAGAACTCATGAAATTCCTCAGTCATAAACTTCCCCATTGATGAAATATATGATCTAAAATTTCCAGAATTCTGAACTTTAAAGCTCGTGAACTCTAAGACCTTGGAAAGAAATATTTAGAAGTAAGCACTGAATAATCATATGTTATGTAGGTGGAAATTGTATTTCAGGAGCGAATTCTGAAGCTGAAATTATATAAGTGGAATTTAGCACTGCAAAACTGGACTTGAGCGAATGTGATATGTTATTCATGAGGTGCTTGTTTTTTAGTTTGCCACATGCTAAATATGAATAGTAAGTAGGTCATAGAGTGATTGTAATTCGTGCGCTCTGGTGTGGTTAAACAATGTATTTCTAGAATCATTCTGGGCAGAAAGATAAGTAAATAGATGATCTTGATATTTTCCAGATACTGTGGAAAGCATAGCCAAAGCATCCGTGTTCTGCTTCCAGATGAGAAGGTCCAGTCCCTCAGTCCTGTGAGAGAATAATAAGCTTAACGTTCATGCCGCCCGACCTGTAGTTTTCTGTCATGACAGGCCAAGGAGCCCGAGATGGTCCAGTGCTATGATATCTAGATGTTTCTAGCATTTTGTGGTGCTCTTTTGAACTGTGTTCATGTCTGCTAGTAGGAGTCAATATGTAGCTTCAGAAAATATACAGAAAATAGGTTTCTTTAAGATTAATCCACATAAATGCTATTTTTGAAACAAAAGTTGCTTTCATTCCATTAAAAAACTTCATCTATGTACTTGAATTTTTCCCATTATCCCCACTGGGAAATCATTATTTCTTTTTTAAGAAATAATGTGTGTGTACATGCATGTGTGCGTGTATGTGAGAGAGAGGCAGAGATGCACAATGTCACCACCTATCGTGCATCCATGACTAGCGATTTTAATTCAGACTGCAGTCAGCCCCTCCATCTATTGAAGGCCTAGTGGAGATCAGAGTGGGAAGTGCAGGTGGGGAAGATATTTTAAAACTATCCCACCTTCATAAATGAAAGAAGATGAAGGCAACCCATGGGGATGATTTGAAGTTTTGTAAGTAAAAGTACATCTTGAGCAAATCAGTATGTTTTAAAAATATCATCAGAAAGGGTATTTTGGTGATAGTGTACTGAAAAGGGGGAAAATGAGAGAAAAAACAATCAGACAATCAAGAATAGTATACTGGAGACTCAGATGTTGAGATAATTACCTTTTTCTTTTTTTGATGAAGATTTCTAACAAAAAGAAGTAATTTGACCAAGATAGCAGATAAGATGAATTGCAAGCATCTTTCGCACATGGACACAATGGGAGCTGATACAAGGGTAACTAATGTCTCCATTTTCTCATTACTCTGCGCTGAAGCCTTCACCTTCTTCTCTTAGTTATTTGTAAGATACATAATAGATTATTGTAAACTATCATCACCCCACCATGCAGAAGAAAACTAGAACCTACTGCTTATCTCCAAGCTCATGAAAATGTTTTAAATGTTTAAGAAAATGGAATATTGCTTTCCTCGTTCTGATGCCCTGTTACATCTATCAAAATGCCCCACTACCCCATTAATACACACAGTTAAATTATTAAAATAGAACACAGACATTCCAAGGGACTCCAAGCTTTGAAAGAGTCTTAGAAGACTCTTTCAGCAAGAAGGCTCGATAGTAAAGGCACCTGCACACAAACCTGATGACCTGAGTCAGATGTCCAGAGCCCAGCCGGCTGAAGGAGAGAACTGACTTACAAAAGTTGTTCTCTGCTCTCCACAAATGTGACACAACTTGGCACACACAACCCCCCACTTTTAAAATAAATTAATAAACAGACTGTACACTTGTGCTTAATTACTGAATCATGTACATTTAATGCCCATTCCCTAGAAAGTCCTCTTGGAAGGAGTGTTAGGATTTCCTGGTGAACTTTTGCCCAGGTGAAGACACTCAGAGACACAACCACATGCTTGCTTTCACCTGGCTTTTCAGATCAGCATCTATTTTTCTCTGGTTTTCTCTCCCAACTTAATTTTTGTGTATAATAATTGTTCACTTAGGGGCTGGAGAGGTGGCTCAGGGGTTAAGTCTCTGCCTTGTAGGCGGAAGGTCCTGAGTTCAGATCCTAGACCCCACATACAGACGCTGGGCAGAAGCGGGGGTGGCCTGTGTTTCTGAGCCAGTGAATCCCAGGGCAGAGTAAATGAGAAGGTGGAGGCATCCATGGTGGTTCCCGAATTCACCCGTGGTTCTACACACAAACACACACACACACACATACACACACACGCACAATTGAATAAATAATAATAAAAAATAATTGTTCACTTAGAGTATATTGCTGATCAATATGGCAATTGTAATTATGGTTTAGCAATTATATTGGTTTATTTAAATGAAAAACTGACTTGTGCTTTCCACTAATCTGTTTGAACAATTTCAAAACATGATTTTATCAGATTTCATAGGTCTCTGTATATTTTATTTAAATTGATATTTTCTCAAAATGCAAAATTAATATTTTGAGGTGCCAGGTGCTATTTGCATCATCCATACTGAACTCCTCTGACATTATTTCTCTTGTAAACTGTTAAGATTTAATGGATTTATTTTGCTCTGCCATAATGAAATGCTAAAATAAGCTGCAAATTTTGATTTTGAAAGTTCAAGGACATGATTTCTTTGGTTGCAATACATCATAGTGGATGGTAAAAGGGAAGTGTGTTGAAGTGAAGACCTCATTTTAAATATTTTATTTATTTATTTGTGTGTGTGTGTGTGTGTGTATGTATCAGAGGGACGCTGTGTCCCTATGGAGGATGAAAGGTGACTTCAGGAATCTTCCTGGATTGCTTCTACCTCCTTTCTTCCTTTGCTCTGGGATTTCCTAGGCTCTGCCCAACGGGGCCAGTAGTGCGGTCTGCCACCATTTCTGCCTAGCATTTTACTTGGGACCTGGGATCCAAACTCAGGACCTTCTGTGTCATCTCTCAAGCCAGGAAATACCCCATTTTAGATAAGAATCTGGAGAGACTGAGAACTGGGAACAACTGTTGAGAGAGCAGTCATCAAGGACTAAGTCTCCAACACGTGAGGTTTTGTTTTGCAAACTAGCAAAGGCATTTCTATAAGTTGTACATGAGGAAGAAATATTTGACTAAGATACTTGTCATTTTGTCTTCTTTTTCCTTCTCTGTTCTTTATTTTTTTTTAATGTTGCATGCATGAATATAGTGAAGACATATTTTCAATTTTCAACCCTTAGTCCTAGGCCCCATTCACCCTTCTTTTCCCTTTACAAAGCTTTTTCTTCCTTGCTAGATTCCCTCCTATTTTCAAATCCTTTTTTAAAGTGTTTCTACTTTTACAAGCATGTTTAATAGATAAGCATATTGAATATTTGTCCCTACTTCCCTCCATGGTCCCTCCCTCCCATCCTTTATCAATTCTTCCTACTCTCCTTCTTATATGCTTCTATGGGTTCCAGGTTCCTTCTGGCTTGTCTACTCTTGTGGGGGTTCAGGCCCCTCTCAGATACCAACTTGCTTTTCTTTTGGCCACCCTACTGATAGGGGCATTTCCCTTTACTCATCCAGCTTTAGTCCCTAAGGTTTCCACTGTATGTTCTTATCTTCCTTGAGTTTCTAGGTAGACTGTGGGGCTATGTTAGTATGTCAGTCATTATGCAGGACCAGTAAGAACAAGTCTCACTGTAGTGAGTTCCTAGATGCAGCAGTCCTGTCTTGAATGCAATGTGTTGTCCAATGTTGAACCTTCCCATCTTTAGGTTATTAAAATCTCATTACCCCCTCTTCCAAGAGGTTCCCAAAGCCTTAGGATGGGGAGAAGTTAGGTTGGCCTGATTCTGAGTGAGCCTTGCTGAGTTGCTGGTATTCTGCATTGTGGCCAGCCATTGCTGTCTGCTTCACAGCTCTTCTACTGCCCTAGGCTGTGTCCTGTCAGAGTATTGCGATTCTCTACCTCTGATGTAGAAGACTTCTAGGCTGCATGTTAAGTGTTCTTCCAATCTATGGTTATAATAACAGGTATTTACATAGCAGTTTGGTGTACTATCTTTCTATCTATAGGTTGATTGACTGATCTTCCCTATTGATTTATTTCCTTCCTGTTTTTCAGATTTTTGTTCTACTTTACAGTAACAGGAATATGCACCATTCTGACAAGCAGGTCTTGAGTTCAATTAGAAAGATGTTTGGAGGCAAGGGATTGGCAGACACAGCAGTGTTCCTATACCTAAGGGGAACACGGGAAAGTGTTTAGGGAAAGGCCAATGGGTCCTTGTACGTCATCGGAGAGGAGGGCCCAGAGGAAAATCAGGCATGCACAAGAAAGGACTCTCTGGGAATTGGGGTGGGAGGCACTGGGGGATGGGAAGGGAGGGGGGTGGGGAGGAGGAACAGGGGGTACGGGGGGAGGAGGAGGGAGGGAGGGAACTGGTGTACCCATTAAGTTTGTATGAGCTGAAATAATAATAAAAATGTATTAAAAAAAAAGAAAGCTATTGGCTGTTTCCTTGGTACTCATGCCACTGTTACACTGGTGGTCATTTGTTGCCATGGTGATTGTTATTGCAACTTGCAGATTTCATGTGTTAACAGGACCTGTGATTATTTCTCTCCCCAAATAGCTTCTACAGTTTTCCTTGGTACTGTGTAAGCCATCCAGCAAGGAGGAAGCTCCCAGACCAGTTCCAGCTGATATACTTTGCCTTCATTCTGTGATTCATACGTGTTGCATCTTCAGTAATAAGGTCTTACTAACAGTTTTTTGGAGAGCAACTAAGAGCAACGGCAAGAGCCTATAATGTTTTGGAGCCTTTAAGACCTCTTTGACCAACATCTTATCAAGAGGTGTCTCATTCCTCTTACTTCTAGTATAATTTTCTCATAGGTTTCTAAGTAGTTCAGCTTAGGGTTTTTTTTTTTTTTCTTGTTGGATTGTTTCTCAATATCAGAAGGAGCACTTATCCTCCTAAAAGGAAAGTCAAATTGATGTTATAAAAAAATGGAAAGAATTGTTACTTAGGATTTAGTTGATAAATGCATTCTTCCTGAATAGGAAGTTATAGAGTTTTTCTGGAAAGTTGTTTGGACTAATCTAAAGTGATTTCACAAAAATCATTGTTGCTGACAGATGAAAGTGTTTACTTAAGACATTTCTTGTTCTTTTGGTTAAGTTTTCATTTTTCCTATTTCTGAATTCATTTCAAGTTGGTTTTTCAGTCATGGCTTCAGCTGTTGAAGTTTAAATGTAATGGTTAGGAAAGATATTGGTATATTTCCTTATTCACATATTGTAAGTATATGCTGTACAGTTAATAATCACACATTTTTGTATGCCTGTGTGTGTATGTGTATGTGTGGTGTGTGTTCCTCTGTGTGAATCAAAGGACACTGTGTGTGCCTTTGCAGAACCAAGGGCAATTTTGTGAATCATTTTGGATTGCTGTATCTCTTTTTTGCTTTTGATCTGGACGCCATTTTCCCCAAGCATTTTTCCTGGGATCTGGACTCCGAACTCAGGTTCTTCTTTGTCAGTCAGAGTTTAAATACCTCTGAGCCATCTTGCCAGTCCCTCATATTTTTTGCTTTAAGGATACATGCTAGATTATCTATCAAATTTATTTAATTTTTATTGTATAGATGGAAGTATGAGATGATAATTACAAATAATACTCACATTTAATTAGAAGAACATATATATTGAAAATATTAATCTCACATTGAAAACATGTAACTGAACCAAATTCTTTTTTTTCTTTTTTTTATTATTAATACATTTTTATTATTATTTCAGCTCATACAAATTTAATAGGTACACCAGTTCCCTCCCTCCTCCTCCCCCCGTACCCCCTGCTCCCCCTCCCCACATCCCTCCCTCCCCATCCCCCAGTGCCTCCCGCCCCAATTCCCAGAGAGTCCTTCCTTGTGCATGCCTGATTTTCCTCTGGGCCCTCCTCTCCGATGACGTACAAGGACCCAGTGGCCTTTCCCTAAACCCTTTCCCGTGGTCCCCTTAGGTATAGGAACACTGCTATGGCTGCCAATCCTTTACCTCCAAGGATCTTGGTGCCTTTAGCAGATGCTAGACTTTATAAGGTCAACATTGTGTTGGACAATGTGCAGGGTATGCAAAGTCCAATTATGATTGCTTCAGCCCTAACTAGTATGGAGTATCTTACATATCATTGCTCCTCCCATCCTTTTGCTCTTACACTCTTACCGCCCCCTCTTCCGTAAATTTCCCTGAGCTTCAAGATGGGGAGAGATTAAGCTGGCCTAGTTCTAGGTGGTTGATATAGAGTCTCTGAAGTTCTGGATTGTGGTTTGTTGATTTTCTTTTGCAGTTTTGCTGCTCCTGCAATGCCTTTCACTCCATCCTGGTGGGCATTGTATGTTACCCCCTGGCCAGAGACAAAAAGCTGTTAAACTAGAGTCTTGTGATAAAAGCACATTCAAAGGTAGATGTAATAAAAGTGGGAAACCACAGTGAGGGAGAGGTCTATCACCCATTTGCAAAATGGTTACTTTTTACCTGCCAGACTATATGGCCTCCTCAGAGATCATACCCCCTCAGTACTAAATGATCAGGAACAAAAGTCTGTGAACTTAATCAGATGTCTCATTACTTATTTGGGTCCTTGGTGGAGGCCTATATTCCCTGCTGTAACATGGTCCCTTCTCTCCTTGTTTCTTGTGTGGCCCTCCTACCCCATCCCTCCTGTTCATAATCCTTGCAATTACTGTCTCTAGGTGGGCTGGGTGGGTTTGGTACTAGGATCCACCTATTAGGGAGTACATACGGTGCTTAATTTTCTGGGTCTGGGATACTTCACTTAATATAATTGTTTCTAATGACATCCATTTCCCGGCAAATTCCAGTAATTCATCATTTTTGATGGCTGAGTAGTACTCCATTGTATAGACGTACCACAGTTTCCTTATCCACTCGTCAACTGTTGGACATTTGGGCTGATTCCATGACTTTGCTATTGTAAACAGTGCTGCTATGAACATGGTCGTGCTTGTACTATCGATGAACCAAATTCTTGAAAGAGCAATATGTGCTTGTTCCTCATAAAAATCTCAAAAACATAAGGTTTTTTTTAAATTTTTTTTATTTCCACTCATACAAACTTAACAGGTACACGAGTCCCCTCCCTCCCTCCCCTCCCCCCTCCCTCCCCATCCCTCAATGCCTCCCCCTACCATCCCCCGAGCATCCTTTAATGTGCATGCCAAACTCTCCTCTGTGTCCTCCTCTCCGATGAGGTGCAAGGACCCAGTGGCATTTCCCAGAACCCTTTCCTGTGTTCCCCTTAAGCATATGAACACTACTGTGGCTGTCAGTCCCTTGCCTCCAAGGATCCTAGTGCCTTTAGCAAATGCTAGACTTTGTGGGGTCAAAAGTGTGTTGGACATTCAGCAGGGTATGCACAGTCCAATTGTGATTTCATTGGCCCTAACTTGTGTGGAGTATCTTGCATATCATTACTCCTCCCATCATTGTGCTCTTACAATCTTATCGCCCCTTCTTCCGCAAATTTCCCTGAGATTCAGGATGGGGAGAGATTAGTCTGGCCTAGTTCTAAGTGGTTGATACAGAGTCTCTGAAGTTCTGGATTATGATTCATTGATTTTCTTTTGCAGTTTTGCTACTCCTGCAATGCCCTTCACTCCATCCTGATGGGTATTGTATTTCACCCCCTGGCCAGAGATAAAAAGCTGTTAAATTAGAGTCTTGTTATAAGAGTATATTCAAAGGTAGATGTAGTAAAAGTAGGAAACTTCAGTGAGGGAGGGGTCAATCACCCATTTGCAAAATGGTTACTTTTTATCTGCCAGACTATATGCCCTCCCCTTCTAGTAAGATCATATCCCCTCAGTTGTAAATGATCAGGAAGGAAAGTCTGTGAACTTAATCAGATGTCTCATTACTTACTTGCCGTCCTTGATGGAGGCTTATTTTCTCTGCTGTAACATGGTCCCCTCTCTCCTTGTTTCTGATGTGGCCCTCCTACCCCATCCCTCCTGTTCATAATCCTTATAATTACTGTAGGTATTACAGAGATTTATCTTTGAGTGTCTCTAGGTGGGCTGGGTGGGTTTGGTACTAGGAGCCACCTATTAGGGAGTACATATGGCACTTAATTTCTGGGTCTGGGATACTTCACTCAATATAATTGTTTCTAATGACATCCATTTCCCGGCAAATTCCAGTAATTCATCATTTTTGATGGCTGAGTAGTACTCCATTGTATAGATGTACCACAGTTTCCTTATCCACTCGTCAACTGTTGGACATTTGGGTTGATTCCATGACTTTGCTATTGTAAAAGTGCTGCTATGAACATGGTTGTGCTTTGGCTATTGAGGTGAATTTTTGCTGCATGGGGGGTTATTCCCAAAAGTGGAATCGTGGGATCATATGACATTTCAATCTTTAATTACTTTAAGAATCTCCAGATGGCTCACCAGAGTGGTTGTAGGAGCGTGCATTCCCACCAGCAATGTAGGAGAGTTCTCCTCTCTCCACATCCTCTCCAGCATATGTTGTTGCTTGTATTGTGGATTTTTGCCATCCTGACCGGGGTGAGATGATATCTCAGGGAAGTTTTGATTTGCATTTCCCTGATGGCTAAGGATGTAGAACATTTTTTAAGATATTTGTTAGACATTTTAATTTCATCCCTGGTAAAGTTTCTTTTGAGTTCCAGGGCCCATTTTTTTTAATTGGGCCATTTGTTTCCTTGGTGTTTAGTTTTCTAAGTTCTTTGTGCACTCTGGATAATAGAGCTCTATCAGGTATGTGGTTAATGAAGATTTTCTCTCATTCTGTGGGTTGCCTTTGAGCTCGTATTACAATCTCTTTATCTGAACAGAAGCTCTTAATTTCACAAGATCCCAACTGTTGAGAGTTGGTAGCAGTGACTGTGCCATTGGATGTCTGTTTAGGAACTGTTGGCCTAGCCCAATCAGCTCGAGGGAGTTCCCTACCCTTTCAACTATGGTTTTTATAGTTTCTAGCCTTATATGAAGGTCCTTGATCCATTTGGAGTTAAGTCTTGTACATGGTGACAAGTACAGGTCCAATTTTAATCTTCTGCATGTGGAGATCCAGTTTTGCCAGCACCATTTCTTGAAGATAATGTTCTTTTTCCATTGGATTCCTTGGGCCCGTTTGTCAAAGAACAAATGGCTCTAATTTTGTGGACGTATATCTGGGTCTTCAACCCTTATCCATTGATCTGTGTGTCTATTTTGGAGCCAGTACCAGGCTGTTTTTATAACTATGGATTTGTAGTATAGACTAAGGTTCGGTATGGTAATACCTCCAGCAGTGTTTTTGTTACTCAGGATTGTCTTTGCTATCCTGGGTCTTTTGTGCCTCCATATGAATTTTGAGATTGTTTGGTCAACTTTTTTAAAGAATTGCTTTGGGATTTTAATTGGTATAGCATTGAATTTGTATATTGCCTTTGGTAGGAGGGTCATTTTTACAATGTTGATTCTGCCAATCCAGGAGCATGGGAGGTCTTTCCACCTTCTGATGTCTTCAGCAATTTCTTCCTTTCGGGTTTTAAAGTTTTCATTGTAAAGGTCTTGGTTAGGTTTATACCAAGGTATTTCATTTTTTTAGGGGCTATAGTAAATGGGATTGTTTCTCTCAGGGCTGTTTCACTCCTTTCATTCTGGGCATATAGGAAGGCCTCTGATTTTTGTACATTTGTTTTGTATCCTGCTACCCTGCTGAACTTCTCAATTCGTTCCAGGAGCTTCCTGGTGGAGTTTTTGGGATCCCTCAGGTATAAGTACATGTCACTGCCAATAGGGATAGCTTGACTTCTTTCCTGCCGATTTGAATCCCTTTTATGTCCCTTTCTTGTGTTATGGCTTCAGCTAAGACTTCAAGTACAATATTGAATAGAAGCGGTGAGAGTGGACAGCCTTGTGTAGTTCCTGATCGAAGTGGGAATGCTTCCAATTGTTCCCCATTGAGTATAATCCTTGCTGTGGGCTTGTTGTATACAGCTTTTATTATATTGACAAAGGTTCCTTCCATTCCTACTGTCTCTAGCATTTTGATCATAAAAGGCTGTTGGATCTTGTCAAAAGCTTTTTCTGCATCTATCGAGAGTATCATGTGGTCTTGGACTTTGGACTGGTTTACATGATGAATTACATTTATTGATTTTCGTATGTTGAACCAACCTTGTGTGCCGGGGATAAAGCTTACTTGGTCCCCGTGAATGATCTTTTTGATATGTTTTTGAATCCGATTTTCTAAGACTTTGTTGAGAATCTTTGCGTCTGTGTTCATCAGAGAGATCGGCCTATAGTTTTCTTTTTAAGTGCATCTTTATTAGCTTTTGGGATTAAAACGATATTAGTTTCATAGAAGGAATTTGGTAGTGTTCCTTCCTTTGCTATTTGATGGAACAGTTTAAGGAGTATTGGTGATATTAACTCCTTAAATGTCTAGTAGAACTCTATGCTGAATCCATCTGGTCCAGGACATTTTTTGGTGGGAAGATTCAAGATTACTTCTTCGATTTCCTCAAATATTATAATACTATTTAAATAATTCACAATTTCCTGATTCAATTTAGGTAAGTTGTGTTTACTTAGAAATTTATTCATCTCTTTTGTGTTGTCAAATTTCACAGAGTGTAAGGTTTTGAAATATGTTATAATTCTCTGGATTTCTTGGGTATCAGTAGTGATAACTTCATTTTCATTTCTAATTTTGTTAATTTGGGTTTTCTCTCTCTTGCTTTTTGGTTAATTTAGCTAGGAGTGTATCAATCTTATGGATTTTTTCATAGAACCAACTTTTCGACTGGTTGATTTTTTCTATCGTTTTCCTAATGTCAATTTCAGATATTTTTCCTCTTATTTTGCTAATCTCCTCTCTTCTACTAATTTTGGGATCAGATTGCTCTAGAATCTCTAAAGCTTTAAGCTGCAATGTTAAGTTATTTATTTCTGATGTTTCTATTTTTTTAACATTTTTATTATTATTTCCGCTCATACAAACTTAATAGGTAGACCAGTTCCCTCCCCCCCTCCTCCCTCCTAACCCCCTGCTCCCCCTCCCTCCCTCCCCATCTCCCAGTGCCCCCCCCAAATTCCCAGAGAGTCCTTTATTGTGTATGCCTAACTCTCTTCTTGGTCCTCCTTTCCAATGACGTACAAGGACCCAGTGGCATTTCCCTCAACCCTTTCTCGTGTTCCCTTTAAGCATAGGAACACTACTGTGTCCATCAATCCCTTGCCTCCAAGGATCTTGGTGCCTTTAGCCGATGTTGGACTTTGTGAGGTCAATAGTGTGATGGACATGGCGCAGGGCATGCAAAGTCCTATTATGATTGCTTCAGCCCTAACTAGTGTGGAGACTCTTCAAATCATTGCTCCCCCCATTCTTTTGCTCTTACAATCTTTTTAAGTATTCTTTTTTTTTTTTTATTATTATTATTTATTCAACTGTGTGTATGTGCGCGCGCGTGTGTCTGTGTGTGTGTGTGTGTGTGTATGTGTGTGTAGAACCACGGACGAATCCGCGAACCACCATGGACACCTCCACCTCCTTCTGCCCTGGGATTCACAGGCTCCGCCCTACCAGGACCAGAAGCGCAGGCCGCCCCCGCCTCCGTCTGGCGTCTATACGTGGGATCTGGGATCCGAACTCGGGACCTTCCGCCTGCAAGGCGGAGGCTTAACCCCTGAGCCACCTCTCCAGCCCTGCTCTTACAATCTTATCGCCCCCTCTTCCGCAAATATCCCTGAGCTTCAGGATGAGGGGAGATTAGGCTGGCTTAGTTCTATGTGGATGATATATAGTCTCTGAAGTTCTGGATTGTGGTTTGTTGATTTTCTTTTGCAGTTTTGCTGCTCCTGCAATGCCCTTCACTCCATGCTGATGGGCACTGTATGTCACCCCCTGGTCAGAGACAAAAACTATTAAACTGGAGTCTTGTTATAATAGCACATTCAAGGGTAGATGTAATAAAAGCAGGAAACCTCGGTGAGGGAGCAATCAGTCACCCATTTCCAAAATGATCACTTTTCATCTGCCAGACTATATGCCCTCCACTTCTGGTGAGATCATAGCCCCTCAGTTGTACGTGATCAGGAACGAACGTCTGTGAACTTAACCAGGTGTCACATTACTTACTTGCATTCCTTGGAGGCCGATATTTTCTGCTGTAACATGGTCCCCTCTCTACTTATGTGTGGTGTGGCCTTTCAACCCCATCCCTTCTGTTCACAATCCTTGTAATTACCGTATTACATAGGTTTGCCCTTGAGTGTCTCAATGTGGGCCGGGTGAGTTTGGTACTAGGAGCCACCTATTAGGGAGTACATACAAGCTTAATTTTCTGGGTTTGGGATACTTCACTTAATATAATTGTTTCTAATGACATCCATTTCCCAGCAAATTCCAGTAATTCATCATTTTTGATGGCTGAGTAATACTCCATTGTATAGATGTACCACAGTTTGCTTATCCACTCATCAACTGTTGGACATTTAGGTTGATTCCATGACTTTGCTATTTAAACAGTGCTACTATGAACATGGTCATGCTTGTGCTATCGAAGCAAACCTCTGCTGCATGGGGGGTTATTCCCAAAAATGGAATAGCAGTGTCATATGGCATTTCAATCTTTAATTTCTTTTAAGGATCTCCAGACGGCTCGCCAGAATGGCTGTATGAGCCTGCATTCCCACCAGCAATGTAGGAGAGTTCCCCTCTCTCCACATCCTCTCCAGCACTTGCTGTTGTTTGTATTGTGGATTTTTGCCTTCCTGACCGGGGTGAGATGATATCTCAGGGAAGTTTTGATTTGCATTTCCCTGATGGCTAAAGAAGTGGAGCATTTTTTCAGATATTTGTTAGACATTTTAATTTCATCTCTGGTAAAATTTCTTTTAAGTTCCAGAGCCCATTTTTTAATTGGGCCATTGGTTTCCTTGGTGTTTAATTTTCTAAGTTCTTTGTGCACTCTGGACAGTAGAGCTCTATCAGATATGTGGTTAATGAAGATTTTCTCCCATTCTGTGGGTTGCCTTTGAGCTCGTGTTACAATCTCTTTATCTGAACAGAAGCTCTTAATTTCACAAGATCCCAACTGTTGAGAGTTGGTAGCAGTGACTGTGCCATTGGATGTCTGTTTAGGAACTGTTGGCCTAGCCCAATCAGCTTGAGGGAGTTCCCTATCCGTTCAGTTATGATTTTTATAGTCTCTGGCCTGATATCAAGGTCCTTTATCCATTTGGAATTAAGTCTTGTACATGGTGACAAGTACGGGTCTAGCTTTAATCTTCTGCATGTGGAGATCCAGTTTTGCCAGCACCATTTGTTGAAGATGCTGTTCCTTTTCCATTTGATTCTTTGGGCCCCTTTGTCAAAGATCAAATGGCTGTATTTTTGTGGGCCTATATGTGGATCCTCAACACTTATCCATTGATCTGTGTGTCTATTTTGGAGCTAGTACCAGGCTGTTTTTATAACTATGGATTTGTAGTATAGACTAAGGTTCGGTATGGTAATAACTCCAGCAGTGTTTTTGTTACTCAGGATTGTCTTTGCTATCCTGGATCTTGTGTGCCTCCATATGAATTTTGAGATTGTTTGGTCAACTTTTTTAAAGAATTGCTTTGGGATTTTAATTGGTATAGCATTGAATTTGTATATTGCCTTTGGTAGGATGGTCATTTTTACAATGTTGATTCTGCCAATCCAGGAGCATGGGAGGTCTTTCCACCTTCTGATGTCTTCAGCAATTTCTTCCTTTCGGGTTTTAAAGTTTTCATTGTAAAGGTCTTGGTTAGGTTTATACCAAGGTATTTCATTTTTTTAGGGGCTATAGTAAATGGGATTGTTTCTCTCAAGGCTTTTTCACTTCTTTCATTCTGGGCATATAGGAAGGCCTCTGATTTTTGCACATTTATTTTGTATCCTGCCACCCTGCTGAACTTCTCAATTAGTTCCAGGAGCTTCCTGGTGGAGTTTTTGGGATCCCTCAGGTATAAGATCATGTCATCTGCAAATAGGGATAGCTTGACTTCTTCCTTGCCGATTTGAATCCCTCTTATGTCCCTTTCTTGTCTTATGGCTTCACCTAAGACTTCAAGTACAATATTGAATAGAAGTGGTGAGAGTGGACAGCCTTGTCTAGTTCCTGATCGAAGTGGGAATGCTTTCAATTGTTCCCCATTGAGCATAATCCTTGCTGTGGGCTTGCTGTATACAGCTTTTATTATATTGATAAAGGTTCCTTCCATTCCTACTGTCTCTAGCGTTTTGATCATAAAAGGCTGTTGGATCTTGTCAAAGGCTTTTTCTGCATCTATCGAGAGTATCATGTGGTCTTGGACTTTGGACTGGTTTACATGATGAATTACATTTATTGATTTTCGTATGTTGAACCAACCTTGTGTGCCGGGGATGAAGCCTACTTGGTCCCCGTGAATGATCTTTTTGATATGTTTTTGAATCCGAATTGCTAAGACTTTGTTGAGAATCTTTGAGTCTGTGTTCATCAGGGAGATCGGCCTATAGTTTTCTTTTTTAAGTGAATCTTTATTAGGTTTTGGGATTAAGACGATATTAGCTTCATAGAAGGAATTTGGTAGTGTTCCTTCCTGTGCTATTTGATGGAACACTTTAAGGAGTATTGGTGTTATTGACTCCTTAAATGTCTGGTAGAATTCTGTGCTGAATCCATCTGGTCCAAGACATTTTTTGGTGGGAAGATTTGAGATTACTTCTTCAATTTCCTTATATGTTATAGGGCCATTTAAGTAATTCACAACTTCCTGATCCAATTTAGGTAAGATGTGTTTACTTAGAAATTCATCCATCTCTTGTGTGTTGTCAAACTTCACTGAGTATAAGGTTTTGAAATATGATGTTATAATTCTCTGGATTTCTTGGGTATCAGTAGTGATTACTCCATGTTCATTTCTAATTTTGTTAATTTGGGTTTTCTCTCTCTTGCTTTTGGTTAATTTAGCTAGGGGTGTATCAATCTTATTGATTTTTTCATAAAACCAGCTTTTTGACTGGTTGATTTTTTTCTATCGTTTTCTTAGTTGCGATTTCAGATATTTCTCCCCTTATTTTGATAATCTCTCTTCTACTAATTTTGGGATCAGATTGCTCAAGTTTCTCCAAAGCCTTAAGCTGCATCGTGAAGTTATTTATTTCTGATGTTTCCATTTTTTTGATGTAGGCATTAAGAGCTATGAACTTACCTCTTAGAACAGCTTGCATTGTGTCCCAGAGATTTTGGTAAGTTGTATTTTCATTATCATTCACTTTCAGGAAATATTGAATTTCCTTTTTAATTTCTTCCTGAATCCAGTTCTCATTCAGCATCATATTGTTAAGTTTCTAGGAGTTAGTGTATTTTCTCTTGTTTGTTGTGTTGTGGATGTCCAGCTTTAGGCCGTGGTGGTCTGATAGGGCACAGGTTAGAATTTCACCTTTCTTGTATATGTATAGATTCATTTTATGGCCCAATATGTGATCTATTTTGGAGAAAGTTCCGTGTGCTGCTGAGAAAAATGTGCATTCTTTGGTGCGTGGGTGAAAAGTTTGATAGAGATCTGTAAGGTCCATTTCTTTAAGGGTTTGATTTAGTTCCAAAGTGTCTCTGTTAAGCTTTTGACCTGTTGATCTATCCCATGTTGAGAGGGCGGTGTTGAAGTCCCCAAGAATTATCATTTGGGGGTTGATTTCTTGCTTTAGGAGCTGTAGGGTTTTCTTAATGAATGTGGAGGGGCCCGTATTGGGTGCATAAATGTTCAGAATTGTGAAGTTTTCCTGGTGAATTGTACCTGTGACTAAAATGTAGTATCCATCTGTGTCTCTTATGATTTTCTTTGGTTTGAAGTCCACTTTGTCTGAAAGCATAATTGCTACCCCTGCCTGTTTCCTGGTTCCATTAGCTTGCAAGATTTTGGACCAGCCTTTCATTCTTAGGATGTGCCTATCTTTTGTGGTGAGATGAGTTTCCTGAAGGCAGCAGATTGTTGGATTGTGGTTTTTAATCCAAGTTTGTAATCTGTGTCTCTTAATCGGCAAGTTAATACCATTGACATTTAATGTTATTTTGGAGAAATTATTTTTAATTCTGGACATTTTTTATGTTTAGTAGATTTTGTAAGCATGTTGTTTGATATTTATGTTTTGGTGGTGTTATAGTTCCCTTCTGTCCTCCTGGATACGCTTGTTCTTTTCTTCAAGCTTGAGTATCATTTATTGCATTTTTTGAAGCCCTCGTTTGGTAGACATGTATCGCTTCAAGTTGTCTTTGTGCTGGAAAACTTTTCTTTTTCCCTCAATCATGACAGATAGTTTTGCCAGGTATATCAGTCTGGGTTGGCATTTTTGCTCATTTAATACTTGAAGTATGTCTCTCCAAGCTCTTCTTGCTTTTACTGTTTCCATTGAGTAGTCATTTGTTATTCTAATAGGTTTACCTTTAAAAGCGACTTGATTTTTTTCTCTTGAAGCTCTCAGCACCTTTTCTTTGTCTTGAATATGGAGTGTTTTGACTATTATTTGCCATGGCGATCTTCTATTTTGGTCATATCTGTTTGGAGTGCGAAATGCCTCTTGTATTTGGATAGGCCTCTCATTCTTTAGTTGTGGGAAGTTTTCATTTATGATGAATTGAAATATTTCCTCAGGTGTGGTATTTTGGGATTCTTGTTCTAGTATTCCATGAATGCGCATGTTAGGCTTCTTCAGGGTGTCCCATATCTCTTGAATGTTCCTCTCCAGTATCTTTTTGGCTTTAACAATCTCTTCCATTGAGCTGGTTAATTCTCCCACTTTGTCTTCAAGATCTGAAATTCTATTTTCTGCCTCATTTGTTCTGCTGATAAGACTCCCTGTCATTTCTGGGTTGAAGGTAACTTGTCTTTTTGTTCAGTTTTTAACTCTGCTTGAGTCAGTTTTAACTGCTCTATGTTTGTTTTTGTTTCTTGAACTGTTTTTCTCAACTCCTCCAAGTGTCTGTTGTGTTCCTCCTTAAAGCTATTGATGCAGTTATTTAATTCCTCCCGGATTTCCTCTTTCATAGTATTGAACATGGTAATGATCATGTTTTGAAAGTCATTACCCTGGGTCAGGCTTTCTTGGCCACTCTGTGTGGGTTTGTTCTGGTTGGAGTCTATCATTATGGGATTAATTCCTTCAATGGGAGAATTGTTTACTTGGGTGCTGTTTCTCTTTGGCTTGGGCATTGTTTTAACTCTTGAGACCTTTCAATTTCTGTGTGTTTTTCACTGAACTGAATTATTTGGGCTGGAGTTTTGGGGTTGGGCGGGGCAGAGCTTACCTGGGTCCTGGTGAGTCCCGACTGGACTGTGTGCCGCTGGCGGCTGGTTGGGGAAAGGGAGGATGCGGCGGCGGGGCGCTATTTAACTGGGGGATCTTGGGCGTGTCCCTGGAGGATGGGGTCCTCCACGGCACGGTGCAGCTCGGGCCCCGACTGGCTGGTGGAAGGAGCTGGGTGCCTTGGGCTGCCTGGTGGTTCTTGGGTTGGACAGGGGCGGAGCTTACCTGGGTCATGGTGAGTCCCGGCTGGACTGTGAGCATCCTGGGCAACGGCTGGGGAAAGGGTACTAAACCTCATTCTTATGCTAGTCTTTGTTTTCTGACTTAAGAAGGCAGGAATAAGTATTTGTTTCTAATATTCTTTCTATAAATTCATATCTGTTATGAAAACTTTCAAGGCAAACTTTTAATTTAATGAATAAGACTACATTGCTTTTTAAACATAATGTCTTCTTATAAAATATGCCATTTTATTAAGTTATAAATGTTGTATCAATGAAATATTAGTATAAATCCTCTGTCTCCAAAGCATATTCTTTTAAATTTCTGCCTTGGAGAGCAATAATTCATTGGATTGGTGTCCTGTAAAACTGGAATATGAAACTTGTCTTGAACTAATGTGGGGTATTTTTCAAATATTTGAATATGTGGCAAAATGTGTTATTTATTTTTTTGCTCGTATTGTGGTGCTGGAAACAGGACCCACTTGTTTGGCAACTGGTGAAATTTCTGAACTGAGCTGTGTCTTAAACTCTTTCAATATATTTTGGCTTTATATTCAGATCTCTGGAGTGTAAGCAGTGTTTCACTGCAAGCAATATTCATCAGCTCTGTTCATATACTATTAGCTTATGAAAGTTTAAAATTCCTTAGATATTTCATTCATAACTACATGCTCACATGTGTATCTATACACATGAACGTGCACACATGCATATGCATGTACTCACAGGTACACACACATATGTATGCACACACAAATAGCAGTGGAATGTGATAGTGAAAGTTCTTCACATCTTTCTGATCCATTGTAAACATTAACTGGCTTTTTTAAACAGTTGGATATTAGCATTCTGCTTTATAGGAAATGATGGTGATGCTTGCCTGAGATGTCTTTAGTGACAAAACTCACATCTAACCTGTGTAGCCTAGTGGTAGAGTGCTTGTCTTACTTGGTTGAACCCTTAAGTTCAGTCCCCAGGACTGCCAAAGTTAAATTAATTGTTCTCAAGTGCCAATCAACCTAATTTTAATTCTATCAAAAATAAGACACTAGATCCTTTTCCTATGTAATGCTATAATCACACGAATCAAAACTGTATTTTCCACAGTTTGTACTTTTAAATAAACAAGCTACTATTAATAATTGGATAAATAATGTTAATAACTCAACTCTGTGTTGGCTCCCTTGAAAAGAATTTTTTATTGTGTTGCAAGTATTGCACTTCAAAAAAAAAAGTCATTGACCCTTCCCTCCACTCCGCCGCCCGGGAAGCGCGCACGCGGTCCTGCCGGGCCTCACCACGTGACCTAGGTAAGCTCCGTGCCTGCCCACCCCCAGAACCCCAGGCCGCCCAAGGGAACCAGCTCCTCCCACCATCCAGCCTGAGCCACGCGCTGCAGGGCCTGGGAGGAAAAGAGGGCACCCCCCTTCATCCAAGCTCGCCCCCAGGTCCCCCAGGTTAAATAGTGCCCTGCCGATGCCCCATCCTTCCTTCCCCCACTCCTCTGCCTGGGACGCGTGGGGTCCAGCCTGGACTCACCTCAACCTAGGTAAGCTCCGTCTCCGCCCACCCCCCAAACCCCAGGCCAAATACTTCGGTTTAGTGAAAAAGGCACAGAAATTAAAAGAAGATCTTAAGAGTTAAAACGACAATGCCAAAGTCAAAGTGCAAATCCATGAGAAACAACACTCAAGTAAACAAATCTCCCACTGAAGGAATTAATCCCATAATGTTAGACTGCAACCAGAACAAATCCATGGAAAATGGCCAAGAGAGCCTGACCCAGGATAACAACCTTCAAAATATAGTCATTACCCGCTGGGCGGAAGCGGGGGCAGCCTGCGTTTCTGGTCCTGGTACGGCGGAGCCTATGAATCCCGGGGCAGAAGGAGGTGGAGGCGTCCATGGTGGTTCGCTAATTCGTCCGTGGTTCTACACACACACACACACACACACACACACACATACACACACACACGCACATACATACACCTCACATGCACAATTGAATAAATAATAATAATAATAAAATAAAAAAAATATAGTCATTACCATGTTCAATACTATGAAAGAGGAAATCCGAGAGGAATTAAATAATTGAATCAATTGCTTTGAAGAGGAAAACAACAGACACTTGGAGGAGTTGAGAAAAACAGTGCAAGAAACAAAAACTGGCAGAGAGCAGTTAAAGCAGACTCAAGCAGAGTTTAAAACTGAACTAAAAGACAAGTTATCTTCAACCCAGAACTCCACAGAGAGTCTTATCAGCAGAACTAATGAAGCAGAAAACAGAATTTCAGACCTTGAAGATAAAGTGGGAGTATTAACCAGCTCAATGGAAGAGGTTGTTAAAGCCAAAAAGATACTTGACAGAAATATTCAGGAGATAAGGGACACCTGAAGAAGTCTAACATGTATATTATGGAATACAAGAGCAAGAATCTCAAATTACCACCCCTGAGGAAATTTTTCAAATGATCATCAAGGAAAACTTTCCTCATCTAAAAAAAGAGAGGCCCATCCATATACAAGAGGCATTCCGCACCCCAAACAGATACGACGAAAATAGAAGCACACCGCGGCAAATAATAGTTAAAACACTCCACATTCAAGATGAAGAACTGGTGCTGAGAGCTTCAAGGGAGAAAAAACAAGTCACTTTTAAAGGTAAACCTATTAAAATAACAAATGACTTCTCAGTCGAAACAGTAAAAGCAAGAAGAGCTTGGAGAGACATACTTCAAGTATTGAATGAGCAAAAATGTCAACCCAGGCTGATTTACCCTACAAAACTATCCCTCATGATCGAGGGAGAAAGAAAAATCTTCCAGAACAAAGACAACTTGAAGGGATACATGTCCACCAAACCAGGCTTTCAAAAAATGCTAGAAATGATACTCAAGCTTCAAGAAAAAAACAGGCATATCCAGGAGAATAGAAGGCAAGTACAACACCATCAAAAGCGAAGCAATGTACTTATAAAAACTACTAAACATAATAAATGTCTGGAATTAAAAATTGTTTCTCCATTATAACAATAAATGTTAATGCAATTAATTCACCGATCAAGAGACACAGATTACAAATTTGGATTAAAAATCACAATCCATCAATCTGCTGCCTGCAGGAAACGCATCTCACCACAAAAGATAGGCATGCCCTAAAAACAAAAGGCTGGTCAACAATTCTACAAGCTAATGGAAGCAGAAAACAGGCAGAGGTAGTAGCCATTATGATATCAGACAAAGTGGACTTCAAACCAAAGAAAATTATAAGAGACACAGATGGATACTACATTTTAGTTACAGGTACAATTCACCAGGAAGACTTCACAATATAGAACATATATGCACCCAATACGGGCCCCTCCACATTCATTAAGAAAACCCTACAGCGTCCTAAAGCAAGAAATCAACACCCAAACGATAATTCTTGGGGACTTCAACATCGCCTTCTCAACATGGGATAGATCAAGAGGTCAAAAGCTTAACAGAGACACTTTGGAACTTAATCAAACCCTTAAAGAAATGGACCTTACAGATCTCTATCGAACTTTTCACCCACGCACCAAAGAATACACATTTTTCTCAGCAGCACATGGAACTTTCTCCAAAATAGATCACATACTGGGCCACAAAACGAATCTACACATATACAAAAAAGTTGAAATTCTAACCTGTGCCCTATCAGACCACCACAGCCTAAAGCTGCACATCCACAACACATCAAACAAGAGAAAATACACTAATTACTGGAAACTTTAACAATATGATGCTGAATGAGAACTGGATTCAGGAAGAAATTAAAAAGGAAATTCAAGATTGCCTGAAAGAAAATGATAATGAGAATGCAACTTACCAAAATCTCTGGGACACAATGAAAGCTGTTCTAAGAGGTAAGTTCCTAGCTCTTAATACCTACATCAAAAAAATGGAAACATCAGAAATAAACAACTTAACAATGCAGCTTAAAGCTTTAGAGAAACTAGAGCAATCTGATCCCAAAAGTAGTAGAAGAGAGGAGATTAGCAAAATAAGGGGAGAAATATCTGAAATCGAGATTAAGAAAATGATAGAAAAAATCAACCAGTCAAAAAGCTCGTTCTTTAAAAAAATCAATGAGATTGATACACCTCTAGCTAAAGTAACCAAAAGCAAGACAGAGAAAACCCAAATTAACAAAATTAGAAATGAACATGGAGTTATCAATACGGATACCCAAGAAATCCAGAGAATTATAACATCATATTTCAAAACCTTATACTCTGTGAAGTTTGACAACGCAAAAGAAATGGATGAATTTCTAAGTTAACACAACTTACCTAAATTGAATCAGGAAGTGGTGAATTACTTAAATGGCCCTATAACATATAAGGAAATTGAAGAAGTAATCTCAAATCTTCCCACCAAAAAATGTCCTGGACCAGATTGATTTAGCACAGAGTTCTACCAGACACTTAATGAGTTAATAACACCAATACTTCCATCAAATAGCAAAGGAAGGAATACTACCAAATTCCTTCTATGAAGCTAATATCATTTTAATCCCTAAACCTAATAAAGATTCACTGAAAAAAGAAAACTATAGGGCGATCTCTCTGATGAACACAGATGCAAAGATTCTCAACAAAGTCTTAGCAAATCAGATTCAAAAATACATTAAAAAGATCATTCACGGGGAACAAGTAGGCTTCATCCCCAGCACACAAGGTTGGTTCAACATACACAAATCAATAAATGTAATTCATCATGTACACCAGTCCAAAGTCTAAGACCACATGATACTCTCGATAGATGCAGAAAAAGCTTTTGACAAGATCCAACAGCCTTTTATGATCAAAACGCTAGAGACAGTAGGAATGGAAGAAACCTTTATCAATATAATAAAAGCTGTATACAGCAAGCCCACAGCAAGGATTATGCTCAATGGGGAACAATTGGAAGCATTCCCACTTCGATCAGGAACTAGACAAGGCTGTCCACTCTCACCACTTCTATTCAATATTGTACTTGAAGTCTTAGGTGAAGCCATAAGACAAGAAAGGGACATAAGAGGGATTCAAATCGGCAAGGAAGAAGTCAAGCTATCCCTATTTGCAGATGACATGATTTTATACCTATGTGATCCCAAAAACTCCACCAGAAAGCCCCTGGAACTCATTGAGAAGTTCAGCAGGATGGCAGGATACAAAATAAATGTGCAAAAATCAGAGGCCTTCCTATATGCCCAGAATGAAAGAAGTGAAAAAGCCTTGAGAGAAACAATCCCATTTACTATAGCCCCTAAAAAAATGAAATACCTTGGTATAAACCTAACCAAGGAGGTAAAAGACCTTTACAATGAAAACTTTAAAACCCTAAAGAAAAAAATAGCAGAAGACACCAGAAGGTGGAAAGACCTCCCTTGTTCCTGGATTGGCAGAATCAACATCGTAAAAATGACCATCCTACCAAAGGCAATATACAAATTCAATGCTATACCAATCAAAATCCCAAAGCAATCCTTCAAAGAAGTTGACCAAACAATCTCAAAGTTCATATGGAGGCACAAAAGACCCAGGATAGCAAAGACAATCCTGAGTAACAAAAACACTGCTGGAGGTATTACCATACCAAACCTAAGTCTATACTACAAATCCATAGTTATAAAGACAGCCTGGTACTGGCTCCAAAATAGACACACAGATCAATGGATAAGGATTGAAGACCCAGATATAAGCCCACAAAATTACAGCCATTTGGTCTTTGACAAAGGGGCCCAAAGAATCCAATGGAAAAAGGACAGCATCTTCAACAAATGGTGCTGGCAAAACTGGATCTCCACATGCAGAAGATTAAACCTGGACCAGTACTTGTCACCATGTTCAAAACTTAATTCCAAATGGATCAAGGACCTTGATATCAGGCCAGAGACTATAAAAACCATGGTTGAAAGGATAGGGAACTCCCTCGAGCTGATTGGGCTAGGCCAACATTTCCTAAACAGATATCCAATGGCACAGTCACTGCTACCAACTCTCAAGAGTTGGGATCTTGTGAAATTAAAGAGCTTCTGTTCAGATAAAGAAATTGTAACACGAGCTCAAAGGCAACCCACAGAATGGGAGAAAATCTTCACTAACCACACATCTGATAGAGCTCTACTGTCCAGAGTGCACAAAGAACTTAGAAAACTAAACATCAAGGAAACCAATGGCCCAATTAAAAAATGGGCCCTGGAACTCAAAAGAAATTTTACCAGGGATGAAATTAAAATGTCTAACAAATATCTTAAAAAATGCTCCACTTCTTTAGCTATCAGGGAAATGCAAATCAAAACTTCCCTGAGATATCATCTCACCCCGGTCAGGATGGCACAAATCCACAATACAAACAACACCAAATGCTGGAGAGGATGTGGACAGAGGGGAACTCTCCTACATTGCTGGTGGGAATGCAGGCTCATACAGCCACTCTAGCGAGTCGTCTGGAGATTCTTAAAGAAATTAAAGATTGAAATGCCATATGACCCCGCAATTCCACTTTTGGGAATAACCCCCCATGCAGCAAAAATTTACCTCGATAGCACAAGTGCGACCATGTTCATAGCAGCACTGTTTACAATAGCAAAGTCATAGAATCAGCCCAAATGTCCAACAGTTGACGAGTGGATAAGGAAACTGTGGTACATCTATACAATGGAGTACCACTCAGCCATCAAAAATTATGAATTACTGGAATTTGCCGGCAAATGGATGTCATTAGAAACCCAGAAAATTAAGCGCTGTATGTACTCCCTAATACGTGGCTCCTAGTACCAAACCCACTCAGCCCACCTAGAGACACTCAAAGAAAAATCCCTGTAATACCTACAGTAATTGCAAGGATTATGAACAGGAGGGATTGGGTAGGAGGTCCACATCAGAAACAAGGAGAGAGGGGACCATGTTACAGCAGATTAAATAGGCCTCCATCAAGGACTCAAATAAGTAATGAGACATCTGATTAAGTTCACAGACTTTCGTTTCTGATCATTTACTACTGAGGGTGTATGATCTCACCAGAAGAGGAGGGCATATAGTCTGGCAGATAAAAAGTAACCATTTTGCAAATGGGTGATAGACCCCTCCCTCACTGTGGTTTCCTACTTTTATTACATCTACCTTTGAATGTGCTCTTATAATAAGACTCTAGTTTAACATCTTTTTGTCTCTGGCCAGGGGGTGACATACAATGCCCATCAGGCTGGAGCGAAGGGCATTGCAGGAGCAGCAAAAGTGCAAAAGAAAATCAACAAACCACAATCCAAAACTTCAGAGACTCTATATCAACCACCTAGAACTAGGCCAGACTAATCTCTCCCCATCCTGAAGCTCAGGGACATTTGGGGAAGAGGGGGTGGTGAGAGTGTAAGAGCAAAAGGATGGGAGGAGCAATAGTATGCAAGATACTCCATACAAGATAGGGCTGAAGCAATCATAATTGGACTTTGCATGCCTTGCCCAATGTGCAACACACTATTGACCTCACAAAGTCTAGCATTTGCTAAAGGCACCAAGATCCTTGGAGGCAAGGGATTGGCAGCCACAGCAGTGTTTCTATACTTAAGGGGAACATGGGAAAGGGTTCAGGGAAATGCCACTGGGTCCTTGTATGTCATCGGAGAGGAGGGCCCAGAGGAAAATCAGGCATGCACAAGAAAGGACTCTCTGGAAATTGGGGAGGGAGGCACTGGAGGAGTGGGAGGGAGGGGGGAGCGAAGGGGGAGCCGGAGGTTCGGGGGGAGGAGGAGGGAGGGAACTGGTGTACCTATTAAGTTTGTATGAGCTGAAATAATAATAAAAAATGTATTAATAAAAAAATGATGAAAAAAAAAAGTCATTGGGTCACCAAGATAGCTCAGCAGTAACGTATGTGCTTACAAACCTTGTGACTTGAGTTTGATTCCTAGAAGCTCACCTGGTAGAAAAGAACTGACTTTTGAAAGTTTTCTCTAACCTCCACCCATGCACTGTGGTATAAGTATGTACATGAGAACATATTCTCTCTCTCCCTCTCTCTCTCAATGAAAATTTAAGAAATTATGACCTGTTCAAAATTTTGATTTTAATTTTTTGAATTGTTATGTTGGAGTCAAAATGCTAGTTGCCTTAGATATTAAACTCAGATGAGGACACAGGTTGTGGGATTCAGATTCTGTCCTGAGTCAACTGGTGGTAAGTAGACATCTCCAGCCACTGTTGCTAACACAGCAGTCACCTCTCTTGAAATCCTGTCCTGTAGTGTGTAGTTGTGTCTTTGTCCTGCATATTTTATTTGTTATGATTTTGCATTGATGAACTGGTCATATGCATTTGTGGGGGCTCATTGTAATTTTCCTCAGGGGGGCACATGATATTCACTAATCAAATCCATATTCCTTTTATCCATTGTCCCCACATCTGAAATAAGATCATAAGTAGTCTGAAACAACTTTATTTTCAGCGTTCAGTCAGCAACACTGAGCAAAAGCACTTCTTGTTGCAGAAAGGTAATGGTGTGTGCTTCTTATACACTTATTGAACACTCTCCATGGGAGAACTTTGTTTATTGGGTTCAGCAGTACAGCACTCCTCCACTTGCCCTTTGTTTCATATGAAGTGGATTCAGACTGATATTAGGAAATTAATGCTGAAATTGAACTACAAACCCGAGATGTGATTCTTATCAACTGATGTGATAGCAACCTTACCTTCAATGGTGTTTTCTTTCTCTAGACTGTAATTTCTTACCTAAACTTTAAAGGAGCAGAGCTAGGATAATAGCTCAGGTTCCTTCCACCTTTCTACTTCCTAATTGTAGGATTCGTAGGACAAATATATTTTTTTCCCAATCACTGTAGCACTAAAACACCCTGGATGATGAAGCTTCATAGGCGCATCTTTCCTGTTTGAAAATGATCATGTAAATGGCGTTCAGAAGAGATGTGAGAGGAAGACTTTAGATGGCCAGTTTGATGGGGATCACCATACTCATAGACGATTTAATGTTGCTAATACTTAGACGGCAACAGTGGCTAATCCAGTTACTGAAGTGAAGTCGTCGTGTCTGTGCTAAACATCAGCAGAGTTCTTGAAAGAAGAGAGTCTTCCTCACACAGACAGGATGAACATGAGCTTCCCCTGACAGCGCAGTGGCAATGTGCAGACCGCGTTTTTGCAGCAGGCACATTGACCCTCCTCCATTTTCTCACAGGGATTCCCAGGAAACATGAATGCAGACAGTGTGGTGCACTCCAGACTGCAGCCACCCTTCCATGCCAGGTTCCTGCGCTTCCTTCCTCTAGCCTGGAACCCCAAGGGACAGATCGGGATGCGGATGGAAGTATATGGTTGCGCATACAGTAAGTGGTGCTGATCCTCAGGTGAAATCGGCATCTGTTTGAGACGTTGTAAAGTCAAACTGCCAATTAAATTCACTTGCTCTGACTTCTTAAATAACTGTGAAGGTAGAACCGAATTTTATGAAAAAAATCTTGTTTCTGTCTCCTCGTGATGAACTGGAATCGACAGTTGAATTTAGTAGTTCTGGGAGATAGCTCAATGGGAAATTACATGCCTACTAAAAACGGATCCTGACCTGCATATGGATCCCTAACACCCACATAAGCAGCAAAGGCTGGTGAATCTGCAAGGCTGACTCTAACCAGTTAATGCCAGTCTAACCAGTTAGTGAGCTTCTGGTTCAGTGAGGACATTGTATCAAAAAAACAAGGTGCATAGTGATGAAGAACACACACACACACACACACACACACACACACACACACACACACACCGCTAAATTTAGAAGTTGCCTTAACCCAGAATTTGCTATTGTTCCATTTGAGTTTATTATAATACATGTAATTTTGTAGATATTCAATAAAGTCAATACAACTGAAACTGGCAGCAGAGAGCACTGGTTTTTAAAAGCATAGATGGAAGATGCTCAGTACAGAGATACAGAACTCATGTTTGAGGAGCCAAATTCTGGAGGCTTTTTCTATAATGTTACAGTGCTAACTCTGCTTTTATTTCTATCAGTATGAGACGTTTATCTTCAGTGAACATTGTAACTTCACTTGACTTTTACATGATGAGAATATGCATTTCTGTATCAAGTCAGCTTCTTTTATCATCTATTAGCGATAATCCAAGTAGAAATGGTGGCAGTGATATGAACCTATCATGACCATAAAAAGCAAGCAGTGAATTTGTATGGCAAGATTCTGTTATTCAGTTGTCATTTGAGGATACAGAATGCACTTTTGCTTTTACTTTACAACATCAACATGCTTTAAGTAATGGTCGAAGTGAAGCAAAATGGAAAACATTAATGAGTCTTGCTAATGTAAGACTCCTGGATGCAGTTAATGAATTCAGAGACAGAGCAAGGATACTTGTGATCAAGTTAACATGGTAGAAGATGATAACACTTTTTGAAGAAAGCTGACCATGCCCAGAGGCATTTCTGTTTTCCAGCATTATGAGGAAGTTGAACATGCTCAGACAATTAGCTTGTCTTTACATTACTCTGAAACAACTTCAGGTTTGCTAACTTCAAAGCAGAGGCACCCCAGCATTTCAGAAGTATTTTGTCCATTGATACTTCAGTGCAAATTGTGTATGTCCAAAAGAGTTCTTAATTACCCTTTCCAAACACTCACTTCATTACCTAAAACTGGATGTGCTTTTTAGTTCTTAATATATGACCTTAAATGAAACATGCTGAGAATGTGTCTACCCCTAAAGTGCTTTCCCATATAACTAGGTGTAGGCCCTGCAAATAAAATCTCTGTGCTTTTTTGTTGTTGTTCAAAGAGAGCATTGCTCTGGAAATAACTCACATGCTGCTCTTAGCTGCTACAGATAATCAATTTTTCTGTACTCTTAAAAGCAATAAGATGGACTGGGAACATGACACAGTGTGTAGAGCACTTGCTTAGCACACATGAGATTCCATGTTTGTTCCCAATACTCATAAGTTAGAGGCAGGAGTATGAGAATTTCAATCTTGTCCTTGGCTGCAGGACAGCTTGTGTTATGTATGACCCTACTTCAAAATTAAATACATGAATAATATGTAAAATAAAAATTAGAACATGCCTATGAAGAACTAGAGAGAAATCTAATGGATGAATGTCTTTGCTTCATAGCTTTGGATCATGTTGGACTTTTTTGTCTTATCAATTACACATAGCCAAACTCATTCTTTCCTAAAACCTTTTTATTCTTTAACAATTGTTAATTTTTGGGTGCATAGTAGTTGTTCTACCATCCATAAAGCACTTAATGCCTCCATTTTATTACTAAACCCCTATGCAACCCAATTAATTTCCCAATTCAGTCTCTGTTCCTAATGTCAGCATTTCCATGGGATATGAACTCTGATGCTGCTGTTTTGCTACCATTCTCTTTTTTTCTTCCTTCTGTTGGTCATTTCCTTTCATCGCTATGTTCTGAATCTATAACCATGCCCACTGTTGCATTGGCTATGATGTCTGATATTAGAATTTCTCTTTGATGCTGTGAAATTAGCTTGTCTTTACATTACTCTGAAACAACTTCAGGTTTGCTAACTTCAAAGCAGAGCATGCTCTTTGATGGGGATCTGCCATTAGCTTGATGCTCCTTTGGAAGGAGATATTTCTCCAGTTCCTTGGGCTCAAGGTCAGTACCAAGAGGATCAAAGCCCTGGGCCTCATCCTAATAAAAACCAGTAGGGTATGTGCAGCTGTCATGGAATTTATGGGCACCGTTAAATTCTGCAGACACAAGCTATGGGATGCAAGTGATTTAGTACTGGCAAAAGTGAAAAAAGTACACTTAGACAATATATCACCACTGAGTAATAAGTCACCACTGCTAACCAACTCAGATTACCTTCCCTAGAGAGCAGATCTCTAAACGTGCTTTTTTCTGAGAAGCCTTTTTGTTCAAGTGCAATAATTTTTTCTCAGTAACATACCATTTTATTGTTTTATGTTAATAAAATATTATTCTCAGTATAATGTTAACAGGAGTGCTATGTTTTAGTGTTTCTTTTTTGTGTATACATTGCCCTATTTTTTTATTTCCCTATGAAAGAGAGAATGCAAGCACACATCCATGTAGAAATCATTGTACAACTTGTAGGAGTTGGTTTTCTCCTACTATGTGGAATCCTGGCATGGAAAAATATGACTTTGGTGGATAAGTGAGCAAAGTATTTTTTTATTTATAGTGTATTTTTTCACTCATACAAACTTGATAGATACCCCATTCCCTTCCCTCCCTCCACCCTTGATCCCTTTGCTCCCTCCCCTCTTTTCCCCTTCTTCCTCCCCCCTCTTTCTCCCAGTGCCCCCCCCCCCAATTCCTGTAGCATCCTTTATTTTTTTATTTCCACTCATACAAACTTAACAGGTACACCGGTCCCCTCCTCCCTCCAACCCCCTATCCCCTGTGACCCCCTCCCCTCCCTCTCCCTCCCTATCCATCCCCCAGTGCCTTCCCCTCCCATCCCTGGAGCATCCTTTAATGTGCATGCCAAACTCTCCTCGGGGTCCTCCTCTCCGATGAGGTGCAAGGACCCAGTGGCATTTCCCAGAACTCTTTCCTGTTCCCGTTAAGCATAGGAACACTACTGAGGCTGTCAATCCCTTGCCTCCAAGGATCCTAGTGCCTTTAGCAAATGCTAGACTCTGTGGGGTCAATAGTGTGTTGGACATTACACAGGGCACGTAAAGTCCAAATACGATTGCTTTGGCCCTAACTTGTGTGGAGTATCTTGCATATCATTACTCCTCCCATCCTTGTGCTCTTACAATCTTACTGCCCCCTCTTCCGCAAATTTCCCTGAACTTCAGGATGGGAGAGATTAGGCTGGCCTAGTTCCAGGTGGTTGATATAGAGTCTCTGATGTTCTGGATTATGGTTTCTTGATTTTTTTTTTCAGTTTTGCTGCTGGAGCATCCTTTACTGTGCATGTCAAACTTCCCTCTGGGTCCTCCTTTCTGATGAGATATAAGGACTCAGTAGCATTGCCTAGAGCTCTTTCTTGTGTTCTCCTTTAGTACAGAAACACTATTGTGGCTGTTAATCCCTTGCCTCTAAGGATCCTAGTGCTTGTGATCCAAGTAAGACTTTGGGGGGATCAATGATTGCGCAGGTCATGCAAAGTCCTATTATGATTACTTTGGCCCTAACGTGTGTAGAGTATCTTGCATATCGTTGCCCCTCCCTATCTTTAGGCTGTTACAATCTTACCGCCCCCTCTTGCGCAAATTTTCCTGAGCTTTAGGATGGGGAGAGATTAGGCTGAACTGGTTCCTGGTGATTAATGCAGGGTCTCTGATGTTCTGAATTATGGTTTGTTGTTTTTTTCCAGTTTGAATAAAGTATTTTTTTAGACTTGTCAGTCCTAAGACCTCAAACCTTGTTCCCCAGGGAGTTGGTCACTCGAGAGAAAGAGTTGGAGGTGGCAGTTTTCTCTTGTATAGCCTGGGAGACTGAGTTGTACTTTGCAACTGAACTCAACATTCTCTATTCTAAACACAGATTTTTTTGTTTAGCTTCAAGTCTTTTTGTGTTGGACTGTTAGAGTTTTGCATTGTTTGTTGAGCATGAATTTTTAATTCATTAACTTTTCTTTTTTTAAATTTTTTTTATTTATTATTTATTCAATTGTGCATGTGTGCGTGTGTGTGTGTGTGTGTGTGTGTAGAACCACAGACGAATTCGGGAACCACCATGGACCGCCTCCACCTCCTTCTTGTTTACTCTGCCCTGTGATTCGCAGGCTCCGCCCTACCAGGACCAGAAACACAGGCCACCCCGCTTCTGCCTGGCGTCTGTACGTGGGATCTAGGATCCGAACTCAGGACTTTCCTCCTGCAAGGCAGAGGCTTAACCCCTGAGCCACCTCTCCAGTCCCTCATTAACTTTTCTTTAATACACAGAGTTAAGAGCATGCGTTTAAATGTTTACATGTAAGCATCAACAGTAACGATGGAAATCAAGATATTACCTAAAGGACATTTCAGGTCACTACTCTGTCTTACCTGATGAAATTTTCACTATTCTGTTCGGCTTGAGGAAAATATTCCAGAAAAATATCTTCCACGAGTTCTAGAGGATGAGAGACACCAACACAGGGAGACTGAAAAACAAACAAAATAAAACAAAACCTCCATCTGGAGAAACTCCAGCAAACTTTTCAGGAATGAAACTTTGGGTTAGCCAACTAAAAAAATATGACTTTTAGTGGATAATTATATTTGGATAATGACATTACTAAGCATGAAACTCTTTGCTCCCTGTTTTCAACATTTCCTTTAGTTTGTTGCCATTTCACATTCACTTCTTTTGGATTTGACAAGATTTTGCTTTTCAGTCATGCACATGAAATTAGTTATGTAACAGTGTAAAATATATTCTTCTAAAGTTTTCTAACTCAATGTGAAAAATGAGATTTCAAAATTTCAAATAATAGCTGCATAAAATAGATAAGTGACACATATTATTATTTTACTATAGTGACTGAAGTGGATAATGACTCAAAAGAGTAACTGATATTTTTATGAAATCAAGTATGATAATCTATTATGTTTTCTTGAATTAGTTCAAAATAGCTTCATATTTCATTATGTTTTTGGTACATTTTCATTTATCAAACAATATTTTTCAAAGACAATTGCTTCTTTCTCTTCCTTTTTCTTTTAAAAAACAGAGATAAGATTAAAATCTTTGTGTGGCCATTGTTCACTTTTCAGGAGACTCTGACAGATGTTCTTTTATAGTATTTATAAAACACATTTATTATTTAAGGAACTAGAATGCTTTGACCGTGCTGATGCTTACATCTAAAAATTTAAACACATGCTCTTAACTCAGTGTATTAAAGAAAAGTTAATGAATTAAAAATTCGTGCTCAACAGGGGCTGAAGAGGTGGCTCGGTTAAGCCTCTGCCTTGCAGGGAGAAGGTCCTGAGTTCGGATCCTAGACCCCACGTATAGACGCCAGGCAGAAGCGGGGGTGGCCTGTGTTTCTGGCCCTCGTAGGGTGGAGCCTGTGAATCCTGGGGCAGAGTAAACAAGGAGGAGGTGGAGGAGGTCCATGGTGGTTCCCGAATTCGCCCGTGGTTCTATGCACACACATACATAAACACACACACACACACACACACACACACACACACACACACACACGCATGCATGCACAATTGAATAAAAAAAAATTCATGCTCAACAAACAATGAAAAACTCTAACAGCCTAACACAAAAAGACAGGAAAATCATAGGACACTGTCAGAGAGAAAATGTTAGAATTACAGATCTATCAGCTTGAATGTAATGGGAAGACCTGAAATAGTACTTATCAAAACATCTAAATAATAATAGAATGTTCCCTTTTATTCCCTGGGGTTCTTCAGAGAAACTGTACCAGCAGAGAAAAAGAGAGAGAGAGAGAGAGAGAGAGAGAGAGAGAGAGAGAGAGAGAGAGAGAGAGAGAGAGTATTTTGTATGTCTTTTGCAAACATACAACATCTTTACTCAAATGAGTATCTAACTATCAAGAGATGTCAATGATGTTTAAAGTGAGTGAAAGTGATATTAAAGGAAATGCAACATCTATTTTTTTAAATAAGCTTTTACTGTGCAGAATAGACTGTTTGAAGTCTCAAACTCTCTTCCTTTGCCTTCTGGATACTAGGATCAGAATCATATACCAACATATTTGGCTTGATTATTTAATCAAACAGAACAAGAGAAAGTAGGCACTATAATGGAACTCATTGGAAGCAGATTAATAAAAGCAATTCTAGATGTTGATGTTGGAAAAAGTCTATGCATTCAGTTTATTAATTCAAAACATCAACAGAATAAGTATTAAAATATGCCAATCTCTCCTGCCAATGAACAGGTTAGAAATGTAATGTGTATCTGTGTATGTTGTGCATGTGTGTCATGATATATTAAACTATAAATTTTAATGTCCATCATGTTAATACTTACCACTGATTTTTAATATTCTCTTTCCTAGAATCTGAGGTGGTTTATTTTGATGGACAGAGTGCTCTGCTCTACACATTTGATAAAGAATCTGTAAGACCAATAAGAGATGTTATTTCTCTGAATTTTAAATCCACACAGAGCAGTGGGATGCTACTTCATAGAGAAGGACAACAAGGAAATCACATTGCTCTGGAATTAATCAAAGGAAAGCTTGTCTTTTCTCTTAATTCAGGTAAAAGTATTTGTACTTAAGAACATCTGTTTAGATGAAAATGCATTTGTTGGTACTTAATCTTTTTAGATAGGTACAGAAACCACGTAATTAATCATCAAACCAGAATTCCTTTGTGAGTTCAAAGAAGCAAGACTACAGCTACTCTGGAATAATGAGGGCAATATAGATGCATCAGGAGAAAATGAAAATGAAAATAGAAGGGAACAGTGAACAGCTATCCTAGCTAGCTTGTGTGTATTTTCAGAGTGAGATGATTTAAACAATATGTATTTTGACATACGTGTGAGATCCTTCTAAATATTGTATACAATATATGATATATTATGATTATATCCAATCATACAGATGAAAGCAGGGTACCGTAAAAGTGATGGGAATTGTGTTTATAAAAGCATCTCAGCAAATACTTGCAAGATAAATGTGAATGTAATAAATGATAATTAAAAAGAAATCATCTAAAAAACAATTTCAGTACTCTGTAAAAATGACTAAAATAGGAATCACAAATATTACATTCAAGCTGAAGGGACAGTCCAATGGTACAGAAGGATGGGTGTAAATTGTAGCGCTCATTAACAAAGGGAAAAATATGATTTTTAACTGAACCAACTCAGCAGGGTTCTTTCTCTTTTAAGGCAGTGGTGGCCTGTCCCCCAGTGATACTCTCATGAACTTTTCCCTGGGCAACCTCCTGGATGACCAGCACTGGCACTCGGTCCTCATCGAGCTCTTGAGCACGCACATCAACTTCACTTTGGACAAACACGTGCACCATTTCCAAATGAATGGACAATCTAGCTACTTGGATTTGAATTTTGAGGTTATTATACATTGTAGTTTAACTTGACTTATAATTTGAAAAAGTATCTTATGTAAAAATAGCATTTTATAGTAACCCAGATCTAGAGGTTAATAGTAATGGACTTGTACATAAGTGCTACTAAACTGTGTGTTATTGTAATTTATTACTATAGGTGGTTTTTCCACATGAAAGGAAGCAAGAAATCATGCTATACTTACAAAATTTTCTACAAATGGAGAGACTTTGAGGCAGAGAGCAATACTATTAAATATATTCTTTTTATTATATAATTTGGCTATGAACAGATTTCTAGGATTTTTTTCTTTTGTGAGTATAATCATAACAAACATAAACTATTTGGGAACACTTTGAGGCAGTAATCACATATGTATCAATAGGTTCATTAAATAATAAAGATCAAATACTTACATATAAAGTTCTTTAATATTTTTAAATATTTAACTTTCTGTTTTGCAATGCCTTTCTGATATATCTAAACCATTAAATAACATCATCTTCTAGTTCTTTGCAGAACAGATTTAAGTGGTTGAAGGACTTCAGCAAACTGGCAGATCTGTGATGTTTATTTGATATAAATGGTTTTGGCACATTATCAGTGGGAAACCTTGGATCTCTGTCAGATAGTGGGCAGTTATATTTTTTAATTTAACTGTGTCATGACAAGAGAATACCCACTGCAGAGATAGCATTTTGCAGGCCTCAGGCCAAATCAGGCCTTTTAAAAGAAACTGCTGTTAAAAGACAACCTGTTTTTTTCATTTTTAATAGATTTTATTGGAACATATGTCAGTTAGGGCTGCCTTGATGGTACAATGTCAAACTTAAGTGAAGCAAAGGAGGCCATATGGCCCAGAGTCTTCTGTAGACAATCTTTTACAGAAAATGTTTGTTGTCACCAACTTTTAAGTTTACATGTAAAATATGGTGCCAAAACTCATGCTATCAAAAAGAAAATCTTATGATAGTAGAGTCTTAGTGTCTTTGCCTCTTGCTGTGATAAGGGCAAATGGTTTATTCTGCATCACAGTTCAGGAGTGTGGTCCATTATGGCAGGGAAGTCAAGGCAGTGGGAAACTGGTGATCACATTGCATCCATAATCAGAAAGCTGAGAGCTAGCAATGCTTGTGCTCAGCTAACATCTTCTTTTTACATAGTAACGGATCTCTATCCAGGAATGGTACCACCTCCATTGGAGTCTCCCCTCCTCAATTTACCTGATCAAGACAGTCGGATATAAACATGCCCAGAAATCCCTCTCCCAGTGGCTTCTGAGTATCCTCAAGTTGACAACTATATTAAGCATCACAATTAGGATACTTGATCTGATAAGTAAATGTGGAGTTAAAAACTGAAGTCAAGGGATTTGTGAGCATTCCATACCTGTTTATCATAACGTTTCAAGTAGATAATCCAAAAATCACCCAACAATGTCATTCATGTCATTTTTTTTCTTCTAAGATCAGCTTCGGAGGAATTGTGATACCTGGAAGATCACCAACCTTCTCACACAAAACTTTTCGTGGATGTATAGAAAATCTTTATTATAATGGAGTGGATATCATTGAATTGGTGAAGAAACGCAAACCACAGATTTCCATTATGGTAAGGGACAGTAAAAGAGAAAGATAAAAACAACTCTTGTCATTTTTCACTTAAGAAATGTCCCTTTTATTAGTGTTCATGTAATATAATATTTTTTAAAGTTGGCTTGTATTTTTAAGCATCTGTCATATAATAATAAATAAGTAAAACAATTTTCATTGTGAACAAAAATTAGAAAATAAATATGCTTCATGGGACATGGTTAGTTAACTTTAATTTGAATTAAAATAACATCTTACATTGGGATTGAGGCTTCACATGTCTCATGTGTTTTTAGTTTTATTATTCTCAGGAGTCAAAGTATTTCCCAATGAGACTCAACTAATGAACTGCTCCTTCATCAATTGGAAATTCTTTTTTTTAAATTTATTTTTCTGCTCATACAAATGTAATAGGTACCCCTGTCCCCTCCCTCCCTCCACCTCTCCCTGCACCTCCTTGCTCTCTCCCCCCTTTTCCTTTTCCTTTCCCCCCTCCCTCCCTTTCTCCCAGTGCCTCCTCTCCCCATCTCTGAAGCATCCTTTAATGTGTATATCAAATTTTCCTCTGGGAGGTGTAAGGACTCAGTGGCATTTCCTAGAACTCTTTCTTGTGTTCCCCTTAAGTATAAGAACACTATTGTGACTGTTAATCCCTTGCTTCTAAGAATCCTAGTGCCTTTAGTCCATGCTAGACTTTAAGGGGTCAATGATATGTTGGTCATTGCGCAGATCATGCAGAGTATCAATTGGAAATTCTTCTGAATGAAATGTTAATACTCTATGATTAAAATTTAAAATATCTATGTTTCAGTGTACAGAGCAAGTTCTTGCTCAGTGTCAACAGACCTTAGAGGCACACCTCATTGTCTGAATATGTTTATTTTCTGTGACTTGCTGGAAGGTGTTGACATACAGGTAACCTAAAAAATCTGAAAACATCTTTGCCTCTGGATCAGGAAGCCACAAAATGAATGTATCATTTGAACTAGTGTGATAAAGGGGAAGAATAACCATGAGGCCCGTGAATCTTCCAAGAAAGCTAGTAGAAAAAATGAATATATTAAAAACAATCTCAAATCCACTGTGAATGGCATAAATGCTGAGATAACACCAATGATGAAAGCCATCAGGATGTAGGAAAAAAGAAACACTGAAGGGGAAGTGTCACAAAGGCTCCGCAGACAGCGGGCAGCTGTGACAAGGAGTCTGGGGAGACAGCTGTCTCTGTGCAGTGCTTCCTACACATGCACAAGGACCTGAGTCCATCCCCAGCACCCATGCAGAAGGCTTGAGTGTGGTAATGAGCACCTGTAAACCTGCTGCTGGGGAGGCAAAAGCAGAGGATCCTACTGCTTATTGACCATCTAGTTTAGCCAAATAGATAAACTCCAGGTTCACTGAGACATCCTGTCTCAAAACGCCAAGTGAAGAGTGATTGAAGAATACACTGACCTTTGCTCTCCATACGCATGTGGACACATGTGCAGGTTCACCTGAATATGCACATGCATATCTATAAATAAATAGTAAGAAAGAAACAGGAGTAGATTAATGAACCAGCCCTCTCTATATCTAATGTTCCTCTCAAGGGAAAACTGATCAAGAAGAAAGAAAACAGCTAGTCAGTGAAATCATCTTTGCCAGACATGCTGTGCTCAGAAACTATCCACATGGCCTATTATCAGCTATGTCAAGAAGCCTAACACCTCTGGAACCTAAAGCCATCTTTTATTTGCATCCTTGTTGTGAAGAAGAATCCCTTTTGCTTCCCCATCAATAACTATCAACCGAAGTGCTTCCATTCAGAAAAGCAATAATGACATAAGGAAAATAAAGACCAAGATCTAAACAAATTTCATGTTAATCTGGATTATTGATGAATTTGTTCATGACATTGACTATAGTAATTCAGGAGAATCATAATTTTCCTCACCTCTCTGAAGTCCTAAATATCCCTAATAATAAATTATTTAAGTATATTGAATAGAGATGTTGACATGTATGAGTCTTTCATAAAAACAAACAAAAACATAATTCTTTCCAAGTTGTATAGGTAAGAATTCCCATCTGAGAACTATTTCTGTTTTATGCCCTGTTTATTAAAATAGAAAAAAAAAGCTTCTTCAGTATGTAAAAGGAAAATACTGCACAATTTAGCAAAATTGGTTGCCAGAATTGATTCACTTAAGTAAGTCATTCATCTGTGGCAAGAAGCATTGTTTCTTTGCTGACACAGGCCCATTGATATCAAACCTTCCAGAATCTGATGTTTGGGAACCAGCCCCACAGAGTGCTGTGACACTGAAGAAAGAGAAGTGGGCAGAGACAGGACCAAACAAATGCAGTTTATTGGGGACTTCCCAGCAGAAGCATAGTCCCTGGCAGCAACCAGTCCAAGTAAATTCCCGAGACTTGAGTCAAGAGGAGAGGGATTGAGGACAAACGTGATCTCATTTATCTTGAGCTTGTGTAAAATAACTGGGCAGATTCTGGACATCGGGGTAAGACATCTCGACATAGAATCACTAATACACTGCTCTACATCTTTGTCTGCTTATGTCTTGCTGGGGGATTGAGTCCTACTCTTGGCAGACCCTGGCACATATCAAAATGACTGCACTTATGTCAAGCTGAGTCTATACACTCAACTAGTCTATAACCGATTAAACTAACAAAACTAACAGTCAAATAATTAAATTTATTCCTTGAGGTAGTATCTATCACTGTAAATTTTTACACATCTAATGCATTATAACAAATATTTCTTCACATAAGAATATTTCACATTTGGTGGAATTTTTTAAAAGTCAAGAATGAATGTTTTATATATATATATATATATATATATATAACTATAACATTATATACACACATATGCATATATAGTTATGATGATCATAGGTTATTTTAAAAATGAAAACTCAGTTATGTTAATTTCTGGAAGTACATGAGGACAGAAGTTTTTAAGAATATGATTCAGTTTTTCAAAGGACTTTTTAAATCTTTTAATTTTTTCCCTAATTTTACAAGTATACTGTGTACTTATCCCTGTCTCTTTCTTTCCTTTCTCCCTTTCCCTCCCTTTCTCCTCTCCTGGTTCTCAAACACTCGCTCCCACCCTCCTGCCCATCTGCTACTATGGGTTCCAGGGTTCCCTCTGGATTGTCTGCTCTTGTAGGGGCTCAATCCTCTGTGACATACCAAGCGGTCACTCCTCAGGTGGAACCACTGATAGAGACATTCCCTTTCACCCATCCTAAGGCTCAGGGAACCTTGCAGAATAGGGAATGTAAGAGCCTAAAGACAGGAAGATCCTTGGAAAAGACATTTCACTCAAGGCAGAGCTGCTGCATCCAGAAACTCACTGCAGTGAGACTTGTGCTTACCAGACCTACATACCCCCATAGACTAGTGTGGATTTTAGGAGAGATAATTACATGCAATCAAAGGACTTTTAATTCCTGGGTCAACATTTCATAAACTTGGCCTCATCTTGAAAGGACCTGAGAAGATTAGAGACAGTGACTGGAATGATCCCTGGAGACTAGGACTTAACTGGTCTGGTTGAGAGCTTTGAGCAGACATCTGGTGAAATGACTGTTCACCAAGGTTCTATCACGACCCTAAGTTATCTGTCCTGCACTCATAATGTGCTTTTCTTTAAAATAGTTCACAGCAAAAACTTCAGTTAGCATGAGAACTGCTGGAGTTCTCCTTTTGAACTGACATTCATCTCATGAATATATATACAAGTATTGTCCCTTTCATCACCTAAAATGAAAATTAAAACATATACAAAGAAAATAAATAGCATAGAATGTACTAAATATTAAAATGTGCTAGCAGCTATTGTGCTGAGACATGCTGGATAGGAATAAATTGTCAATTTTCAAAGCAGAAATCCCAGCAGGATGCTGGGGAAGGTGCAGAGTTCTTAGAGACAAGATTGGATTTATTGGAATGGTGATAGATTATCTCATAAGCTCTTCTAGAGCAAACAAGTGTCCACAATGCAGAAGGCAGCCTGGACCACTCTTCTGTACACATGCAAATGGGGCCAGTGAGCTCATTTAGCAGGCAAAGGTGCTTGCACTGCAAACATGACAACCCAATAAACCCCCAGAACCCATCTAGAAAGTTAGATATTGGAACTTACATCTACAACTCTGTCACTCCTATGACATGATGGAAGGGGGAGAGGGGAATTAGCAAGAAGCTGATATTTCTAGTGTAGCCACAGAGATGAGAGAGACCCTGGCTCAAAAATAAGGTGGAAGGCAAGACCCAACCACTAAAAACTGTCTTCTGATCTTCACATATGCACTGTGGTATGTGTGCATTCACATTCATACACATGGAAAATCAATCTTTCAGAAATATGGAAATTATAGAATGAGAAACAAATAGCAACAACAATTTTTGGAAGAAATTCTGAAGAATTGTACATTGAACCCTAGTGGGGTAGCACTGAACCTTTCTTAACAATGAAAGGCTATTTTCTTTCTAAAACTATTGTAAGAAAGCTTTCTCCATAACTCTTAGATTAGGAAAATACTTGGAGCATTGTCAAAGTGTAACTTTCCAAAAACTAAAAGAAAATACATATATATATATGTATATGTATATATATATCAAATATCATTGTGTTATCAAATAAACATGTGTTAAGGTGTAATCAATTCCTCAGTAATAAAAGAGCCTTTGAAATTGTCAAGACATTTAAAGGATAAAGCAGATTCGAAGGGTTGCAGTTTAAGGAAGACCCAATTGTTCCCTGGATGGAGTATAATGTGTTGGAGCCACAGGTCTCACAAAGGGACTAATAAATAAGTGAAGCAGGATAAGGTACTATGTATGAATTAGGTCATGTCGAGATTCCTTTGCTGATGCTGACAATTAGAAAAATGGAGAATATTACCTAAAGAGTCACGGGGAAAGGCTGGCACGACTACAATAATACTTAACATTGGAAGAGAAATGTCATGGATTAGTAAATTTTATAATTTACTATATATAATGGGTTTTAAGGCTCCATGTAAATCTTTGCCAAATCTAACTCCAGCTGGGCAGAGGTGCCTCTCTGAGGGTTTTCAACTTTGTTTTGTTTACAGGGAAATGTATCCTTCTCATGTCCACAACCACATGCAGTTCCCGTGACTTTTCTGAGTCCCAGCAGTTATCTGACTCTGCCTGGCAGGTTGGAGCAGGAGAAAGCATCTGTGATGTTTCAATTTCGAACATGGAACAAATCAGGACGCATGCTTTTCAGCAAACTTTGGCGTGGTTCAGGAAGTTTGATCCTCTTTCTTAAGGATGGAAAACTCACCCTGAGTCTCTCCCAGCCAGGACAACCCTGGAGGAATGTCACAACAGGTACTACACATATTCCCTAACATCCTACAAACAACCAGAAGATTGTATTTTGTAGTAAGTTGACAAGTGGGGTAACAAAATGCTTAGAAAAGTATGTTTGGCATCTCCTTTGTATATTATTCAGACCATATTGGTATGTTAATCTTTTGTCCCAAAATGATCATTTTCAAAATAAGACAAAATCTTATTATATGTGAAAATATATAATATCTTTAAGCTCTTTTGCCTGATAAACCCAACTTTATCCCAAAGAACCTCAGAGGAGTTCTCATAAACTAGACACTATGCAGAGCTGTTGACTTTTCTGTTCCCTTCCTCACTTTCCCCCTCCTCCTGCGTATTTTTGGTTCAGTAAGTAGATGCACTATGCAGCAGGTGATGGATAACCATTGCGTTGTCCTGAAAGATTCCAGCCAATAGCAAGAATTCTTCTTTTAGTGATTAATGGTAGGTTTGTTTTCCCAGTCAGCTGTATATTTGAGTTCTCTAGTGTCACAGAATCTATCAGTCTGTCTGTCTGTCTGTCTCTCTGACTGTATGTTTGTGGATTTTGGGAAGTTGGATAACAAGATGGAAAGCTGGGTAATCCAACTCATACATCTGTACCCAGGCAAGGCAGAGTGTGCTCAATCTAAGAGATTGGAAGCCTCTGTAATCTCAGTTTCACTCTGAACACCTGAGGCTACCTGGTGGGTTGTTGATTGAGTTCATGTTGGAAGCCAAAGAAGCTGCACCCTGATATTCATGGATAAAAGCAGTGGTGACAGACACACAGGTGCCCTTGCTTCCTCCTCTCCAGCTTTCCTTATTTCACTCCAGTCCAGTGAGTGGTGCCACCTACATTCAGGGCAGGTCTTTCCCTAGCCTACACTGTCGTGGGTCAATCGTCTCTGGGAACACTCCCCGTAGACACAACCAGAGATGCACTTCACTCGTCCTAGGCATCTCTGTCAATTTGACAGCCAAGTCCAGCCTGGCAGACTGGCACATCACAGGATGCTCTCAGCCTCAGCTGCCTTCACTTTTGAAATGGTGAATCCTACTTAGCTTTTCTTTGCAGGGAAAACACTCAAGGAATCAGCCTTGATACTGGGATGACTCCTTGGTGTGGGGCCTTATTTCCAGTCTCCCTTTGATGCTCACTCTGCTTTTGTTGGACAAATGCTTTGCCTATTAGGTTAGGGATTCAAGTTTCTATGACATGCCATAAGGACTCAGACTACAGAGTTCATTGAAATTTTTGAATGGATTTGCAAATTTAGAACAAGGTGTGAGTCTGAAACCAGCATCCTACCAAAATGACATCAAAACCAAATGAGAACTATTCATAGAATAGTTTGGAACGAAGAAAGGATAAAGGAGGCAAGAATATTGTTTGAGAGCAGGAGATGCCATACTCACAAATGAGATTCCTTTTGACTACAGACATACCGACTGTTGAATATTATGGAAGCAAGATTTTGAGAGCTTTTTATGAAGAGTTTAGAGGTTGTAGCCTCATGCCTTAATTTCATTGCTTTTATGTTGTCTCACAAGCTCAGATGTTAGAATCTATACCATCCATATTAGCTCATCACATACATATTATCAAGACAAATGGTAAGATTGCTTCAAGTATGAAGACATTATAGTATCATTTGCTGCACAGTCCATCCTAAGTTTTGCTGATAATTTCCTTTTGTGTCAGAAGGAAACCCAAAAGTTTCTGTAGGTTTTTGACAAGTGAATAGTTAAACCTTGGATTTTATCCAACTTAAAGGCCCACAGAGAGATATGTTGGCTTCTTTGATATCTACATTTCAAAGAAATAGCTTCAAAAAAAGGTTTCTCAGTCAAAGAACTGGAGAAGGCTAAATAAAAATTCTGGCATTTTTTAATAAAGAGGTTTTTTAAATTTGTTTTAAAACTAAGTTTTCATTTTTAGGTTTTGCATTTATGTGTGTGTTATGTGTGCCTATATGCATGCATGTTTGTAAATATATGGATGCACATGCATGTGTAACTGTATGCTGTGGAGGACAGGGTCAGTGTTGAGGTCTTCCTCAGTCACTCTCCACCTTATTTTTTGAGGCAGGGTCACTCGCTGAACCTAGAGATCACTACATTGGATAGACAATCTATTAAACAATTCTGAGGAATCTGCCTTTATCCACCACCGGTGCCAGTGCTACCAAGTGCACCATTTTACATGATCTGAACTCAAGGCTTCGTGTGTGAACAGGAAGAATTAAACACTGAGCCACCTTCCCATTTTTAAAAAGTAAAATTTAGAACAGATTCAGGTATGCCTCAAAGAGATAAAATTACAAAGGTTTTTAAAGGAAATGCTTTCTGACCAGGGAAATGTTCCAAGCAGTAAGGAAGATTGCAGTGTGTTTTTATGCTTGCCTCTTGGTTTGCATTTACTTCTTTCTAAGCCAGTAAATCCAGCGGGAAAAATAATTCCCCAGTATCAAGCACTTGTAGCCAAAAAGGAATGTTTAAATAAAATTACAAACACACGCAAAACCAGCAAATTTGTCAGCGTTCACAGGAAGAGGGAAATAGGCTGTTCCTTTCTTGTAGGGGACTTCTATGGCTGTGAAAAAGTGTGACTTGCCACATGGTCTATTTTCTACAAGTTAATTTCCATTACTACATCGTTGTAAAACAGTCTTGTCAAAGATAAAGGTTTACAACCTTATAAAAATCACCCTTGAGAAGACAGATACTCAGCAATCTTCTCTGTCCATTTAAAAGACCATTTTTTTTTTCTACAGTAGTTAAATGTTACTGCTAACATGTGCCACGCATTCTTGGTTCTGTTAAGTGCTGAATGGGCATTTTCTGCAGTTCTCATTTGCAAAACTGAATTGAATTAGCAGAAGTTCTTAAATCAAGTAACGTTTTGCTTTGGCAGATGGCTTCATGAAAATGATATTTTTGCCTGTAATTCTTGCCAACAAATCATACGGAACAACTGTAAAATGATACCTATATTATATACAATTGCTTAATTAATTTAATAATTTTTAATTAAAGTGTTTATGGGTTCTATTATATATAGTTTTGCTAGGTATAAGTTATAATAGAATGCCAGTTATAACTTAATAGGGAAAAAAAGAAAATATTAGATGAGAATCCACCACATAGTTCATTAGGCAAAAGTGATTCTTGCACAAGCCTGACAATCTGAGTTTAGTACCTGAAAGTCATTTAAAAGTAGAAGGAGAGAACTAACTCCACAAAATTGTCCTGTGATCTCCATACATGCATCAAAGCATGCACATGCCCACATACATCATAACACACACACACACACACACACACACACACACACACACACACCAAGATCTACTTCATGGGTCAAAAGATATTTAAAAAGAGAACACCATTATAAACTTTATAAAACAGTTATAAAAATTACATTTCAAAGTTTTTATTTACCTCATTAGTTAATGAGGCTATCAGGAAAGATGCCAGTTCTACAAACAGTACACTGCAATGAAAACACATACAATGTAAAACTGGTCCATTTCACAGAATGAGAGTGAGAGAAGAAGAAGGGAGAAAAATAATTCATGTTTCTAACAAACAAAATTCATTTGTAAGCTTCTGTACAACAATCATTTGCTTACTTTGATTTTCTACAATTTGCAGTGTTAAATAACTCATAGAAGTTGTAAGTGCAGAAGCCCGAAGAATCAAGTAATCCTAGAAACTGTGTTTAAATAATGCTTGCTTTCATCTTGAAGATGGCCAGTAATTCTGGTTGATGTTAAAGAATAAGTTTTCTTTTACATATTACTTTTACTCTATATAATTTGGAGCTCACTATGATAAATTTTCTCCTATGTTAGTTTTAATCTTGGCCTACATCAGTGCAATGTTAATTTAGTAAGCCAAGTTCATTTTAACCTACTTAGCATCATATATCTGTGATATATTACCCAGTGAAGTAAAACACTGAATACTTTTAGTGATTGTGAGATACTTTAATGTTTAAATTTATCACAAAGGATGATGTTTATAGTATATTATTTCAAGACCAAACTTCACAGGTAATACTAAGAAAATAGATATTAATATAGGTATTGTAAATATGTAATAAACATTGTACTTATTTACAAAGTAGAGTAATAGATATTTTTAAGCATTTAAATTAATTAAATTTAAATCAAGTATTAAATAATCATGTTTAAAAGAATAAACAATTATATATATTCATAATGTATTCATTCTTTAAGTATATGAACATATATGAAGAATTTTATTTTGTCTATTAATTAATAAATCAGTAAGATGTTCTGATCAGCCCAAAGGAGAATTCAGAGTATCATATATGCCTGCAGTTAAGAAATACTGTACTGAATTTTTGGACATGTTTGCGTAGACAAAAATTGTTTTGCTTTACTGCCAGTCTTCTAGAATTGACAGAGCTGGGAAATAGCTCTCACAGTGAAAGCAGCAAATGGGGGCCCCCAACATGGACCACTCAATGATTTTGTTCTTCCATATAGAGCCTTCAAGAATTATTCTTGGAAGGACTGGAGAGATGGCTCAGGGGTTACGCCTCTGCCTTGCAGGCAGAAGGTCCTGAGTTCGGATCCCAGATGCCACGTAGAGACGCCAGGCAGAAGCGGGGGTGGCCTGCGCTTCTGGTCCTGGTAGGGAAGAGCCTGTGAATCCCAGGGCAGAAGGAGGTGGAGGCGTCCATGGTGGTTCCCGAATTCGTCCATGGTTCTACACACACGCACACACACATACATACGCGCGCACACATACATATGCACACACGCACAATTGAATACATAAAAAAAAATTTAAAAAAAAGAATTATTCTTGGAGCTGGAGAGGTGGAGGTTCAGGGAGTTAAGCCTCTGCCTTGCAGGTGGAAGGTCCTGAGTTTGGATCCTAGACCCCCCCCCACGTATAGATGCCAGGCAGAAGCGGAGGTGGCCTGTGTTTCTGATCCTGGTAGGGTAGAGACGGTCCATGATGGTTCCTGAATTCGCCTGTGGTTCTACACACACCCATATACACACATACACACAAATAAACACACACACACACATGCACACACAAACACGCACGTGCACGTGCACAATTGAATAAAAAAAAAAGAATTATTCTTGAACCTCTTAGAATGCCACTGCAATCATCCCAGAAAAGAGATGGTAGGGTTTGGCTAAGAGAAAAGAGGGAGCGATGGGAAGATATGACTTCTAGAGGAAGTGGAGGACAGTTCTCTAGAGGCCCTTCCTTCTTCGTGTCTTCCAAATAGGAGGGAGTGATGTTTTGAACTATAGACTATCTTTTCTGAGTGCTGTTCTTCTGCCAAGGAAGCCATCTTGGAAGACATGGTTTTAAGCCATTTTCAAAGTTATAGTGTTTGCTTCTGGACAAGATAAATCACAACATTCCAGAGTTTCTATTTTGGATCGTGCTGCGGATGAGCAGGTGTCACTGTATGGCCTTAGGGAAACTGGGGCTTGGGTACTGCTGTAAAAAAGCACTGGCACTCTGGTTGTCATATTTATGCAATAAATTCCTTGTCTGTAATAAAAAAGGAATTATTCTTCAGTCAGGTTTATCATTCGATGATCTTTTTCTCCCATTCAGAGTCTTTTAGTTTATCAATTCAGTAACCTAATACTTTAAAAGATTTCTTTTGATCAGAGTCAGTGATGCAGGTAAATTTTTCTTTTGAGGACAGAAGTAAGCTGAATTTTGAAACTGCTGATAAAGACTATTGACATATATTTGAATAATTAAGTTTAAGTGGGACTTTAAGTGTATTATCAGCATTTATGACAGTGACTTTAGAGATGGTAATCATTTTCATCCATGTGTCATAGCAAGGAATCGTTTCATTAAAGAAAGATGTTTTTTTTCCTTCAGTGATAGATCTACATATAGATCATGACTTAGCATTGTGAAGAAGTGATTTTAAGTGGTTGTAAAGTTCCTAATCTGTAGCTGTCTGTAACATGTTCCTTCTTCCAGGTGCTGGACTGGGTGACGGGCTATGGCACTCGGTGGCCTCTTCTGTGACGTGGAATTACCTGAGTCTGGTGGTAGATGGTGATATCGCTACCCAGCCTCTACTGCCTGTGCCCATCCATTCAGGTGACACCTATCATTTTGGAGGTGAGCATAGAAAACTCAAGGGCATGTCTTTACTGTCTTACATTCAGAGTCTCATTGTATTTTCATCAAGTTTATACGAAGAAACAATTTCTCTCTTCCCCACACAAAACTAACTTCCTACCAAATTATTTGATGATGACAATGAGCAAAAAAAGACAACATATGTGCAAAACAGGTTGAGAAGACTTTTCAGTGGGAAACAGAGGAAACATGAATCTGATCATTTGAAAAGAAAGCAATTTAAATTAATGAGATTACATGTATGAAACTGCCAAATATAAGATTAAGAAAATAATTTTATAGTAAAAAATAATTATCTTCAAATACCGTACCCACTGTCTCAATAACTGTAAGAAAATACATTTTAGTTTCACGTAGTAAGCTGAAAACAAGAGGAACTTTTCCAGTATCAAATGTCATAACAACATCTCTGTAATAGATAGTTTTATATACCCAGCAGTTAGATGATAAAATAAAGTGATCATATCATGTGAGGTCATTAACTTGCATAAAATCTTATGATACTAACTTGTACCTTTCTATCCATGCAAGTGTCCATGGGTTGCTGGCTTAGAATCCTTCAGATATAAACCATGAGTAGTATAGCTGGACCATTTATAGTGATTATATCAGTGCCTAGTCCTACCAATTGAAGATAAAAGTCCCTCTTTCCCCACATTCTCACCAAAATTCATTGTTTGTTTTCTTGACAGTCATTATAACTAGAGTGAGAGGGGATCTCAACACAATTTTAATATATATTTCTCTGATTGCTAAGGATATTTAGCACTTTTTCAAACATTTATTGGCCTTTTGGATTTTTTCTTCCATTTTCGTGTGGATGTGTTGTGGAATTATACACAGATGTGTATTGTTGTGTTTGGGTATGTGTTTTGCACATGGGAGGGCACATGTGAGTGCATATGAATGTAGAGGTCTAAGGTGGTAATAGGAAGGATACTTGATTGCTCTTCCACCTTATTCTTTTGAGCCATGTCTCTAATTAAACCCAGAACTTGTCTATAGGATTAGTCTGTCTAGTCAGCTTGAGAAGGGCAATCCCAGACTCAGCCTTCTGGACTAGAGTTACAGGGAGGCTGCCACACTAGCCAGGCCTTTCATATGGGCTCTGGGGATATGAATTCCTCTGCTTGTGCATCAAGTACTTTAACCACTGAACCTTCTCCCTAGACCTCATGTTTCTTCCTTTGAGAACCCATTTATTGATTGGATTTTTTTGGAATTTAGTTTTGGAGTTCTATATGTACTCTAGATATTATGGGTTGATAAGATGACTCAGCGGTTGAAGCTTCTCCTGGTAAATCTCATGACCTGAGTTTCATCCTGGTGGAAGGAAAGAAAATTGTCCTCTGACCTCCAACTGTGTACCGTGGCATGCTTGTGAGTTTTCTCTCTCTCTCTTTCTTTCCCTCTCTCCTTTCCCTCTTTCTTTTCTCTGTTTCTCCCTCTGCCCTTGTCTCAAGTAAAAAAAATAAATATGAACAAATGGACACTAATCTTCTATTGTATCCCTATCTCCCATTTTGCAGGCTATTTATTTTTACTAATTATTTCTTTTGCTGTGCAGAAACTTTTAAATGTCATATCATTTTATTTGTCAATTTCTGGGATTATTTCCTGTGCTATTGGTATTTTCTCCAGAAAGGCTTTGCATCTGCCTATATCTTGAAGTGTTTTCCTCTAAAAATTTCAGAATTTCAAGTTTTATATTTCAGCCACTGATGCATTTTAAATTGATTTTTTAAGCAGTGAAAAATATGAATCTAATATTCAATTTTGCCAGCACCATTCATCAAGGCTGATGTTTTTCCAGTGTGCATTTCTGATACCTTTGCAAAAGGTCGAGTAACTATATTGATATGGTATTTACTTGAGTCCTCTCTTCTATCCTCTTAGTCTATGTGACTGTTTTCTGTGTATTTGGATTCATGAGACACAGCCAATATTATGCTGTTTTTGTTCCTGTGATTCCATGGTACAGTTTTGAGGTATTGGGTCCCTTTGCCCAGCATTTCTCTTTTCTATTTTCGATTGCATTGGCTATTTGCATGAACTCTAGGATTTTTTTCCTTTGATATCCTGTGAAGAATATCACTGGAATTCTTATGGAGATAGTTCAGAATCCATTGGCCACTTTTGCTAATACAGTAATTTTCACAATATTCATTCTGCCTTTCCATGAACATGGGAAATTTTTCCATCTGCTATTATCATCTTTATTTATTCAGTGTTCTAAAGTTTTATTTTAAAGGTCTTTTAACTACTTAGTTAGGTTTTAAATTATTCCTGGGCATTTTAAAGCCTATTGTGAATTTTTTGTTTTTAATCCCAAATGCTTTCTCAGCAAATTTGTTATTGGCATATTAAAAAAGCTATGATTTTGGTATGTTCATTTTTTTAAATAAAAACATGTTTAGCAGATCTAATAGTTTTCTGGAGTAGCCTTTAGGGTCTTTCAAATTAATATCATATCATCTACACATATGGATTTGTCATGGTTTGAAATGTGTCTCCCACAGTCTCATGTATTTGGCAAGGTCATGGCACCTTGAGAGGTGGAGCCTTGCTAGAGGAAGGCAGTCACAAGGGGTGGGCCTTGTGGTAGATTAGTCCTACCCTACCTCCAGGAGAAGTCTGCCTTTTCAGCAAGCACTCTTGCAGTTCTCAGCCTCCAAGATGTTTGTAGTGATGTAGCCTCCTCCAGCTTTGGCCAGCCAGCCATGCCATCTCTGCTTTGAGAGACTGTCCCTTCCCTCTGGAACCGTAAGCTGAATAAACCTCCCTTTCTCCCTTAAGTTGATCGACTTTGAATGTTCTCTCACAGCAATAATTGAGTAACCATTACAGGATTTTTTCTTCTTTTTTTTCTGTTTATGTCCCTTTTCTTTCTCTTATTTATTGGCCTGGCTAAGCTTTTGAACACTGTCTTGGGTAATACCAGAGAGAGAGAGAATCCCCCACCCCCAGGTCAGGTTTCAGAAGGAACTTTCAGCTCTTCTTCACTCAGTAAAGTATGTTGGCCTTGGATTTGGATAAATGTCTCATCGTCTTATTTTGTAGCTGTCTTTGAGCTGAAAGCCAAGTTCCTCAACCACAGAGTGCGTTTTCATACCTTTCTTTACTTGTTTGACAACATATCAATTAACAATACATTAAAATGATTTTATAACTCAGTAGACAGTGGTAAATCTAACTCACTAGTTTTCTATGTGTTTGAACTTATGAGAAATAACAATGTTTATTCTGAATCCAAATCATGACCTAACTTTCTAACATAATAAGCTGGCTTTGAACTCAATGCATAACTCAGCTCTCTGCATAGCTGGGATTTCAGGTCTGTGCTGCCAGATCTGGCACTAGGACATTTTACACATGTTTTGCCATCCAAAAAGTACACACATCAAAGAGAAAATTTGTCTCACCCTTGCCATTTGTAACAGGTGAGATTGTGACGAGACTTTTTTAACATTTACATTGTCGCAATAATCATTTGCCTTTTTAATTTTTATTTCTAAAAAAATATTCTAAACTACTGAATTCTTTCTTATTATTGTGTACCTTGTATGGCAGCTCCACTTTTTCATGTTAAATTAGAATATTTTGTAGTTCTATGTGGGATTGAAGCACTCGATATTAAAAACCTACTAGAATGGAAAACCTATCTAAATATTTCTCTCCAGTCTGTACAAAAGATGTTTTAAATATGCACACATTATAACCCACAAAATACCTATTGAGTAGACATATTAACAAGTTTCTGATAAACAGGGATATCCAACTATATTTCAAAGATGCATTGTTTATATTTCATAAACCCAGTATCTCTTAGATTAATAATTTATCTAGTTAATTAATCTCTTAAATTATTATGACCTATGATTAAAGATAATTGTATTTCATTTGTATTTTCATTTCTTCTACTTGTGTAATGATGCTGATAGGCAAGATTTTTAAATGAAGTCAAACTTCCCTTCAATATTCAACAATTCTTGATATGGAAAATTTAAATCTCAATGTTATTTCTGTTTTTAAAATTCTGAATTCCAGTTGCTCTACTTTGTAACTTGCGTGTGGGTGTGCCAATGGACACTCATTCAGAACGTCAATGGGGGGAAACTGCAGTCTACTGCAGTCTACGTAGGGCAAAGACCATGGAATAGTTTTGCACTGTTCCATTCCTTCCTGTCGTTGTGTCTCTTTCACAGGCTGTGGGGACAACGGCTCTAGCTCTGGATGTGAAAGTCCCCTGGGAGGTTTCCAGGGCTGCCTGAGGCTCATCACCATTGATGACAAAACTGTGGATCTCATTTCAGTACAGCAAGGGGTGCTGGGGAGTTTCAACGACCTCCAGATAGACTCCTGCGGCATCATAGACAGGTAAAAGGAGAGCTGGGTCATTTTCAGCATATCTGAATGAAAGTTTAAAAGGGAAAGGAATGAGGAGAGGGGAGAAAAACTACTGCCCCCCTTTTAATATTATATTTCTTTAAGGGATAAAATAGTTATATTTAAGTGAGGACTAGAAAAATGCTTATTTATATAAATCATCTTTTTCTTTTTCAAATGATAGCAGAGTTAACTGCAAAGTAACTAGTTGAACAAGCTTTAGTTTGTCTCATGTTTACAGATATCTTAAGAGAACATAATTCCTAGATAAGAATTACATTGCTCCCTTTCCCCACCCCGCTCCGCCGGTCGGACGCGCGCACGGTCCAGCCGGGCCTTCATCCACGACCTAGGTAAGCTCCCTCCCTGCCCACCCCCAGAACCTAAGGCCAAATAATTCACTTTAGTGAAAATGAAAGATCTTAAGAGTTAAAACGACAATGCCAAAGTCAAAGTGCAAATCCATGAGAAGCAAGACTCAAGTAAACAAATTTCCCACTGAAGAAATTAATCCCATAATGTTAGACTCCAACCAGAACAAACCCACAGAAAATGGCCATGAAAGCCTGACCCAGGATAACGACTTTCAAAATATGATCATTACCATGTTCAATACTATGAAAGAGAAATCCGGGAAAAATTACATAATCGAATCAATCGCTTTGAAGAGGAACACAACAGACATTTGGAGGAGTGGAGAAAAACAGTGCAAGAAACAAAAACTGGCATAGAGCAGTTAAAACAGACTCAAGCAGAGTTTAAAACTGAGCTACAAGACAAGTTATCTTCAACCCAGAACTCCACACAGAGTCTTATCAACAGAACTAACGAAGCAGAAAACAGAATTTCAGACCTTGAAGATAAAGTGGGAGTACTAACCAGCTCAATGGAAGAGGTCGTTAAAGCCAAAAAGATACTTGAGAGAAATATCCAAGAGATATGGGACACCCTGAAGAAGCCTAACATGCGTATTCATGGAATACCAGAGCAAGAATCTCAAAATACCACCCCTGAGGAAATTTCTCAAACGATCATCAAGGAAAACTTTCCTCATCTAAAAAAAGAGAGGCCCATCCATATACAAGAGGCATTCCGCACCCCAAACAGATACGACCAAAACAGAAGCACGCCACGGCGAATAATAGTTAAAACACTCCACATTCAAGATAAAGAACTGGTGCTGAGAGCTTCAAGGGAGAAAAAACAAGTCACTTTTAAAGGTAAACCTATTAAAATAACAAATGACTTCTCAGTCGAAACAGTAAAAGCAAGACGAGCTTGGAGAGACATACTTCAAGTATTGAATGAGCAAAAATGTCAACCCAGGCTGATTTACCCTGCAAAACTATCCCTCATGATCGAGGGAGAAAGAAAAATCTTCCAGAACAAAGACAACTTGAAGGGATACATGTCAACCAAACCAGGCCTTCAAAAAATGCTAGAAATAATACTCAAGCGTGAAGAAAAAAACAGGCATATCCAGGAGAACAGAAGGCAAGTATAACACCATTAAAAGTGAAGCAATATACTTGTAAAAACTACTAAACATAATAAATGTCTGGAATTAAAAATAATTTCTCCATTGTAACACTAAATGTTAATGGAATTAATTCACCAATCAAGAGACAAAGATTACAAACTTGGATTAAAAATCACAATCCATCAATCTGCTGCCTCCATCTCACCACAAAAGATAGGCACGATCTAAAAATAAAAGGCTGGTCAACAATTCTACAAGCAAATGGAAGCAGAAAACAGGCAGGGGTAGCCATTATGTTATCAGACAAAGTGGACTTCAAACCAAAGAAAATTATAAGAGACACGGATGGATACTACATTTTAGTCACAGGTACAATTCACCAGGAAGACTTCACAATACTGAACACATATGCACCCAATACGGGCCCCTCCACATTCATTAAGAAAACCCTACAGCGTCTAAAGCAAGAAATCAACCCCCAAACGATAATTCTTGGGGACTTCAACACCGCCCTCTCAACATGGGATAGATCAAGAGGTCAAAAGCTTAACAGAGACACTTTGGAACTTAATCAAACCCTGAAAGAAATGGACCTTACAGATCTCTATCGAACTTTTCACCCTCGTTCCAAAGAATACACATTTTTCTCAGCAGCACACAGAACTTTCTCCAAAACAGATCACATGCTGGGCCACAAAACGAATCTACACATATGCAAAAAAGTTGAAATTCTAACCTGTGCCCTATCAGACCACCACGGCCTAAAGCTGGACATCCACAACACATCAAACAAGAGAAAATACACTAACTCCTGGAAACTTAACAATATGATGCTGAATGAGAACTGGATTCAGGAAGAAATTAAAAAGGAAATTCAAGATTTCCTGAAAGTGAATGATAATGAAAATACAACTTACCAAAATCTCTGGGACACAATGAAAGCTGTTCTAAGAGGTAAGTTCCTAGCTCTTAATGCCTACATCAAAAAAATGGAAACATCAGAAATAAACAACTTAACAATCCAGCTTAAAGCTTTGGAGAAACTAGAGCAATCTGATCCCAAAAGTAGTAGAAGAGAGGAGATTAGCAAAATAAGGGGAGAAATATCTGAAATCGAGACTAAGAAAACGATAGAAAAAATCAACCAGTCAAAAAGCTGGTTCTTTGAAAAAATCAATAAGATTGATACACCACTAGCTAAATTAACCAAAAGCAGGAGAAAGAAAACCCAAATTAACAAAATCAGAAATGAACATGGAGTTATCACTGCTGATACCCAAGAAATCCAGAGAATTATAACATCATATTTCAAAAACTTATACTCTGTGAAGTTTGACAACACAAAAGAGATGGATGAATTTCTAAGTAAATACAACCTACCTAAATTGAATCAGGAAGTTGTGAATTATTTAAATAGTCCTATAACATATAAGGAAATTGAGGAAGTAATCTTGAATCTTCCCACCAAAAAATGTCCTGGACCAGATGGATTCAGCACAGAGTTCTACCACACATTTAAGGAGTTAATAATACCAATACTCCTTAAATTGTTCCATCAAATAGCAAAGGAAGGAACACTACCAAATTCCTTCTATGAAGCTGATATCGTTTTAATCCCAAAACCTAATAAAGACTCACTTAAAAAAGAAAACTATAGGCCGATCTCTCTGATGAACACAGACGCAAAGATTCTCAATAAAGTCTTAGCAAATCGGATTCAAAAACATATTAAAAAGATCATTCATGGGGACCAAGTAGGCTTCATCCCCGGAACACAAGGATTGGTTCAACATAGGCAAATCAATAAATGTAATTCATCATGTAAACCAGTCCAAAGTCCAAGACCACATGATACTCTCAATAGATGCAGAAAAAGCTTTTGACAAGATCCAACAGCCTTTTATGATCAAAACACTAAAGACAGTAGGAATGGAAGGAACGTTTATCAATATAATAAAAGCTGCATACAACAAGCCTACAGCAAGGATTATGCTCAATTGGGAACAATGGGAAGCATTCCCACTTCGATCAGGAACTAGACAAGGCTGTCCACTCTCACAACTTTTATTCAATATTGTACTTGAAGATTTAGCTGAAGCCATAAGACAAGAAAGGGACATAAGAGGGATTCCAATCAGCAAGGAAGAAGTCAAGCTATCCCTATTTGCAGATGACATGATCTTATACTTGAGTGATCCCAAAAACTCCACCAGGAAGCTCCGGGAACTAATTGAGAAGTTCAGCAGGGTGGCAGGATACAAAATAAATGTGCAAAAATCAGAGGCCTTCCTATATTCCCAGAATGAAAGAAGTGAAAAAGCCTTGAGAGAAACAATCCCATTTACTGTACCCCCCCCAAATGAAATTCCTTGGTATAAACCTAACCAAGGAGGTAAAAGACCTTTACAATGAAAACTTTAAAACCTTAAGGAAAGAAATTGCAGAAGACACCAGAAGGTGGAAAGACCTCCCATGCTCCTGGATTGGCAGAATCAACATCATAAAAATGACCATCCTACCAAAGGCAACATACAAATTCAATGCTATACAAATCAAAATCCCAAAGCAATTCTTCAAAGAAGTTGACCAAACAATCTCAAAATTCATATGGAGGCACAAAAGACCCAGGATAGCAAAGACAATCCTGAGTAACAAAAACACTGCTGGAGGTATTACCATACCGAACTTTAGTCTATACTACAAGTCCATAGTTATAAAAACAGCCTGGTACTGGCTCCAAAATAGACACACAGATCAATGGACAAGGATTGAAGACCCAGATATAAGCCCACAAAATCACAGCCATTTGGTCTTTGACAAAGGGGCCCAAAAAATCCAATGGAAAAAGAACAGCATCTTCAACAAATGGTGCTGGAAAAACTGGATCTCCACATGCAAAAGATTAAAACTGGACCCGTATTTGTCACCATGTACAAGACTTAATTCCAAATGGATCAAGGACCTTGATATAAGGCCAGAGACTATAAAAACCATAGTTGAAAGGATAGGGAACTCCTCCCTCTAGCTGATTGGGCTAGGCCAACATTTCCTAAACAGACATCCAATGGCACAGTCACTGCTACCAACTCTCAACAGTTGGGATCTTGTGAAATTAAAGAGCTTCTGTTCAGATAAAGAGATTGTCACACGAGCTCAAAGGCAACCCACAGAATGGGAGAAAATCTTCACTAACCACATATCTGATAGAGCTCTACTGTCCAGAGTGCACAAAGAACTTAGAAAACTAAACTCCAAGGAAACCAATGGCCCAATTAAAAAATGGGCTCTGGAACTTAAAAGAAATTTTACCAGGGATGAAATTAAAATGTCTAACAAATATCTTAAAAAATGCTCCACTTCTTTAGCTATCAGGGAAATGCAAATCAAAACTTCCCTGAGATATCATCTCACCCCGGTCAGGATGGCAAAAATCCACAATAAAAACAACACCAAATGCTGGAGAGGATGTGGAGAGAGGGGAACTCTTCTACATTGCTGGTGGGAGTGCAGGCTCATACAGCCACTCTGGCGAGCCGTCTGGAGATTCTTAAAGAAATTAAAGATTGAAATGCCATATGACCCTGCTATCCCACTTTTGGGTATAACCCCCCATACAGCAAAAATTCACCTCGATAGCACAAGCACAACCATGTTCATAGCAGCACTGTTTACAATAGCAAAGTCATGGAATCAACCCAAATGTCCAACAGTTGACGAGTGGATAAGGAAACTGTGGAACATCTATACAATGGAGTACTACTCAGCCATCAAAAATGATGAATTAGTGGAATTTGCTGGGAAATGGATGTCATTAGAAACAATTATATTAAGTGAAGTATCCCAGACCCAGAAAATTAAGTGCTGTATGTACTCCCTAATAGGTGGCTCCTAGTACCAAACCCACCCAGCCCATCTTGAGACACTCATAGGTAAATCTATGTATTACCTAAAGTAATTGCAAGGATTATGAACAGGAGGGATGGGGTTGGAAGGCTACACCAGAAACAAGGAGAGAAGTGACCATGTTACAATAGAGAAAATAGTCCTCCATCAAGGACTGCAAGAAAGTAATGTGACACCTAGTTAAGTTCACAGACATTCGTTCCTGATCATTTACAACTAAGGGGGTATGAACTCACCAGAAGGGGAGGGCATATAGTCGGGCAGATTAAAAAGTAACCATTTTGCAAATGGGTGATTGACCCCTCCCATTGCCAAATGCCATATGACCCTGCGATTCCACTTTTGGGTATAAGTATTACATCTACCCTTGAATGTGGTCTTATAATAAGACTCCAGTTTAACAGCTTTCTGTCTCTGGCCAGGGGGTGACATACATTGCCCATCAGGATGGAGTGAAGGGCATTGCAGGAGCAACAAAACTGCAAAAGAAAATCAACAAACCACTATCCAGGACTTCAGAGACTCTATATCAACCACCTAGAACTAGGCCAGACTAATCTCTCCCCATCCTGAAGCTCAGGGACATTGGCGGAAGAGGGGGCGGTAAGAGTGTAAGAGCAAAAGGATGGGAGGAGCAATGATTTGCAAGATACTCCACACAAGTTAGTGCCAAAGCAATCATAATTGGACATTGCATGCCCGGCTCAATGTCCAACACACTATTGACCTCACAAAGTCTAGCATCTGCTAAAGGCACCAAGATCCTTGGAGGCAAGGGATTGGCAGCCACAGCAGTGTTCCTATGCTTAAGGGTAACACAGGAAAGGGTTCAGGGAAATGCCACTGGGTCCTTGTATGTTATCGGAGAGGAGGCCCAGAGGAGAGTCAGGCATGCACAAGAAAGGACTCTGGGAATTGGGGCGGGAGGCACGGGGGTATGGGGTGGGAGGGGTGAGGGGAGAGAGAGCAGGGGGTTCGGGGGGAAGAGGAGGGAGGGAGTGAACTGGTGTACCTATTAAGTTTGTATGAACTGAAATAATAATAAAAATGTATTAAAAAAAGAATTACATTTAATAAAGAATAATTTTCCCCATGAAGTTTGTTGATTTGTAGGAAAAACTTGATTCAAAGTTGAAAGGCGTATTATAGAAGTTGGCCCAGTTACTCTCGTTCTTGCTTGTAGGTTTAACATTCCTGATATCGCTAGGACTGCATTGCTAGGGAACCCCAGGCTGAGCTGTGGAAGTTTAGGGACACCTCTTTGCATGAATCTCTCAGCCTTTCTGACTCTGTGTGTGTCTATGTCTTTCTCTCTCCCAGAAATCAGTCCATGCCCTCTCTCTTCAAAGAGTTTATAAGCCATCCCCCAACCCCATGGGCTGTGTGACCTAGCAACTCCTATCTTAGAAAAAAAAATGTTCCCCCGTGGGAATTGAGAATAAACACTTTATAATTGTACATATTGCAATCAATTTTACTAGCCACAATTGTTACTTGGGACAAAAAATAGTTATGTTGAAAATTCTCTCACAGATATGCATCATCATTTGCAAGTGAATATATTATATATAATGTATCATTGTTATCCCAAACTCTTGACAGTAGACAGTAACCATTTTCCGCATGTATTTTATTTTCACAGCAATCTAGCTTGTGGTACTTGATTGATCAAATGGGAATCACAATCATGTTTACTTTCTTGTAGGTGTTTGCCCAGCTACTGTGAGCATGGGAGCAAATGTACCCAGTCCTGGGATACCTTCTCCTGTGACTGCGAAGGCACAGGTTATGTTGGAATGACCTGCCATTCCTGTAAGCTTCACCCCTCTTTGTCTTCATCTCTGTGTCTTTGTGATTGCCTGGTCATCTCACTGTCATTAGTTCTGTGTATTTGCTGGTAAATTTGTGAACATATCAGGATAATAATTTAGCACCTAGCTAATTTCTAGTCCATTTTAACTCAGATTTTTTTTATTCATTTATTGCCTTAGTGCTTCAGATTGAAGCTAGTCTGGTACAGCCTACCATGAGCTGTGCCACTGAGCTACACTGCCAACCTCATTTAATGCAAGGGCAGAGAGAGAGAAGTTGGTGAGTAATGGCAAAAAAATAAGCACAACAGAGAAACAGAGTAGAGGGAATGAACTGTAGAGATGGCTCAGTGGGTAAAGCGCTTGCCATGCAAGCATGAAGATCCAAGTTGACACCCCCAGCATCTACATAAAATGCTGGAGCCAGGGAAATGCACCTATGATACCAGTACTAGAAAGAGAGATGGAGGCTTCCTGTGGCTTTCTGGCTAGCCAATCTAGCGAAATTAGTGAATATAGGAATGAGAGACCTTGCCTTAAAAAAGTAAAGTGGAGTGTGATCAAGGAAGACAGCCAAAGTCAACCTCTGGCCTTTGCAGGTATGCACACACTTATGCACACGTATGTATATATACACACACACAATATGTGCATGCATGCACATGAGATAAAAACACATGCAGAAAATTATATTTAATCAAGAATGCACAGTCATAGTGGAGTGATAGCTCAGGGGTTAAGACTCTGCCTCTCAAGCAGAAGTTCCTGAGTTTAGATGTCAGGTCCCACATAAAAAAATTCCAGGCAGGTCAATGACACCCCCCCAAAAGTCTAGCATGGATCATAGGCACTAGGATCCTTAGAGGCAAGAGATCAACAGTAATAATAGTGTTCCGTAATAAAGGGAAGCCCAAGAAAAGGCTCTGGGCAATGCCACTGAGTCCTTACACCTCACTAGAGTGAAGGACTCAGAGGGAAGTTTGACATTCACACTAAAGGATGCTCCAGGGAATGAGAGGGGGGAAGGGAGGGAGGGCACTGAGAGAAAGGGAGGTAGGGGGGTGAAAAGAAGGGGAAAAAGAGAGGGGCCAAGGGGGATTGGGGAGAGGTGGAGAGAATTTCTGCCAGGCAGAAATGGCAGAAACCTACACTTCCGGCCCTTGTTATTAGAGCCTTCAAAATCTCAGAAGAAAGCAAAAAGGAGGTGGAAGCAATCCGGGATGATTCCTGATCACTCTTGGTCCTCCACAGTGACACACCGTGCCTTCTCTCTCTCTCTCTCTCTCTCTCTCTCTCTCTCTCTCTCTCTCTCTCTCACACACACACACACACACACACACACACACACACACACACACGCAAAGTAAATAAGTTTTTAAAAAAGAGGCACTGTCTTGCCCATCTTCCAGGAGCAACCAAGGATGTGCTTTCTTGCTGTGGGGGCGCTGTGACTGTGAGAACTGCATTATGGAGCAGACCCACCTCCTATGCAGAATCATTAGTCAGAACACAAAGATGGGTGTGAGCGTTCAGTGCAAGTGCTCTTGATTAAAAAAAGAAAAAAGAATGGTCAGTCTAGTATCTTGTTCCTCTAGTTAAGTTTGAATTCATAAAACTTGTTCAGTGAAAGAAAGGAAAAGAAAATAATCGTTTTACCAGACTCTCAAATTTAAATGTAATGAAATCAAGGATTTAAAAATGAACACTGGGTAGATGTAAGGTTTTAGAAGAGGCAATTAAATTCTTTTACAGCTGTGATTTTTCTTGGTGGAGATGATGATGAATAACTATAAAAGTATGCTTGTATTAAATACTTACATTGTCTATACTTGTCCTTTCCAGTGATTATGTGAATTAACTCACTAAATCCTAAGGGAGTTTCAGGAATAAAGTCCTGTTATTATAATCAGTGCAGAGCTGAAAGAGCTTAAGTAACTCAACAGCAGCTAGTTGGTGGCACAGTGAGGAAATGAACTAAGAAATTTTGTTCCAGAATCTTCACTTTAAATTGCTTGAAGGGTGGAACTTGTTCCAATTATAAAATCTTGGTCTTTCCAAACCTACCAAACTTAAATGTCAGGATGGGTCTGTTCTATGAACACCCTCTGTCAGAAACATAGATGGACATGTTTGTGGCTGTCCATCATGTCAGAATGCATTGGATGATGCTAAATTTCTGTGCTGTATTGCATGCCTTGGCCGAAGTTTGCAGGAAGTCCCACTTTCTTTTGATTGGTGACTACTGGAAAACTCGTGTTCTTTTCTCCTATCTTAAGTGATAATATTAGCTCTTCAGATCACACATTCTCTCTGTCTCTCTCTCTGTGTCTCTCTGTGTCTCTCTGTGTCTCTGTGTCTCTGTCTCTCTCTCTCTCTCTCTCTCTCCTCTCTCTCTCCTCTCTCTCTCTCTCTCTCTCTGTCCTGACTGGTTGTGAAAGAGCTAAAGCAGCCCAGCAGCAGTATCTAGTTCAAGTAACATGTTCCCAGTTTTTGTAGTTAGAGGAAAAAATACTCAAAAATCAAGGCATTTTTTCAAATATATTGGCGGAGACCAGGCAGGTGTCAGATGTTATCTGATGACATTCTTAGATTTGGGATTGGTAAAGCTGGTGTTCTGCTTAGTGTTGTCCAAAAGGTTTAACCTGATTGTCATGGGGTGGGAAATGAATGTCTGTTAAGGATATTAAATATAATTTTGATACTGGTTCAATAGCACTTCAATTCTTCACAGTCATCTTGCAAATCTTTATAATAAGTGTGCCTTTGTTTTTGTGTATGAGGGTTTCATTTTATACTATGTATCTCCAATAATTTTTTCTAAGAACTTCTTCCATCCAATTTACCCATCATGGGGTGTTTTAATTTCCTTTCTAGCTTCTGTAATTAAAAAAATACCCTGAAAAAAAGCAACTTAAGAAGGAACAATTTAGTAGCTCATGATTCTAAATTCTTATGGCATTCCATGACATAGAGGTCCTGTCTGCAGGAGATGAAAGAACCTGACTCAACAACACATGCAGAATCAGAGCAGAATAAAAAGAATAGATGAATGCAATGCTTGCTTGTTAGTGCCTAGCTGCCTTCACTTTTGCACAATTCTAGGTCCTTTTCCTAGGCAGTGGTCCTACCCATAATGGGCTTCAACCAAGACAGTTCCTCATAGCATGATTTATCACGGGGTCATTTTTGCTTGACATATCGGCCTTAGCGATGCTCAGATTTAAGAATTCTTATGACGAAACAGTTTCCAGTGGTTAAAGTGATTGCCTTGAAAACACAAGGACCACAGTTCAAGCCCTAGAACTCAAGTAGAAAAGCCTGACAAGGTGACACATACTTGTAATTCCAGTGCTGGGGAAGCAGAGACTGAAGGATCTGAACTCACAGTCAGACTAGTCTCTTTGGTGACCTCCAGGCCAATAAAAAACTCTGTCTCAAAAAAAGTATATGGTATATGAAGACCTACATGTTAGGTTGTACACACACACACACACACACACACACACACACACACACACACACACACACGTGCACCCCCTACATGCATATACATGTACACACACACAAGAAAAAAAAAGAATCAGATCTCTAAATATACTATTTTGGGGAAAAAAAGCGAAAAATAAATTCCATAACCTTCCCTTCAATATTCCTATCCACTATAATTAAAGCAAGACAAAAGCAGACAAACAAACATCTATTTGGGGCTAGTTAGAATTGCAATCCAAGAAAACCAAGATTCCAACAATCTTGAAAAATGTGTCCTGAGGTTCTGTTAAATGGTCACTGTGTGTGTAGACAAAAGAAGAACAGAAAACATCACTCATTGTGTGAGAATTATGATTGATGCTTCTTATTTGTAAAAAAGAGGTGGTGTTAGTCCCTCGGAAATTTGGAAGAAAGGAGTCTGTATTATCAGAAGCCAGCAAAGGTCAGCATGCATGGGAGTGAGGGAATTGGCCTGTCTGCATCCTCTTTCATAGGCTCAGCTTTAGATACAACTGAGATCTTCCAACAAAACAGGTCTTCTGATTCCATCTGATGTGTCTGAACCAATGCCCCTCTGTCCGTCTGTCCGTCCACCCATCCACCCACCCACCCATCCACCCACCCGCCCATCACCCACCCACCCATCCACCCATCTATCTATCTATCTATCTATCTATCTATCTATCTATCTATCTATCTATCTATCTACCTACCTACCTATCTATCTTCCTCCCTCTCTCTCTCCCTCCCTTCCTCCTTTCCTTTCTCTTTTTCTCCTAATCCCATATTTTGGTAAAAAAATTATTTTCACAAATGGAAATACTCAATTATGTCAAAAGAGATAAATATTATGTAGGGACATTTTCATAAACATCTTTGTTGTTTTGAATTTGAATTTACAAATACTTAAGGAAATTCCTTTTTAGAATCAGCTTTAATTATTTCTTTTTTAAAATTTTTTTATTATTTATTCAATTGTGCATGTATGATTTGCGTGTGTGTGTGCATGTATGTGTGTGTGTGTAGAATCATGGACGAATTCAGGAACCATCATGGACCACCTCCACCTCCTCCTTGTTTACTCTGCCCCGGGATTCACAGGCTCTGCCCTACCAGGACCAGAAACGCAGGCCGCCCCCGCTTCCGCCAGGCGTCTATACGTGGGGTCTAGGATATGAATTCAGGACCTTCCACCTGCAAGGCAGAGGCTTAACCCCTGAGCCACCTCTCCAGCCTCAGCTTTAATTATTTCTAAAGAAGAGAAATTGTTGTCGTATAATCTTTAAAACGTTCATTTAATTTGATTTTAAGTAAGCAAAAGCTATGTAATTACTGAATAATTTAAAAGCATATTACAGCATACTAACTGAATAATACCAGATTACTTAGGTATCTTAAAGCTAATGTTTTTAATGTTCTTTGAATATTAGGCTACTATAGGCAGAATGAAAATCCATTATTGAATTCAACACTTACTTCTCAAGTATAGTAGCCATGAGTTAGAACAGAACAGTGAAGTAACAGTATGAATGGGTCAGATTTCTGGAACACATCCAAAACTGTGCCTCAGAATTGTCATCCTTTTTTTGTCTAAAAGCTTAAAGAAAATCCAGTTCCTAGATATTGCCAAATGACTGTCTATTGAATGTGGAGGTGCTTACCTTCTGTAACCTCTGTCATCTTGCATGTGTGAGAATGTGTGTGGTATATGTGTAGGTATATTCATGCAGAGCCTAAAGAAAGAGGGTACCTCACTGAACCTGGAGCTAGACTGGTAGCCAGCATGTTCCAGTAATTCCCTTGTTATTATTTCCACAAAGCTGGGGTTACAAGTACACACAACCATGCCTGGCTTTTTACATGGGTGTTAGGGATTTGAACACAGGTCGACATACTTGCAGAGCCAATGCTCCTGTCTGCTTAGCCATCTCCCCCAACTCATTCACTTGTGTCTTTAATCACCAGTCACAGTGTTTACCTTTTCTTCAAAATAGAAGCACCTACAAAAATATTTATTCATCACCTAACATTGAACTCTTAATTTTATCTGAACTTGTTAATTTCCTCCTTCTTTGTTAAAAATCAATTTAATTTTGACAGTGTGATAATTTTTCTTTTGTGTAATCAAACTGCTAAAAATGATGTTATGATAGGTATCGTGTGTCTGTAATTCAGAAAGGGAAGCCTTTTGGACACTAATAGAAGATACTGAGGGACTCACTGTTTCTGATGGATGGTGTTCCCCTGCAGCCATCTATGAACGGTCTTGTGAAGCCCACTGGCACAGAGGGAACCCTTCTGGACTTTACTACATTGACGTGGATGGAAGTGGCCCTCTGTCACCATTTCTCGTGTACTGCAATATGACAGGTATGTTAACCACTTTTAGATTTATATAAGGGCTGTTTATACATTGCGGGGTTCTGCAACCTGCATGCTTACCTCACTATCCTGATAGGTACCAGAGTAGGATCAGCAGGAACTGAATCAGACTGGGTCAAGAGGGGATCTTGGAAAAGCTGAAACCAAGTCACATGTATTATGGAATTTAATCCCTTACACACCATGAAATGGAGTGACGTCTGTACACTGTGCAGAGTGATAACATCAATAGTGACATATAGACTATAGGTGCAAGATCGACAATAGGTGGGACCACCAACAACAATACAGCCAATCCTTAGACATATTTATAGGCCCTGATTGCTCCATTCATTGAGAGGAAAGAATAGGCTGCTAACAGGTCAAAACATGGTGATACAATTATACTGATAAAGCTCTGTGCTCATCCTTTAGAAGTGCTAATTAATATCTACTTGGCTTCCAAAGAACAGGAACAAATATATATATATAAAAAAACCTCTGCCCTTGATCCCAATTTGAGACAGGACAAGATCCATCCCTGCCCCTTGCACAAAAGTCAACAGGAGTCAGTCTTCAACTATGCTGTCATAGGAGGTACACAACTATGTTGGCAGAGGAGACATACTGCAACTGAGACCATGAGGAATGCCCTTGGCATCTGTCTTCAAGAGATGGAGACCTCAAGCTAGAGTGTTCCCTACATACATAGTTTCAGAAATTTACCTCATTGACAACATTATTAAAACATGCAGTTTGATGATTGTGTGACATTAAGTAAAATATTACATATTTGTTAGTATTGTTGTTAATAAAATTTTCTTGTCTTATTCAACTAGGAGATTTAAGGCTCTGCCAGGTCATCCTTGTGGCTCCCATACTTACATATTCTTACAACTCATAACAAAACAGAAGTTTCCAGAGTACTATGAAATCACACACTTGTATATATTAGTATTTACATATGTCTTTAATAATTGAATGATCTTCACAGCATGCACATCAATTTTTACCATAATGAAAGAGATTTGATTTTTTTGATCACTGGATATTTTAAACTATTCCTGGTTTAATGAACATTGCTTGATTATGTAAAAATCACATTAAAATTCCACATAGATAATTAATTTTTACAGAAAGCTGCTCTTCTAACTGTTCGGAAAGAAGAAATATGAATTAAAAAGTTCTCGCTATAATACCAAGGTAATGTTCTAGCTGTATAGATTTGGGCAATGATTAGATGGTCAAAAAAATGAAGAAAAAAAGAAAACAAATGAAAGTGCATAGAAATTAAAATGGCTTTCATAAAGAATGCCAAGGAATATTAAGACAAGGAAAGTTTGGACAATTCAGAACCTTCTGCACAGCAAGGTGCTGGAGATTATGAGACAGAAAAGTCCTTGCAAGAGGTATTCAGAGTCTTCAGAACTCCTGAATCAGATAATATGTGAGACTGTTTCACCACCATTACCTTATGCTTGTAACTTTTCCCAGGAGCTATTAGCATCCTTCATCTCTTTAGGTCTCAGCAAAAATCAAAAGACTCCACCAAGCTCACGACTTAGCATAATTTTGATCTCATCACTGCTTTTATTCAACAAGATATGGTCCAGTCATACAAATCAAACAATGGCAATTGGAAAAGGTCAATAGTCGGAACACTTCCAGAACTTGGTGGTGAGACCCACAGCTTCAGTGTGGCTTGCTTAGGAACTGGGAAGTCATAACTGTCTTACCAAGCAAAAGACTGAACAAGGGCTGGTGAGTTGACTCAGTGAGCGAAGATATTTGTTACCAAACTTGATGACCATAATTTGACCCCAGGAATCTATGGAAAGGTAAATGGGGAGAACTGACTCTAAGAAGTTGTGCTCTTGACTTTTCATGCACAGCATGGCAGACACACAGCACATACATGTATACACATTTGATCATACACACACACACACACATACACACACATACACACTAAATACTTTAAAAGACAATAAAATGAAAAGTTAACTCATACAAAGTAGAGCAGAGAAGTGAAGTTTCAGAGCAAACTACTTGCCCTCCCTTCTCCCCCACCCCAAATTGGAGAGACAGACAAGTACAAAGAATCACAACTTATCAGAAATTTTCATGGGAACCAGAGGCAGGGTATACACTGAAAGTGACAAATTCTGAGGAATTAGTAGGGACAAGGCTAAAACTTCCAGGGATACCTTATTACAAAAGAACCCCACACTTTTCTGAACTTGCCTTTTAGGAGCTTGACCAGGGTCTCACAGTGAAAAACTACAGAAAAAAGTTTGTTTGCATCTACAAGAGGAAGAGTGTGAAGAACTATCCTGAAACATCAAAACATTCTGCACTTCTTTCTCTTAAAAATATTTTATTTGCTTGTTGGAGGAGCAGAATGCATACCACAGCATATGTGTGAAAGTCAAAGGACCAACTTTTGCAAGTCAGTTCTCTCCTTTCACCATGTGGGCTTCTGGGGATCACATTCAGGTTGCCAGGTTTGTGAACCAAGAGCCTTATTCACAGAGCAGTCTTGCTGACACTACCCTCCCCCCACAATTCTCTCCTCCTTAGCAAGAGTGTCTCTCAAAATAAGATTTTTTTTCTAGACTCTGAACCACTTTTGTTTCACAGAACCTAATGAGGGGGCACTAGCTCCACCCCTCTCCAGTTATCCTGCTCCACTTATGGGTGGTCAAGAAAGGCCGAGAAGCACATAGGAAGTCCACAGTGCAGGAGCAGAGGCAGACAGAATGCTTCTTTCTCTGCATTATACTTATATCACTACAGGTCTCTTTACAGCTATTATTTGACCTAAAACATCATGTCCATCTTTCACAAAAAATCTCAAAGCATGTTACAGGTAAATAAATATATATACATACATATATACATGCATGCTTACATTTATACATGAACATAATATGCATGTATATGTAGCTTGGAAAGACAGCATTAGAAACTGACTCAGAGTTCTCAGGCAGGGAATTTAGCCCCATGCTGACTAATGTGTTGAAGGCTGCACTTAATAAAGCAGATAGCATATAAGAGTGGAACCATCTAAGAGGTGAGATGAAAATTTGAAGAAGTGAAAGTGATCAATAACATGGGGACAATAAAAAAATTAATGTCCTCAATGGGCTCATCACTAGGCCAGATAGAGCAAAAGAAAGAATCTCTAATCTTGGATGCATCTTAGCAGGAACTCCCAAAATCAAAAAACAGTTTGAAAATAAAAGGACTGGAAGGAATAACCTAATACCCCAAAACTGCAGGACAAGGACAGAGATTAGAACTTCCAAGTGAGTGGAGTCTTCAAAGGAGAAATAGAAAAAGGAACAGAAGCAACTTTTGAAGAAATGATGACTGAGATTTCCCATAAATTAATGTCAGACATGGATTAGTTACTTTTTCAATGCTGTGACAAATTATCAAACAGAAAAAAAAAACCTTAAGGGAGGAAGGATTATGAATATCACCTCCCTGTTTAGGGGCTTTCAGTTCATCAGGGCAGGGAAGGCTGGCTGTGGCAGCAGGAGCATGTGGTGGAGGCATCTCACATTTTGGTGGATCAGAACACAGCTCAAGCCAGAATCAGAAGCAGGGCCATTCTCATGCCTTCCCCCACCCCCGGCTCCCAGTGACTTACTTTGGTTACCCATGTCCCAAGTCTCAAGGAATCACGGCTCCCTGATACAACACTACCAGCTGGAGACCAAGTGTGCGACACATGAGCCTGTGAGGATATTTTTCCTTCAACTACAGACATCAAGTGACAGATCTGCAAAGTTCATTAAAACAGGACAATACAAACAAAAGCAACAAATGCCCGTCTGATCACATGTATTCAGGTCATAGAAAAATCAAAGCCTAAAACATATGTCAAAATAAGTCAGAAAAAATGCCTCACAGAGCAGCAAAGGATTTATCATCAGAAACCACCCAAGTTAAAAAGAGTGGATGGAGTATGAGGTTTTAGTAGTCAAGAGAAAGAAAGCAAACAAACAAAACAATAAAACAAAAAAGCACTGAATTTAAAATTCTTTACATGTGAAATTGTCATTGAAGAGTAAAAACTTAAAGTTGTATTTTCTCATTAAACAAAAACAAGAGTCAGTTCACCAAAAACCAGATATACTTATTTCCGTCAACAGGGAATCAAGGACATTTTTTTTTCTTTTTCTTCCTGGGTACTTAAGAGTGTGCCTAACAAGTGTTGCAGATTTCATATGATTTGTTAGCATTTTTATTCAAATACTGAATATCTTCAGAAAATCATGGCATTCAACTAGTCTTAAGTTGGACATTTATTTGAATCTTAGGGGCAGAATTAATAGTCATTCTCCTTCATGCCCAAGTAGTGGGCTTCGGGGATGAGACCACACCAGCTTGGTCTGATTCAATACACTACTGAAATAGTCCCACATTTAATCATGGTTATGTAGTTCTTCATGGTTATGTAACTTCTTCAGCTTTAATTCAAGATCCAAACCACCAGACATCACCAACTACACATTTTTCCCATTGTGCAGATTACTTAGAACTGTAAGTCTTCTTTATAAATTCGAAAGGTGTATTAGGTGCTGTTTATGAGATTTCCCTGTGCCAAAATTCAGATATCTCATAACATCCTTAGATTTTATTTTGCTCTTTGGAAAGGCAGTTTTATAGATCTGTACTCTGTTTCTCCTCTGATTTACTATTACTGTTTTAACCATCCTGACCACAAATCCATCGAATTGACTACCAGCTTTATGAACTCCTCAGGACTATCTGACCATGATTACAGTCAAAAAATGGCACATGGGTGACTGTCTTCACTGTCTGAAAATTTAACTTTCTGTAAGGTTGCTGTTTGTTTGATTTAATCTATGGGAAAATTTGAAGAATGTCAGGCAGGTGGTTCACAAAATGTAATGCTTTTATTTTTATCCAAAAGAAAGAGAGAGAGAGAAGAGACAGAGAAAGAGAGGAGAGAGACTGAGTCAGAGTAGTGGTGTGTGTGTGTGTGTGTGTGTGTGTGTGTGTGTGTGTGTGTGTACCATGGTGCATGTGTGGAAGGTCAGAAGACAACTTTCACAAGTCTGTTCTGTCCTTCCATTTACCATGTGGGATGAGGAGATTGAACTCAGGTCACCAGATTTTCATACAGGTGTCTTTGCCCGCTGAGCCATTTCCCTTCCCTGTTTTTAAAATTTGCCAAATTAAAGCAAAGGAACAAAGAACACTCTGTGTGTGTGTGTGTGTGTGTGTGTGTGTGTGTGTGTGTGTGTGTGTGTGTGTGTGTGTGTGCATACGTATGTGTGTGGGCATTGATAAGCATGTGTATGGAGTACCAGAGGTGAACTTCAGTATCGTTGTCTAGGAGCTATCCACTTGTTTAAGGCAGTGTCTCTAATTGATTTGGAACTCAACAAGCACTCTAGGCGCATGAGTGAGCTCCAGGAAATCCAACTATCTTGCTGGGGCATGGAGAAGCAGACATAATCTGTTTAATTTTAATAGCATCACTGTTCTCCACAGTCAGTGAGAATATGGATCACACCATTCCAAAATGCATCTTTCCTGAATATATTTAATTAGGGAAATAGATACACAGATGAAGAAAATGATTTAAAAAAAGATTTCTAAAAAATTTATTAAAAAGATAAAACCACTGTAAAAGGTAGTTAGGGAACTTCAAAGTTATTATTTGCATGTTTTGAGTTGTGATGTCAGGGAATTTTAAACATCAGGACTCCTGATACACTCTTTTTTTTCTTACAATCTTGAGTTCTGCCTAGTTATATTGCTATACAAATCTCCCAACAAAATGGTGGGAACTCACATTAGTATAGATATCATTTTAAGAATTTAATTATACATTTTAAAATTTTTTACCAGTTCCCTCCCTCCCCCCTCCTCCCCCCCCCCTAGTGCCTCCCCCCCAATTCCCAGAGAGGCCTTTATTGTATACGCCTAACTCTCCATTGGGTCCTCCTCTCCGATGACATATAAGGGCCCAGTGGCATTTCCATAAGCCCTTTCTCTTGTTCCCCTTAAGCATAAGATCACTACTATGGCTGTCAATCCCTTGCCTCCAGGGGTCTCGGTGCCCTTAACAGATGCTAGACTTTATGAGGGCAACAGTGCGCTGGACATTGCGCAGGGCATGCAAAGTCCCATTACGATTGCTTTGGCCCCAACTATTGTTGAGAATCTTGCAAATCGTTGCTCCTCCATCCTTTTGCTCTTACAATCTTACCGCCCCCTCTTCCGCAAATGTCCCTGAGCTCCAGGATGGGGAGAGATTAGGCTGTCCTAGTTCTATGTGATTGATATAGTCTCTGAAGTTCTGGATTGTGGTTTGTAATTCATATTCTGCATGCTTAAGTTCATGCATTCCTGCAGAACCCTCCCACTCACTGATGTCTCTGCCCCATTTCTGCATAGCCGACTCTGCGTGGACCTTGATGCGGCACAGTGGGCCCAGCGAAGTGACAGTTTCCAGTGCCCCAGGAGCGCAAGCCCGCTCAGCAGCCTTCGTGTACACAGCAGGTACAGGGCACCTGCGTGCTGCCATGCAAGCTGCAGATCACTGTGAGCAGCAGGTGGCTTTGCGCTGTAGGACGGCCAGGCTCTTGGCACCAGGTAAGGGTGCAGCTCAATGCTGCAAGGAAGCTGAGGCAAAGCTGCCGCAGAGCAGCAGGTCACAAGATGCTTGTCCAAGGAGAAGGGGTGAGGGTCAAAGTCATTCATTTGTGGTGTTTAGTTCAAAGTCTGTGTTCTCTGCCAGTCCCTTCAGGTCCCAGGTCCTGGACTCCAGCATTGGATAGTTAACTAAGGGATTCAAGGGAAAGGTAGAAAGAGAGCCAACTTTTCAGGGAGTGACTTGGAACAAATCCAGGAGAGCACATCCTCCTGCAAGTCAGTGAGCAACCTCCCAGTCCACGACCTGGACCCTTCCCTGCAGGACTAATGTTTCACAGAGCATTGCTACCTATTGTCCTTTGGTTGCTAGACATCAGGACAAGTGTAGACCAGAAACAATAAATCATTTTAAATGTGAAGGACAGGTGATTGAGAGTGAAAATAGGGATGTACACGCATCCTTCATTTGCATGTCTTATGGCTTATCATGTCTTACTGTCACAACACACCTGTGGGGAATTTTTAAAATTTATTTATTTAGTTTTAGTTTTGTAAGCTATCAAGTACTAATCCCTTCTTCCCGTCATCCTCTCTCCCTCCCATATTCCTCCTTTCTCCTCATCAATCCTTTCTACTCCTTCCCACCTTCCTGCCTGGCTGTTTCAATGGATCCCAGGGTTCCCTCTGGGTTGTCTATGTTTATGGGGGTTCAGACCTCTGTGTCACACCAAGCTGCCCCTCCTCGGGCCATCCCACTGATAAGGACATTTCCTTCACTCATCCTGCTCCAGTCTCTATGGTTTCCATCATGTGTTCTTATCTCTCTTCAGTTCCTCATAGTCAATGGGGGCATGTTGTATTTCAGTCATTCTGCAGGTCTGGTAAGTCTTACTGTAGTGAGTTCCTGCATGCAGCATCCTTGCTTTGAATGGAATGTTTTGTCCAACAGTGGATCTTCCCATCTTTAGGTTCTTACAGTCTTACTGTCTCCCCTTCCGCAAGCTTCCCTAAGCTTGAGGAACTAAATCAATAGGGAAAAACAGCCAATGAACCTATATGTAGGAAGACAGTACACCAAATTGCTCTATAATAGCTCCTATTATACTCATAGTTGAAGAGCAAGTCATCTTCTACAAGAGAGGTAGAGAATCTCAATGCCCTGGCAGGATGGAGCCTAGGCCTGTAGAAGAGCGGTGAAGTGGAACAACAACGGCCACTTTAATGCAGAATACTGGTGACCCAGCAATGAGCATTCTCTATCTAGGTACCGTGCCTGGGACCACATCCAGTCACCACTCCCTGGCTACCACTATTTTCTATCTTGTTGCTTTTATGATCTCTGCTTTCATTTAAAGAACACTGTATAAACTGAATCCTAGTGTGTGTAATCTGTGAAGTTGCCTTTTTCACCTGGCACATTCCCCCAAGTCTTCACATTAGTGTAGGTATCAATAATTGTTACATCACAGACTCTAGCTATTTCTTTCTCTTTCTCTCCCAGAAATCAGGCCAGACTCCTTTTCCCCCTGCAGCTCTTTCTCTGGGACAGATGGTTGATAAAATGTGCTGTGACCTAAAGGATCTTACAAAGAGTTCAATTTTATATTCTCCCCCTTCTGGCTGCAAGCAAGCTCAAGATAACCTTGGATTGCCGCTTTGCTTTTATGTAGTCCCTGCCTGCTTTGTGACTCCTGTCCTGTAGACCCAGCCAGACTAAGCCAGACTAGAAACTTGTGAGAGTCAGCAGCTCCCTTTGTCCTAGGGGATTAGAAGGAAAGGCTCTCTTTACGGATGCCTGTGCTGAGGACATTATCTTAACTCCTGACTGGCTGTGGCCATGAGATTACAATTCTAATAAAGCTCTCCTCTGAAAGGTCATTGGCCCTGCTCTCCTCCATGAATTTGCTTTTTTTTTTTTTTGTAATTTCTAACAGTAATCTGCTTCTTTTCATTGCTGAATAGTAATCCATGCTGTGCGTTTACTCACAGAAAAGCACCTGAGTTGTTTTGGAGTTTAGAGACTTGATGAATGTGAGACCTTAACTGTCATTGAGATAAATGCCTGTGGGTGAAATTGCTGGATTGCAGAGTGATTTAATGTTTAGTATTATTTCTTTAAGAGCCTTCAAAAGAATCAAACTTCCCAGCTGTGTGCTAGAGTAACTGTACTGCTTTCTATTCCCACCAGCAGTGAATGAGAATTCAGTGTCTCTCTTGTCCTGCTTGTGTTGTCTACTTTTCTACTTATTTACTTACCAAGAAAACTGTCTAATAGGTAGTGTCAGTGTTCCTGACTTTGTTCTTTGTCATTTGTTATGCATATAGTGAGGCTGTGTCTTCCTGTATAAAACTTTAGGCTCCATCTGTCAATATCACAAGGGAACTTGCTGGGATTTTGAAAGGTATTCTATTAAATATAAAGATCTGCTTGCGAAGAACTTAACACCGTTAGCTTTTCCTATCCATGAACAGAACTATTTATTTATTTAGATCTTTTTTATTTTTCCTTCAGAATTTTATACTTTCCTTCATATAGATTCAGTACAGATTTTGTTAAATTCAGACCTAAGTATCTTTAGTGTAAATGTAAAATGTGCTGTGCTTTTAATTTCAATTTAATTAAATTTAATTTTGTTGACATATAGAAAAGTGGTTGTTGACCTTTGTCCTGTAATGTATCATTTTTAGTTGTCAAAATTGTTGAGTTATTAGAAAGCTTCTGTATGGGGGCTGGAGAGGTGGCTCAGGGGTTCAGCCTCTGCCTTGCAGGCAGAAGGTCCTGAGTTCGGATCCTAGACCCTACGTATAGACGCTGGGCTAAAGCGGGGGCGGCCTGCGTTTCTGGTCCTGGTAGGGCAGAGCCTGTGAATCACGGGGCAGAGTAAACAAGGAGGAGGTGGAGGCGTCCATGGTGGTTCCAGAATTCGTCCATGGTTCTACACACACACACACACACACGCACACACGCATACACGCACAATAAATAAAAAATTTAAAAAAAAAGAAAGCTTCTGTATGATAATGTTATTTGGAAAAAAATAAAGTTTAACTTTCCTTTCATAATCTAAGTAGCCTTTATTTCTTTTTTAGCTTATCACACTGCTGAGAACATTTTGTGGTAATACAAGGGTGTGTGGTGCCATGTTTTCTCTTGTTCTAAGTCTGAGTTGAGGAGTCATTTAGCCTTTCACCTTTAAATGATGCTGTGGATGCTTGTAGATGCTCCATATCAAGTTGGTGACTTTCTGTTTTATATCATGGTTCACAGTTTTATTTATCATGAATGGCTTCTGAGTCTTATCGAATACTTTTTCTTGATAGGATCATATTTTTTCTTTAATCTGTTGACAGGAGGCATTATATTAATTAATTTTCTAATATTAAAGGCATACCTAGTAAATCTCACTCTGTTGCAGGACATATTTTATATATGTCACTGTATTCAATCTGCTGACACCTTATTCAATATTCCCACATCTGTGTTTAGGAGAGACATTTTTCTCTAATTTTCCCCCTTTTTGGTGTAATATGCTTCTTAATTTTGGCATCAGGGCAATTCAGGCCTTCTGCATTCTGCTGCTACCTTCTGGAACAGAATTTAGAGGTTTAGCATCATGTGTGATAGACTCTGGTAATTACCAAAGGCTTTCTGTTGGGGAGATCATTACTGATCTCAGCTAAAGGCTGTATTGGTTTCCTGTAGCTGCTTTGAGATTATTAACCACAATGAAATGCTGTATGTGCAATATGCAGGTGTTGATACTGTGTCCCTGTGGAATGTGTGACTTCAGTGGCTTGCAAACAGTCTTTGACATTCTTTTCCTTGTAGGTTAATCATTCTTATTAATCTTATTTCCATCTTGTGTGTATATGTGGTATGTGTATGTGTGTGTATGCGTGTGTGTGTGTGTGTGTGTGTGTGTGTGCAAATTTGTGTGCATGAATGTAGATACATGTGGAGGTCAAAGAACACATACCTCCTGCTTCCTCACATCTTTCTTTAGTGTATCTGACCTTGAATTTGAATTTCTCTTTTAGAAAAAGTAAGAATATAAATCACATTGGAACAGATTCAACTCTAATAACATTTGCTTGCTTGTTTATTTATTTATGTATTTATTTGGGACCTTTTCTCAGTCTCAACCAAGTTTTCCTGGAACTTGTCACTATGCAGTCTAATGTGGCCCTGAACACACAGCAGTCTTCCTGCCTTAGCCTCCTGAATGCTGCATTAAAGATATCAGCTGCCATGCCTACAGCTTCATTTTGAGTCACTAGTTTTTGTAAAGACCAATTTCCAAATAAAGTCATAAATAAGTTCATGTTCTTAGATACAAATGGTTAGGACTTCAACCTAATTTATTGGGAGAAAAAAACTCAGATTATCTCCTCATCCTTAACTGGATTTTGGTAGCTGTGTATTCAAATGGTTAATCCACAGAAAAGACATTCATATATAAAATTCATTTTGTATATGAATTACAAAGCTCAAGTTGCCTATAACATTTCCTCATTATTAACTTAGTATCCATGAATCAAACTAATGACTTACTCTTGTTTCAATATTAGTAATTACCATACTTACCTGCAGGGGAGATACCATGATCATGAAGGTGGTTTTCCCAGGGCGAGGCTTATCCATTGCACTCCGGATGTGCTAACCCCTGCGATTTCCCCAAATGTGGGAAACTCGACTGCATAATTTGTGGTAGTGGGGGACTGCGTTCGTGCTCTCCCCTAATAGAAAAAAAAATTAAATATTAGTAATTACCATCTTATTTCTCTTTTTTTAATGTTACCGTGACTGGAAGTTTGTCCATTTTACTGATCTCGGTAAATTTCCTTTCACTGATTTTTTTTCTACTACTTGTTTATAATTTTTCTGGTTTCTGTTATAATTTCTACTTTCTTCATTCTTGTTGAAGTAAATTAAAATCTTTCTAATACTCTAAAGTTTTAGAATTTTTTCAAAAATATACAAATAGTGTTCTGATTTCTTTGCACCATTTCTCTTATAGCACAAATTATTATAAACTTTTTATTTTCATTTAGCAAAAGGTATTTCTTTCTCTTGAGACTTGTTGTTTGGCCATGTTCATTTAGACTCATGTTGCTAAATGTGCAAATATATTATTGATTCCCAACTCCTTTTTGACTGCTATTATATTATTTTCATTACAACTCTAGAGCACGCTTTGTATGATTTCTATTCTTTTAAATTATTAAAGCATATTTTGTCAGTTTGAATGTGGTCTAACAATGCATTTTGTACTTGAGAACAAAGTGTTTCTCACAATTATTGGAATAAGTGTCTTATGTAATTGTCAATTATATCCATTTGACTGATGATACTATTCAGCTTAAATATATTTTAATGGTTTTCTCCCCCCCCCCATATGTCAGATATTGACAGTGGGGTTTTGAAGTTTCCAGGGATAACAGTTGGTTTGTCTCCTTGTCCTTGGAGTTCCTGGTTTCTACTTTGTTTGTTTTGATTCTCTGTTATCAGTTGTGTTCCTGTTAATTGCTATGTCTCCTTAGAGAATTGACCTCCTGGTCATTGCATTATTTTCCTCTTCATCTGTGATGATTTTTCTTGCTCTGAAATAGTCTTTGAAATACAACGCTTCTAGTTTCTTCAGAATTAGTGTTAGCATTGTATGTATCTCTCTGTCTCTTCATTCGTATCTCCCATTTTCACATTGAAAGGAGAATTTGGATAGGCAACATACAATTAGATCTTGTTTGTTTTTTTTTCCAGTCTGACAATCTCTATATTTTAATTGGCTTATTAGACTACTCTCATTTAAAGTGAATATTGATGCTTTGACTAATGTTTTCCATATTGTACCTCTTCTTTATTTGTTGCTATATGAATCCACTTTTCATCACCGTTAAAAGGTGAATACATGAAGGAAAAAGTTTATGCAACTTGTACTTCTGGTTTCAAGGGCATGGTGGCAGCATTGGCTCAGATTTGAGGGCCTTCTTATGTCATGATTGGGAGTGTTTGTGGGAGCAAGAGATAAGGATACCACAGGAAGCAGGAAAGGAGAGAGAGAGACAGAGAGAGAGAGAAAGTGGGAGAAGTCAGGCTCCCTCTTATAACAGCTTGCATGCATGCAAACTAACTCAGCAGCCCATGAGAACAACAACCCTTCTGCAACTCCAGGGAAGTTGCAGCAAGCCCCACTTCTTTAAGGTCACACTACCTCTCTCGCTGCCACATTAGCTACTGGGGCCACATATTCTTCACAGGAAGCTTGGGAGAAAGAGCAAACGCAAATCTTAGGAGCTGTTCTTAACTTGTCATCCATTGAGATGAGCTTCCAAGTAGTCAAAGATGGACCCAGATCTGATGCATAGATGAAGATGACCTTGAACACTTCACCTTCCTCCTTTTAGCAGTGCTGGATTACAGGCTAACACTATTGCTCCTTACTGCCCTCCCCTCCACCACCATTTTTGTATTCTTTTTTTCCTCTTATTTTAACCAACCATTTTATGTGATACTGCTTTTTTCTCTTCTAGCACACTTTTCTTTGTAATTTTGAAGTGATTACCTTTGGATATAAATTACACTTTATGCCGGCCCTCTGTCCCATCTCTTAGGACATTGTAATCACTTAATTGCACTTATTCATGAGCTCCACACATCCAGTATATTGTTGCTTTACTGTTTTCAATTAGATGTTATCTATTACATTAAGAATACACAAATATTTTGTTTAATTTCACTTATCTAGTGCTCCTTCTTTATTTAGAACTTAGTTTTCTGACCTATGTCTCTTTCTTCTCTTTGAGAAACTTTTTTAGCATAGTGAGAAGTTGTAATGAGACTTTACATAAGCCACAATAGTTTTCTTCCACTTCTGGATTCAAGATAGTTAATCTTCCTCTTTAATCCTTTCAGAATTCCTTAGGCTGTCTTTTGTGTTATTTCTAGGTATTGTCATTATAATCAGCAGGGAGAAGCTGGGAGGGAAAAGTTTGCCTTATCCTCACCCTCCAAAAATTCCCCCTTAAAACCTTTTATCATTATTCTCTAGGTTCTCTACAGTACTTTAAAGCAGTTAAATTGTGCTCAGATATATGTACACTTGTCTCTAAAAATACACTTTTAAAACTAGATGCACAACACATTAGAAGCAGTGTTAGCACTTTCTAACCATACTGATGGAATAGTGGAGCTGGTAGTTTTTGAAGTGGTATTCCGAGCAAAGTGATATATTTTCTAAGTATTTTTCATTTCCTAGTTAGCGTCTGACGTACTTTAAAGAGTCTCTAGATATTTATTCCTGTGTAAACTTCTTAGAGTTACCTTTTTCCACATTTCTTACTTTTTTGGGTAGATGCCAGTAGAATGTTAGGCATTATCAATGAATGAGTGGTAACTGGGTTGTAATAGACAAGAAAGCAGAAGCTGAGAAAAAGTCCTTATTCAGGGCCAATGACAACATGTATTTGAAAAATGCCCAAATAATACTACATGTTTGAGAGCCTGATGACATTAATATTTGCGTCAATAATATTATGACAATAATGATTCCATTTTCCTTGTGCTCTGATGCATGATCACTGTAGTTTGTCTTCTTTCTTGTGTCACATGGATGATTCTTGCCACCCATGTCTCTTTCTTTCCTGGCCCCGCCCCAGCAGCATATCCTGTCTTAACTTGTGGTTCTACAAAATGAAGTTAGTGCCTGACTTTGGCATTTAATCACAGTAAGAGCTCAGCGAAGCCACTGAAATCTCAGATAGAGCAGCAGATGAACTAGGGTACTTAGTTTCTGCAAAGTATGTGTTCTTAACAAAATGTCATTAATAGATTGATCCCCATCTCTGGATGAACATTTTCTTTGTCAATGAGCATTTTATCATCTCAAAACAGATTTATATGAAGTACATAGTGAATTTTCAAATGATACTTTATAGAGATGTGTGGTTTCATTTTCAAAGAAGCTAAAGACTCATTTCTAGTGCATAAAAAGTAAGTGGGAATCAACCAAGCCCATAAAAGAAATGATATGCTTGTTGACAGGGGTAAATTATAACTCTCTCTCTCTCTCTCTCTCTCTCTCTCTCTCTCTCTCTCTTTCTCTCTCTCTCTCTCACACACACACACACACACACACATACACACACTCAAGGATTAAAGAGAATTATATTGGAGTTGTGGAGGGCAAGGTAACATCATATTTCTTGTGCCTTTCTCTCAGGTGAATCCCCGCTGAGTTGGTGGATTGGAAAAACCAACGAAACCCGCACTTCCTGGGGAGGTTCTCTGCCTGATGGGCAGAAGTGTGCCTGTGGATTGGAGAAGAACTGCACCGATGCTCAGTATCACTGCAGCTGTGATGCCAGCCGGAATGAATGGTAATTTCTGCACAATTTTCCTGCACAAAACATAATTTTTATTCTTTAACTATGAGTAGTTAATTTCACTGGTATGAAAGTTACTAACATTCAACAAGTTAAAAAATATGGCTAAGATGAAATATATTGAATTAGTTTGAAGATTAAATTTCATAACCTAAGATTTGCCATTTCACTACAAGTACTATATTATACACATTTTGTTCTTCTTAAGTGGAACTATGTGATAAGTTTCCCAACCACTTGAAATCAGCTATCAGTTTCTGAAGGTCACTTTAATCAAACTAGTGGTCATGTGGTACAGTTATTCATGACAGTAAATTAAAAGGTGATATGCCCCCAAATCTTTTTCCTGAATAAGTTTGGGTCATAATGCTACACTGCAACTTAAGAGCCCTGTGTCTATGGTGCAGTACCAACTGTTTCCCACATTTACCTAACTCTTCTTCAGTGCCATGCTATGACTTTAGAACACTGTTCTGGGGATCAAAAAGTTAAAGCAACTAGCATACAGGACTCATAGGGATTTAAAAATGTAGACTAAATTTTCTTCAAAGAAGAGTTTTCTCATGTATGTGCCAAAACTTCCTTTCTCAGAAACTATTTTAAGGTTTTTCTTTTCTTGGAGGGTGTACTTTTCCTTTATAATGTAAGAATGCTTTAAGTTTCTGAATCCATGTCAACAAATCAAACATTTTAATAAAACTAGATGGTGAAGAGTACATTCTTAAATTCTTACTAGTTTATCCAGGTGTCCATATTATTGGCTTGCCTAGAAGATAGTCAGTTTACTCAGTAATGCGTTATCATTTCTACTGTAGAATGTTCCCACACTTGCCTTATATATGTAAAACATTTTATGAAAGTCATATTTATTTTTTTATTCATTTTTCATGGTACTTAGAATCAAACCAAGGACTTTGTACATGGTAAGCAACTACTTTTATCCCTGAGCTATATCCTCAGATAGAGCAGGTTTAGTTTTACATCGAATATAGATAAAGCCATAGAAATCTTAAAAAAATCAATCAATACAAGTATTAGAATCGAACAATTTATCATTATAAATATTTCTGAACCAGTTAGCAATAAGAATCCATGAAGTCTTCTCAGCAGAGTCTGTAACCATAGTTATACTTCTTAGGAAAGTTCCAAAACAACCAAAGGAAATACAAGACTTAGTATCTGATCTAATAATGCAATCCAAGGGCATGTTACATAGCTCAAAGATTTGCATAGTGCTCTTGGTAAAAAGGAAAGGAGATTTGCAGCTTTTGGCAAAGGATTTTTAAACTGTAGGTATCCTTGATGACAGTTAATGGAATTGCAATTACTCTACTAAGTTATGATCTATGATGGTATTGCAGTTTGCTTGCATGGTTGCTGATAAATACACAACAAAACATGCTAAGAGAGCAAGGGGCTTATTCTGTCTTACTTTAGACTGGTTGCAGTTCCTTATCTTGTTTGGCAGGAGAGTCCACACCAATAGTAGGAGCTGAGGAAACTGGCCACTTAATATCCACGTGACCACTGAGAGAGAGAGAAAGAGACAATTCTCACTTGCCAGAGCAGCATGTCTGGTCAAGTATACAGGAGGATATCAATCTTCTCAGGCAGCTCTCTCCATCATATTCACCTGCCCAGGGACTCGTCCCACCCACCATGAGTTGGGCCTTCTCAATCAACTAGACAGTCTCCTGCAGGGTTGCTGTGGGCTTAACTCAACTACTAATTCCCTATAACAAATGTACCCAGAGCTCAAACCCTCAACCATCAAGCTGACACTTGTATCTAATTATGACAGATGGTGATTAAAGACATGAAAGTATTCATTTTTTAGCTACTCCATTAAGAATCTCCTAACTCACCTCTCCCATATATTTGAAATGATGTATTTCTAGCCAGTCTATCATCAGAACACTCCAAAGCTGAGTGGTGATGACTTCTGATCCTCCAGGTTTTGTTTGTTGCATGGATGTGAATAGCAGAGCTGTAACTAGGTGAGGCAATAGAAGTTCAGTCTCAATTTCAGAAATAATCTTTCATACTCCAGAATATATAATGCTTGTTATTTTATATCTCTTTATATGCATTGTAGGTTACTCCATGGGTTATGTTTTACAAGATGAAAACCTTAATTACTATAGCCAGAGTATTTTAATTCTATCTTTTTAAATTTTGAAATTTGATTTTGGAAGTGTTTTATAAAAATTTAGTAAACCATCTTATAGACACTAAAGAATACAGTATTTCATGCTCAGATCTTTTGTTGCAAATTTATATGAAGGCAGATTTGGGAAATGAAACAGTATTTACTATATTCTGTAGGGAATCTGTTTCAGAAGTCAAGTTAGTCTAAGAGTGTTGTATCTATAAGCAAGACTATACAGCAGTAGAGTCATATATAATAATACAATATGATAAAATTGATATATAATAGAATTACTATGATATGATTTATGTGATATGCTTAATACAACATATTAACAGGTTTAAAAAGAGTAGATAATTCTTTCATTTTGGCCAGAAAGGAAATTAGTGTTACAGAGTCTTCCCATCTTCTATCCCATGCCAGTTCTGGTTTGAATTGAAACCAGACATGTGGATTTATTTTCCCAGTAATATACATGTAAGATGAAGATGATGATAATGAGGACAAATAATATTGATAGTATCCCATGAGATCTATGCTTTAATGGGAAATGACTATATTTTTCTCTGTGTGACCTCAACACTTTGTCTATAAAAGGTAACATGAAGCATTTGTCCACTGAATGGACTCAGCACTTCACAAAATAATTTCACATATCTTTGTCTGTGGATAACTTAAAAAGGTCTTCCAGTTACTTTGGCTCCTGATCCATTGTTTTTGGTTTTTATATTTACAAAGTTATCAAAGAAAGAAATACACCATAAAAGGCTCAAAATTAGTAACAGAAAACTCCATTTAGCTAGATAATGTAAATCTAAGTAGTGCTAAGATTTATATTTGTAGCTTATAATCATTAAATATTATCCTGAAGGCTAGAGAGATAGCTCAGAGGTTAAGACTATCTCTCAAACAGAAGGTCCTGAGTTTATATCCCAGGTCCTGAGTTAAAAACACCAGGCCAGGTGAAAATGGCAGTGGCCTGCACTTCTGGCCCTGGTGGGCAGAACCTGGGAAATCCCAGAGGGAAGCAGTAAGGAGGTAGAGCAATCCAGGATGATTCCCTTGTCCTCCACAGGGACACATAGTGCCCTCTGATACACATAACACACACACACACACATAGACACAATAAATAAAATATTTTAAAAATATTGTCCTGAGATTAATTTTGGAGAAGCAATTATGGATTCATTGTCCTATGCTTCCAAAATGACCACTCTTTTATTTGCTTCTTTTCTCTGTAATTTTTAAAAACTCAGTAATTTCTCTGTAATTTTTAAAAACTCAGTAATTTTAAAACTCAGTAATTTGTAAATGGATAGGAAGTTGTTAACCCTCTGCTATGTCTTGAATCTGGTTTATCTATGTATAGCCAATGAATTAAGATACTATTTGTTTCTTTTTTAGATTGAAAAGTTGAAGAATATTTTGAGACACCTAAAGCTTGCATGAAATTCAAATATCAATATCCATAAACATTTTAATTTTGACACAGTCATACCTACACTTAAATTCCTGTGGTTTCTTTCACACTTTGGTAATGGACTTGAGTACTTACAATGTAGACTTTGTGACCTGAAAGCCACAGTCATTTACCATGTGATCCTGTCCAGAAAACATTTGCTGACACTTGATCTAGATTCTTAATATTGTCTGTGCACATTAAATACTGAAAACATTTGCTGACTCTTGATCTAGATTCTTAATATTGTCTGGGCACATTAAATACTGAAAATGCCCTCCCTCTCCCCTCCTCCCTATCCTCCCTTTCCCCTCCCCTCCCCTCCCTCTCCCCTCTCCTCCCTGTCCCCTCCCCTCTCACTCCCCCTCTCCTCCCTCTCCCCTCCCCCCTGTCCCCTCCCCTCCCCTTCTCCTCCCTCTCCCCTCCTCTCCCCTTCCCCCTCTCCCCTCCCCTCTCCTCCCCTCCCTGTCCCCTCCCCTCCCCTCCTTCTCCTCTCCCCTCCCCTCCCTCTCCCCTCCCTCTCCCCTTCCCCCTCTTCCCTCTCCCCTCCCCTCCCCCTTCCCCTTCTTCCCTCTCCCCTCCCCTCCCCTTCCCCTTCCCCTCCCTCTCCCCTCCCCTTCTCCCCTCCCTCTCCCCTCCTCTCCCCCTTGCCCTCCCTTTCCCCTCTCCCTTCCCCTCCCCTCCCCTTCTCCTCCCTCTCACCTCCCCTCCCCTCCCTCCCCTTTCCCCTCCCCTCCCCTTCTCCTTCATCTCCCCTCTCCTTCCCCTCCCTCTCCCCTCCCTCTCCCCTCCCTCTCTCCTCCATCTCCCCCTCCCCCTTCCTCTCCTTTCCCTTTTCCCTCCCCCTCCCCTCCCCCTCCCCTTTCTCTCCCTCTCCCCTCCCCCTCCCTATCCCCTCCCCTTCTCCTCCCCTCTCATGCTGTTCCAAATTACAATAGAAATTAAAATCAATTGCATCAGCATATTGTTTGTAAGCATTTTAAGGGTTTGGGTTATTGTTTTTCAGGATCAGTGACACAATAGTCCTTTCTCATAAGGATCACTTGCCAGTCACTGAGATTGTGGTGGCAGACACAGGCCGAGCACATTCTGAAGCGTCTTATACACTGGGACCTCTGCTTTGTCGGGGAGACAGTAAGTAGTGGCAAGAAGTGTTCTTTTTATAATACGTTTTAGTTGTTAAAAATGTAGACAAAAGGCCAGCAAGATGGTCCCGTGGGTAAAGGCACTTGCCACCAGGACTGATGACCTGAGTTCAATCCTCAGATCCCATATGGTAGAAGGAGAGAACTGACTCCTGAAACTTCTGAGAGTTGTACTCTGGATTCCACACATGCCTCACAGCATATCTATACACACATGCATCACAGCAGATCTATGCACACATGCACAGACATATACATATACATATAGATATAACTACAGGTTAAAATAATAACTAAAACTAAAGATAAATTTAAAATTAAATAAAAAATTTAAGTTTGGTTATAAGCAAAACTGGTGGCATCTCTGGGATCAGGATGGATAGAGAAAGGCATTGTGCTTGTCAGCTTTCCATTGCTGTGACTAAATGCTTTGAGATGAGTGCCATAAAAAGAGGAAAGGTTTATCTTAGCTCATGATTTCAAAGGCATCAGTGTATAGGGTCTGGTGTGAGAGGAAACACCATGGCAAGGAGGTATGGTAGAGCAAAACCGCTGAGCCCCTGGTGGCCAGGGAACAGACTGAGAGAGGAGGGGCCCCAGTATCTTCCTCAAGAGAACATCCCAGTGACTTAACTTCCTTCACTAGGCTCTACCTTCTAAAGGTTCCCGTAGTCCCACGTCCAGCAGCTAGACCTTTAACATGCAAAGCTTTGTGGCTTACCTAACATCCAAGCTATACAGGTATCTGTGTAGAATCATTGTTGATCAGCATTTCAGTGTAAGACACAATTGATTATTTCTCACGTGAATGCTCATGAAATCATTGTTTGCATGAGGTATTTTGGAGATGGGTCTCAAGGCAAAACAAGGGACTCATTTATGTTTCATGTGTAACTTATGTATGTAGAGAGAATGCAAGTAAGCTTTATGTCACATTTATGACTGGTCTGTGTTTTATAACCGGTCACATGAGGCCAGGGGTCAGATTTTTCAACTGTGATGTTCAGTGGGTAAAATACTTGCTTGCTACATAAGCATAAGCATGAGAATCTGAGTTTGATCCCCAGAACCTACACAGAAACCCATGTGTGGGCTAGTGAGGTGGTTTGACAGTTAATGTGCTTGTCCTATAAGCAAGATAACCAGTTTGAATTCCGAGATTCCATGGAAATGCTAGGTGGGTATGGTAATCCACTTGTAATTTGAACTCTGAAAGGAAAACGAAACTAGTTAGATCAGCCCTGGTAATGAGCAGAGGCTCCTCCTCAAAACAAATAAGGTGAAAGAGCAATCAAAAATGATTCCTGATATCAACCTTGGGTCTCCATGCATATGTATATATTAATGCATGTACACAAATGCTCATATGCTCACATACAACTAGAGACACATATATACACTTTTTCTCTCTACAGGCACATGAAAACTATAAAAGTAAAACCAATCAGACATGATGACATGTGCTTTTTTTTATTATCTCCGCTCATACATACTTAATAGGTACACCAGTTCCCTCCCTCCCTCCTCCTCCCCCACCCCCTAGTGCCTCCCCTCCCCCCAATCCCCGGAGAATCCTTTAATGTGCATGCCTGACTGGATGACATGTACTTTTAATAAAGCACTGGAAAGGCAGAGATAGGCAGATCCCCTGGGGCTCATTGGCCAGATAGCCTGTCCTATTTGGTGAGCTCTAGAACAGTGAGAAACTGTCAAAAAAGATGGATTGTTAATGAAGCACAATATCCAAAGTTGCCCTCTGGCTTCCACATACATGTGCACATACACCATCATAATCCCATTCTCTCACCTTTGTAATACGTTTTCTCTATTACGAATGTTAGATTCATCCATTTACTACAAGATTTTCATCTATAGTTATATTTCATAGTACTTCCCTAATGCACTCAGGATTCATTTCCTGTGTTATGAGCTTTCTTTCAAGGCTGTGAGGTTCTGATTATTGTTTAGTATATTTCTGCACCAAAAAAATCTCTTTTTGAGAAAAAATTTAATTATGTTTCCTATCCATAAGGCTTCTGTCTTAATTTGCTTCTGTATTTCAATATGCAAAGGATTCTGTTGAGAAAGAATTTGATGTGGTCCCTGGGCATCCCCTGCATGTTCTTGCTGAATATGTCAAATTGCACACATATTCGTCTTAGTTTCTCTTCATGTTGCTTACACTAAAATACTCTGACAAAAGTAACTAAAGGGAAAAAGCACTTATTTGGCTTAAGAGTCCAGTTACAGTCCCTTATAGCAGGTGAGTCCTTGTAGCGGGAGCTTGAAAGCACTGAGTTTACTTTACATCCACAGTCAGGAGCACAAAGCAGTGAATGGTGTGTGCCTGCTTACAAGCTTATTAGTGCTCAGCTCTCTTCATTTCCATGCAATTCTGCATGCTTTTCCTAGGGAATGTGTCCACCCATAATAGGCATCAACTGTTGTAATTAAGATAATCCTCAGATATGCACAGAGCTCCCAGCTGTTGTAGATTATGTCATGGCGATAACCTCCACAAATTATCACAATGTCCATCCCCTAATATCAAGCAACCTCTGAAACTCTATGTAGACATCTCAATAAATCAGAGGGAATGTAACTTCACTACCAGTGACTGAATATCTAGAGAGGAGGGGACCAATCTGGTGACTGCTAGCAAAGTTCCTGCTCATCTGTCCTTAGGCTTCTCATCAGAGATGCAGACCTACTGTGTGTGAACCATCCATCTAGGAGTGATCACACTAAGTGATTAGATAACCAGTGCTTCTGTTGACTTGCTATGAATAGTAAAGTCAGATGACACACAAGTGTTATATTTTCTGTCAACATCCATGAAACTGGCCAGTTATCATCCTTCAGTTTCAAAGAAATCTGCTGTTCAAAATATGCCTCAGTTTTACTCATTTTATGTTTACTTCTTTTTTCTTTTCCCATTTTCATGTGTGTATGTATGTTCATGTGTGCAGGCACCCATGTTTGTGGATGCATTTAGAGGTCTGAGGCCAATATCTTTGATCACTTTCACTTACTCTTTTTGAGGTTAAATCTCTAATAAAACCAGAGCTTGTCTATAGGACTAGTTTGGCAGGTCAGTTTGTTCTGGGGAATCACAATCTCGGCCTTCTAAGCTTAGACATACAGGCAGCTGCAGCACTCACCTCTTTTACACGAGATTCGGGGATCTGAACTCTGGCTTGTATAGCAGGTGCTTCAGCCTCCATACCTGTGCTTCTTTAAAACAAGTGTGCTTTTCCCCACTAAATACAATATTCATCTTTAATATAAATGATTTTTTCATGCTTTGAGTACATTTTCTGTTTCGTGTGTTGGGTTCTCCACATCTGGGATTTTATTTGGTATGCTTATCTCTTTTCATCCTCCAAACACTTTCTATTCTCTCCAATTGATTTAAACTTTTTGTCCTTTGAAGTCAGGGTGGAGATTTAAAGCTTTACCTCACTGTCAGTAATTGGTATCAGCCATGTTGATTTGATTTCTGGATATTTCTTACTTTTCTGTTATTTCATTGAGCATCTTGTCTGGGTTTCCATTTCATTTTTCCTTTAAAACCTCTTTTAACCTATTTTTAGAAGTAGCTCAGTTCTTTTACTCACAGGTGATTCTTATCATACTTAGACTTGGAAAACTCAGGGTTTTTCCTTTGTTTGGATTGTGTTTTCTCAGACTGGCTCTTCGAAGTTTGTATGCTGTATGTAGTTTGTGTTCACTTCCTCCTTTCTTCTCTGTCATTCTTCCTCATTCACCTTCCTCTATCCTTCTCTCCTGTCCTTCTATCTCTCATAGCTGCTATAGTTTGTTACCTTATTTATATTTACTATGGGTAGCTGTGTACAGACATTGATTAATTTTATATAGCGTGACTGAGTAGTTCTTGACGTCCTCCTCTTTACAATATGGCACATACTTCTTGCCCTATGAGAGCCCTGGTTGCAGGTCTACAGCCTGTCATTCTACCAAGTTTTTTCCACACTCTGAGAGCTTAAGATATTATAGTCAACAACATGGTCAACAATGGCAAGACAGCTAGTCACATAAGAAAGTGTACTCAGCTCTGGTGGGTGCCGTTATGTCTTCCAGAATTATTTTAATGTCTGTCGCTTATCACACTATAACATGGAATGCATTTATCTGACTGTTCATCATTAATTGCCAGAAATTTTAAACTTTTCCCTGCCTGTTGAGATTCTGACATGTAGGGACTCCATATTTATTATTTTCTAGATTATTTTCTCTCTCACAGCCTATATCAACCCTTCACTGATCTCCAAATATGAGTGAAACTTTGAGTATCTTTGGAATTCAACGCATTTTCAGCTCCTTAATGAAACTTTAGAGAGTGAAGGGAGAAGCAAATGAGATATTCAAGATGTTCCATTCTGCAAAAATCCCTCTGTAGCTTCTTCTGCTCTCTTCATCTTTAAGGCAATCTTGCTATCGATATTTCTTAGATTTGCTATTTTTTTTTTGCCATCAAGATAAAGACAGTGGAGGCAAGTAGGATCTTATGTGACCAAATATCTGGTAGAAGCAACTTAAAGAAAAGGCTTAGTTTGGTTCATGGTTCAGGGGATAGAGCCCATCATGTTGGGGAAGGCATGGTGGCTGGGGTGACTTGGTCAGCAGTGGCAAGGCAGCTGGTCACATCAGAGCAGCTTCCAGAAAACAAGAGAGCTTGGGATTGAAGCAGAGTGAAGCAGTGCTCCACTAGACTCCTCTATATGGCTCTATATCCAATAACTAGACTTCATATTCAAAAGCTTCCACAAATTCCCAAAACAAAGTTCCTAGTTGAGGAACAGGTGTGGATATTGCATGTTTAGCAATAGCATTCTGTCCCTAGCTCCCATAGGCTCATGGCTATCTTATAATATAAGATCAATCCAGTCTAACTTTAAGATTCCCATAATACTGACAGCCCACCAACTATCCAAAGGTCCAGAGACTCAAGGTAAATTCTTAGCTCTGAATTCCTATAAAAAACAAACAAACTACAGTTTCATACTTCTAATACAATGGCAGAGTAAACATTCCCACATTCCCATTTCAAATGGTAAGACTAGAGGGGTCACAAAGAAAGATCAGGTCAAACCAAGTGAAAATCAGCCAGGCGAAAGTTAAATCCTATGACTCAGTGTCCAGCATCTGTAGCTTATAGTGGAAATGGTACGACTTGTGCTCCAGTGAACAGGATGGTCCTGCCCCTATGACCTATCATTAAAAGAGCATCTGGCCTCTCTTGAACCAGTTCTACTCAATGCTTCAGCTTTCTGGAGATGTCCCATGTTCCTGTCATCTCCATCATCCTGGAGTGTGCACATTTCATTGAAGCACATTGCATCCCCAGAACTTCTCTGCAGATAATCCAGGCTTGGCACTCACTTCATGGTCTCCTCGGTTTTACTTTATTTTCTGGAACAAAGTGTAAACTCTGTGATCCCATAACTTTTCATTTTGCATGTATGCAAAATCAGAACTGTGTGACCAATACCAGGTCCTGCTAGTGACTTGATATGGAGCCTGAGTCACAGCTATAGTACCCCCCACGTGCCACAATAATATTCTACTCTGACATCCACATGTACACCATGCATGGCATGTATCTGTCCCCACATGTAAATAATAATACATTTAAAATTAAAATATGTATGATACATAACATAAAATAAGATGTACGTGGCATATTTACAGTGTGAAAATACATATATTCTCTAACCATGAATACTAACTAGGAGGATTAGAGCAGTGACATCTGAGTAGCAAAGAGGAAAACATGCAGCTCTTAGCTTCTAAACACCTGTTTTCCATCAAAGTAACTATAGTGCTTTAGAAAAATGACTGATTCCTGAAATGGGGCAGAGAAAATATACAATGAGCTTAGATTATCTTGGTTTGTGACAAGGGGGGAGAGGGCACTGGGAGAAAGGAAGGGAGGGGGGAAAGGAAGGGGATAAGGGATCTGGGGAAGGTTGGAGGGAGGGAGGGGAAGGGGATACCTATCAAGTTTGTATGAGTGGAAAAAATTAAAAAAAGAAGTAAAACATGCTCAAAAAAGACTTATCAACAAGATAAAAGAAGGCTCCTACTGATCATATGGGAGACAATTTAAGCATTGTAGTAATAAGAATCAAAAATCTAGATCAAAAAATGGTATTGATGTAAATTTTAAGATGCATGCACACCTATGTTCACTACAGCAATCTCTGTAATTGCAAAGAAAATTGAATAAGTCTAGATACCTATCAGCTGATGAATGGATAATGAAAATGTATATATACACCATGGACTACTGTAAGACCACTTAAAAAGATGGAATCCTGAAATTCACAAATAAATGAATGGAACTGGAAAAATTATATGAGTGAGATAAGTCAGACCCAGAGAGAAAAACACAGCATATTCTCTCTTCTATACAGATACTAGAATTGAACCTTCAGATTTGTGCAGCTTGCAGCCTCCAGCCCAGAAGATTTTTTAGTAATAGATGGTGGTCTACCTTGAAACGATGATGGTGGAACCTTCAGAATCAGGGAGGACATCCAGCCCCCTCTCCTGTAGGGTCAGGGACCATCAAAAGTACCAAATCAGCTCCTTTTATCTTATCTACCTGCTCAGGAAATGGTCCTATTTACAATGGGATGGGTTTTCCCACACCAGTTACATAATTTCTTGTAGACTTGCTTA